>OU964977.1:0-148288 GCA_918808275.2 Dolichovespula sylvestris
CTTAGAAGATAGCAAAGGTCATTGACCTCTGGTGACCCTCATTTTGCGTGTCCGGGGCGTCTTAGAAGGTAGCAAAGGTCATTGACCTCTGGTGACCTCATTTTGCGTGTCCGGTGCGTCTTAGAAGATAGCAAAGGTCATTGACCTCTGGTGACCTCATTTTGCGTGTCCGGGGCGTCTTAGAAGGTAGCAAAGGTCATTGACCTCTGGTGACTTCATTTTGCGTGTCCGGGGCGTCTTAGAAGGTAGCAAAGGTCATTGACCTCTGGTGATCTCATTTTGCGTGTCCGGGGCGTCTTAGAAGGTAGCAAAGGTCATTGACCTCTGGTGACCTCATTTTGCGTGTCCGGGGCGTCTTAGAAGGTAGCAAAGGTCATTGACCTCTGGTGACCTCATTTTGCGTGTCCGTGGCGTCTTAGAAGGTAGCAAAGGTCATTGACCTCTGGTGACCTCATTTTGCGTGTCCGGGGTGTCTTAGATGGTTGCAAAGGTCATTGACCTCTGGTGACCTCATTTTGCGTGTCCGGGGCGTCTTAGAAAATAGCAAAGGTCATTGACCTCTGGTAACCTCATTTTGCGTGTCCGGGGCGTCTTAGAAGGTAGCAAAGGTCTTTGACCTCTGGTGACCTCATTTTGCGTGTCCGGAGCGTCATAGAAGGTAGCAAAGGTCATTGACCTCTGGTGACCTCATTTTGCGTGTCCGGGGCGTCTTAGAAGATAGCAAAGGTCATTGACCTCTGGTGACCTCATTTTGCGTGTCCGGTGCGTCTTAGAAGGTAGCAAAGGTCATTGACCTCTGGTGACCTCATTTTGCGTGTCCGGGGCGTCTTAGAAGGTAGCAAAGGTCATTGACCTCTGGTGACCTCATTTTGCGTGTCCGGGGTGTCTTAGATGGTAGCAAAGGTCATTGACCTCTGGTGACCTCATTTTGCATGTCCGGGGCGACTTAGAAGGTAGCAAAGGTCATTGACCTCTGGTGACCTCATTTTGCGTGTCCGGGGTGTCTTAGATGGTAGCAAAGGTCATTGACCTCTGGAGACCTCATTTTGCGTGTCCGGGGCGTCTTAGAAGATAGCAAAGGTCATTGACCTCTGGTGACCTCATTTTGCGTGTCCGGGGCGTCTTAGAAGGTAGCAAAGGTCATTGACCTCTGGTGACCTCATTTTGCGTGTCCGGGGCGTCTTAGAAGGTAGCAAAGGTCATTGACCTCTGGTGACCTCATTTTGCGTGTCCGGGGCGTCTTAGAAGGTAGCAAAGGTCATTGACATCTGGTGACCTCATTTTGCATGTCCGGGGCGTCTTAGAAGGTAGCAAAGGTCATTGACCTCTGGTGACCTCATTTTGCGTGTCCGGGGTGTCTTAGATGGTAGCAAAGGTCATTGACCTCTGGTGACCTCATTTTGCGTGTCCGGGGCGTCTTAGAAGATAGCAAAGGTCATTGACCTCTGGTGACCTCATTTTGCGTGTCCGGGGCGTCTTAGAAGGTAGCAAAGGTAATTGACCACTGGTGACCTCATTTTGCGTGTCCGGGGCGTCTTAGAAGGTAGCAAAGGTCATTGACCTCTGGTAACCTCATTTTGCGTGTCCGGGGCGTCTTAGAAGGTAGCAAAGGTCATTGACATCTGGTGACCTCATTTTGCATGTCCGGGGCGTCTTAGAAGATAGCAAAGGTCATTGACCTCTGGTGACCTCATTTTGCGTGTCCGGGGCGTCTTAGAAGTTAGCAAAGGTCATTGACCTCTGGTGACCTCATTTTGCGTGTCCGGGGCGTCTTAGAAGGTAGCAAAGGTCATTGACCTCTGGTAACCTCATTTTGCGTGTCCGGGGCGTCTTAGAAGGTAGCAAAGGTCATTGACATCTGGTGACCTCATTTTGCATGTCCGGGGCGTCTTAGAAGATAGCAAAGGTCATTGACCTCTGGTGACCTCATTTTGCGTGTCCGGGGCGTCTTAGAAGTTAGCAAAGGTCATTGACCTCTGGTGACCTCATTTTGCGTGTCCGGGGTGTCTTAGATGGTAGCAAAGGTCATTGACCTCTGGTGACCTCATTTTGCGTGTCCGGGGCGTCTTAGAAGGTAGCAAAGGTCATTGACATCTGGTGACCTCATTTTGCATGTCCGGGGCGTCTTAGAAGGTAGCAAAGGTCATTGACCTCTGGTGACCTCATTTTGCGTGTCCGGGGCGTCTTAGAAGGTAGCAAAGGTCATTGACCTCTGGTGACCTCATTTTGCGTGTCCGGGGCGTCTTAGAAGGTAGCAAAGGTAATTGACCTCTGGTGACCTCATTTTGCGTGTCCGGGGTGTCTTAGATGGTGGCAAAGATCATTGACCTCTGGTGACCTCATTTTGCGTGTCCGGGGCGTCTTAGAAGGTAGCAAAGGTCATTGACCTCTGGTGACCTCATTTTGCGTGTCCGGGGCGTCTTAGAAGGTAGCAAAGGTCATTGACCTCTGGTGACCTCATTTTGCGTGTCCGGGGCGTCTTAGATGGTAGCAAAGGTCATTGACCTCTGGTGACCTCATTTTGCGTGTCCGGGGCGTCTTAGAAGGTAGCAAAGGTAATTGACCTCTGGTGACCTCATTTTGCGTGTCCGGGGTGTCTTAGATGGTGGCAAAGATCATTGACCTCTGGTGACCTCATTTTGCGTGTCCGGGGCGTCTTAGAAGGTAGCAAAGGTCATTGACCTCTGGTGACCTCATTTTGCGTGTCCGGGCGTCTTAGAAGGTAGCAAAGGTCATTGACCTCTGGTGACCTCATTTTGCGTGTCCGGGGCGTCTTAGAAGGTAGCAAAGGTCATTGACCTCTGGTGACCTCATTTTGCGTGTCCGGGGTGTCTTAGATGGTAGCAAAGGTCATTGACCTCTGGTGACCTCATTTTGCGTGTCCGGGGCGTCTTAGAAGGTAGCAAAGGTCATTGACATCTGGTGACCTCATTTTGCGTGTCCGGGGCGTCTTAGAAGGTAGCAAAGGTCATTGACCTCTGGTGACCTCATTTTGCGTGTCCGGGGCGTCTTAGATGGTAGCAAAGGTCATTGACCTCTGGTGACCTCATTTTGCGTGTCCGGGGCGTCTTAGAAGGTAGCAAAGGTCATTGACCTCTGGTGACCTAATTTTGCGTGTCCGGGGCGTCTTAGAAGGTAGCAAAGGTCATAGACCTCTGGTGACCTCATTTTGCGTGTCCGGGGCGTCTTAGAAGGTAGCAAAGGTCATTGACCTCTGGTGACCTCATTTTGCGTGTCCGGGGCGTCTTAGAAGATAGCAAAGGTCATTGACCTCTGGTGACCTCATTTTGCGTGTCCGGGGCGTCTTTGAAGGTAGCAAAGGTCATTGACCTCTGGTGACCTCATTTTGCGTGTCCGGGGCGTCTTAGAAGGTAGCAAAGGTCATTGACCTCTGGTGACCTCATTTTGCGTGTCCGGGGCGTCTTAGAAGGTAGCAAAGGTCATTGACCTCTGGTGACCTCATTTTGCGTGTCCGGGGCGTCTTAGAAGGTAGCAAAGGTCATTGACCTCTGGTGACCTCATTTTGCGTGTCCGGGGTGTCTTAGATGGTAGCAAAGATCATTGACCTCTGGTGACCTCATTTTGCGTGTCCGGGGCGTCTTAGAAGGTAGCAAAGGTCATTGACCTCTGGTGACCTCATTTTGCGTGTCCGGGGCGTCTTAGAAGGTAGCAAAGGTCATTGACCTCTGGTGACCTCATTTTGCGTGTCCGGGGCGTCTTAGAAGGTAGCAAAGGTCATTGACCTCTGGTGACCTCATTTTGCGTGTCCGGGGCGTCTTAGAAGGTAGCAAAGGTAATTGACCTCTGGTGACCTCATTTTGCGTGTCCGGGGTGTCTTAGATGGTGGCAAAGATCATTGACCTCTGGTGACCTCATTTTGCGTGTCCGGGGCGTCTTAGAAGGTAGCAAAGGTCATTGACCTCTGGTGACCTCATTTTGCGTGTCCGGGGCGTCTTAGAAGGTAGCAAAGGTCATTGACCTCTGGTGACCTCATTTTGCGTGTCCGGGGCGTCTTAGATGGTAGCAAAGGTCATTGACCTCTGGTGACCTCATTTTGCGTGTCCGGGGCGTCTTAGAAGGTAGCAAAGGTCATTGACCTCTGGTGACCTCATTTTGCGTGTCCGGGGCGTCTTAGAAGGTAGCAAAGGTCATTGACCTCTGGTGACCTCATTTTGCGTGTCCGGGGCGTCTTAGAAGGTAGCAAAGGTAATTGACCTCTGGTGACCTCATTTTGCGTGTCCGGGGTGTCTTAGATGGTGGCAAAGATCATTGACCTCTGGTGACCTCATTTTGCGTGTCCGGGGCGTCTTAGAAGGTAGCAAAGTTCATTGACCTCTGGTGACCTCATTTTGCGTGTCCGGGGCGTCTTAGAAGGTAGCAAAGGTCATTGACCTCTGGTGACCTCATTTTGCGTGTCCGGGGCGTCTTAGATGGTAGCAAAGGTCATTGACCTCTGGTGACCTCATTTTGCGTGTCCGGGGCGTCTTAGAAGGTAGCAAAGGTCATTGACCTCTGGTGACCTCATTTTGCGTGTCCGGGGCGTCTTAGAAGGTAGCAAAGGTCATTGACCTCTGGTGACCTCATTTTGCGTGTCCGGGGTGTCTTAGTTGGTAGCAAAGATCATTGACCTCTGGTGACCTCATTTTGCGTGTCCGGGGCGTCTTAGAAGGTAGCAAAGGTCATTGACCTCTGGTGACCTCATTTTGCGTGTCCGGGCGTCTTAGAAGGTAGCAAAGGTCATTGACCTCTGGTGACCTCATTTTGCGTGTCCGGGGCGTCTTAGAAGGTAGCAAAGGTCATTGACCTCTGGTGACCTCATTTTGCGTGTCCGGGGTGTCTTAGATGGTAGCAAAGGTCATTGACCTCTGGTGACCTCATTTTGCGTGTCCGGGGCGTCTTAGAAGGTAGCAAAGGTCATTGACCTCTGGTGACCTCATTTTGCGTGTCCGGGGCGTCTTAGAAGGTAGCAAAGGTCATTGACCTCTGGTGACCTCATTTTGCGTGTCCGGGGCGTCTTAGAAGGTAGCAAAGGTAATTGACCTCTGGTGACCTCATTTTGCGTGTCCGGGGTGTCTTAGATGGTGGCAAAGATCATTGACCTCTGGTGACCTCATTTTGCGTGTCCGGGGCGTCTTAGAAGGTAGCAAAGGTCATTGACCTCTGGTGACCTCATTTTGCGTGTCCGGGGCGTCTTAGAAGGTAGCAAAGGTCATTGACCTCTGGTGACCTCATTTTGCGTGTCCGGGGCGTCTTAGATGGTAGCAAAGGTCATTGACCTCTGGTGACCTCATTTTGCGTGTCCGGGGCGTCTTAGAAGGTAGCAAAGGTCATTGACCTCTGGTGACCTCATTTTGCGTGTCCGGGGCGTCTTAGAAGGTAGCAAAGGTCATTGACCTCTGGTGACCTCATTTTGCGTGTCCGGGGCGTCTTAGAAGGTAGCAAAGGTAATTGACCTCTGGTGACCTCATTTTGCGTGTCCGGGGTGTCTTAGATGGTGGCAAAGATCATTGACCTCTGGTGACCTCATTTTGCGTGTCCGGGGCGTCTTAGAAGGTAGCAAAGTTCATTGACCTCTGGTGACCTCATTTTGCGTGTCCGGGGCGTCTTAGAAGGTAGCAAAGGTCATTGACCTCTGGTGACCTCATTTTGCGTGTCCGGGGCGTCTTAGATGGTAGCAAAGGTCATTGACCTCTGGTGACCTCATTTTGCGTGTCCGGGGCGTCTTAGAAGGTAGCAAAGGTCATTGACCTCTGGTGACCTCATTTTGCGTGTCCGGGGCGTCTTAGAAGGTAGCAAAGGTCATTGACCTCTGGTGACCTCATTTTTCGTGTCCGGGGTGTCTTAGTTGGTAGCAAAGATCATTGACCTCTGGTGACCTCATTTTGCGTGTCCGGGGCGTCTTAGAAGGTAGCAAAGGTCATTGACCTCTGGTGACCTCATTTTGCGTGTCCGGGCGTCTTAGAAGGTAGCAAAGGTCATTGACCTCTGGTGACCTCATTTTGCGTGTCCGGGGCGTCTTAGAAGGTAGCAAAGGTAATTGACCTCTGGTGACCTCATTTTGCGTGTCCGGGGTGTCTTAGATGGTGGCAAAGATCATTGACCTCTGGTGACCTCATTTTGCGTGTCCGGGGCGTCTTAGAAGGTAGCAAAGGTCATTGACCTCTGGTGACCTCATTTTGCGTGTCCGGGGCGTCTTAGAAGGTAGCAAAGGTCATTGACCTCTGGTGACCTCATTTTGCGTGTCCGGGGCGTCTTAGATGGTAGCAAAGGTCATTGACCTCTGGTGACCTCATTTTGCGTGTCCGGGGCGTCTTAGAAGGTAGCAAAGGTCATTGACCTCTGGTGACCTCATTTTGCGTGTCCGGGGCGTCTTAGAAGGTAGCAAAGGTCATTGACCTCTGGTGACCTCATTTTGCGTGTCCGGGGTGTCTTAGTTGGTAGCAAAGATCATTGACCTCTGGTGACCTCATTTTGCGTGTCCGGGGCGTCTTAGAAGGTAGCAAAGGTCATTGACCTCTGGTGACCTCATTTTGCGTGTCCGGGCGTCTTAGAAGGTAGCAAAGGTCATTGACCTCTGGTGACCTCATTTTGCGTGTCCGGGGCGTCTTAGAAGGTAGCAAAGGTCATTGACCTCTGGTGACCTCATTTTGCGTGTCCGGGGTGTCTTAGATGGTAGCAAAGGTCATTGACCTCTGGTGACCTCATTTTGCGTGTCCGGGGCGTCTTAGAAGGTAGCAAAGGTCATTGACCTCTGGTGACCTCATTTTGCGTGTCCGGGGCGTCTTAGAAGGTAGCAAAGGTCATTGACCTCTGGTGACCTCATTTTGCGTGTCCGGGGTGTCTTAGATGGTAGCAAAGGTCATTGACCTCTGGTGACCTCATTTTGCGTGTCCGGGGCGTCTTAGAAGGTAGCAAAGGTCATTGACATCTGGTGACCTCATTTTGCGTGTCCGGGGCGTCTTAGAAGGTAGCAAAGGTCATTGACCTCTGGTGACCTCATTTTGCGTGTCCGGGGCGTCTTAGAAGGTAGCAAAGGTCATTGACCTCTGGTGACCTCATTTTGCGTGTCCGGGGCGTCTTAGAAGGTAGCAAAGGTCATTGACCTCTGGTGACCTCATTTTGCGTGTCCGGGGTGTCTTAGATGGTAGCAAAGATCATTGACCTCTGGTGACCTCATTTTGCGTGTCCGGGGCGTCTTAGAAGGTAGCAAAGGTCATTGACCTCTGGTGACCTCATTTTGCGTGTCCGGGGCGTCTTAGAAGGTAGCAAAGGTCATTGACCTCTGGTGACCTCATTTTGCGTGTCCGGGGCGTCTTAGAAGGTAGCAAAGGTCATTGACCTCTGGTGACCTCATTTTGCGTGTCCGGGGCGTCTTAGAAGGTAGCAAAGGTAATTGACCTCTGGTGACCTCATTTTGCGTGTCCGGGGTGTCTTAGATGGTGGCAAAGATCATTGACCTCTGGTGACCTCATTTTGCGTGTCCGGGGCGTCTTAGAAGGTAGCAAAGGTCATTGACCTCTGGTGACCTCATTTTGCGTGTCCGGGGCGTCTTAGAAGGTAGCAAAGGTCATTGACCTCTGGTGACCTCATTTTGCGTGTCCGGGGCGTCTTAGATGGTAGCAAAGGTCATTGACCTCTGGTGACCTCATTTTGCGTGTCCGGGGCGTCTTAGAAGGTAGCAAAGGTCATTGACCTCTGGTGACCTCATTTTGCGTGTCCGGGGCGTCTTAGAAGGTAGCAAAGGTCATTGACCTCTGGTGACCTCATTTTGCGTGTCCGGGGCGTCTTAGAAGGTAGCAAAGGTCATTGACCTCTGGTGAACTCATTTTGCGTGTCCGGGGTGTCTTAGATGGTAGCAAAGATCATTGACCTCTGGTGACCTCATTTTGCGTGTCCGGGGCGTCTTAGAAGGTAGCAAAGGTCATTGACCTCTGGTGACCTCATTTTGCGTGTCCGGGGCGTCTTAGAAGGTAGCAAAGGTCATTGACCTCTGGTGACCTCATTTTGCGTGTCCGGGGCGTCTTAGAAGGTAGCAAAGGTCATTGACCTCTGGTGACCTCATTTTGCGTGTCCGGGGCGTCTTAGAAGGTAGCAAAGGTAATTGACCTCTGGTGACCTCATTTTGCGTGTCCGGGGTGTCTTAGATGGTGGCAAAGATCATTGACCTCTGGTGACCTCATTTTGCGTGTCCGGGGCGTCTTAGAAGGTAGCAAAGGTCATTGACCTCTGGTGACCTCATTTTGCGTGTCCGGGGCGTCTTAGAAGGTAGCAAAGGTCATTGACCTCTGGTGACCTCATTTTGCGTGTCCGGGGCGTCTTAGATGGTAGCAAAGGTCATTGACCTCTGGTGACCTCATTTTGCGTGTCCGGGGCGTCTTAGAAGGTAGCAAAGGTCATTGACCTCTGGTGACCTCATTTTGCGTGTCCGGGGCGTCTTAGAAGGTAGCAAAGGTCATTGACCTCTGGTGACCTCATTTTGCGTGTCCGGGGCGTCTAAGAAGGTAGCAAAGGTAATTGACCTCTGGTGACCTCATTTTGCGTGTCCGGGGTGTCTTAGATGGTGGCAAAGATCATTGACCTCTGGTGACCTCATTTTGCGTGTCCGGGGCGTCTTAGAAGGTAGCAAAGGTCATTGACCTCTGGTGACCTCATTTTGCGTGTCCGGGGCGTCTTAGAAGGTAGCAAAGGTCATTGACCTCTGGTGACCTCATTTTGCGTGTCCGGGGCGTCTTAGATGGTAGCAAAGGTCATTGACCTCTGGTGACCTCATTTTGCGTGTCCGGGGCGTCTTAGAAGGTAGCAAAGGTCATTGACCTCTGGTGACCTCATTTTGCGTGTCCGGGGTGTCTTAGTTGGTAGCAAAGATCATTGACCTCTGGTGACCTCATTTTGCGTGTCCGGGGCGTCTTAGAAGGTAGCAAAGGTCATTGACCTCTGGTGACCTCATTTTGCGTGTCCGGGCGTCTTAGAAGGTAGCAAAGGTCATTGACCTCTGGTGACCTCATTTTGCGTGTCCGGGGCGTCTTAGAAGGTAGCAAAGGTCATTGACCTCTGGTGACCTCATTTTGCGTGTCCGGGGTGTCTTAGATGGTAGCAAAGGTAATTGACCTCTGGTGACCTCATTTTGCGTGTCCGGGGCGTCTTAGAAGGTAGCAAAGGTCATTGACATCTGGTGACCTCATTTTGCGTGTCCGGGGCGTCTTAGAAGGTAGCAAAGGTCATTGACCTCTGGTGACCTCATTTTGCGTGTCCGGGGCGTCTTAGAAGGTAGCAAAGGTCATTGACATCTGGTGACCTCATTTTGTATGTCCGGGGCGTCTTAGAAGATAGCAAAGGTCATTGACCTCTGGTGACCTCATTTTGCGTGTCCGGGGCGTCGTAGAAGGTAGCAAAGGTCATTGACATCTGGTGACCTCATTTTGCATGTCCGGGGCGTCTTAGAAGGTAGCAAAGGTCATTGACCTCTGGTGACCTCATTTTGCATGTCCGGGGCGTCTTAGAAGATAGCAAAGGTCATTGACCTCTGGTGGCCTCATTTTGCGTGTCCGGGGCGTCTTAGTAGGTAGAAAAGGTCATTGACCTCTGGTGAACTCATTTTGCGTGTCCGGGGCGTCTTAGAAGGTAGCAAAGGTCATTGACCTCTGAAGACCTCATTTTGCGTGTCCGGGTCGTCTTAGAAGGTACCAAAGGTCATGACCTCTGGTGACCTCATTTTGCGTGTCCGGGGCGTCTTAGAAGGTAGAAAAGGTCATTGACCTCTGGTGAACTCATTTTGCGTGTCCGGGGCGTCTTAGAAGGTAGCAAAGGTCATTGACCTCTGGTGACCTCATTTTGCGTGTCCGGGGCGTCTTAGAAGGTAGCAAAGGTAATTGACCTCTGGTGACCTCATTTTGCGTGTCCGGGGTGTCTTAGATGGTGGCAAAGATCATTGACCTCTGGTGACCTCATTTTGCGTGTCCGGGGCGTCTTAGAAGGTAGCAAAGGTCATTGACCTCTGGTGACCTCATTTTGCGTGTCCGGGGCGTCTTAGAAGGTAGCAAAGGTCATTGACCTCTGGTGACCTCATTTTGCGTGTCCGGGGCGTCTTAGATGGTAGCAAAGGTCATTGACCTCTGGTGACCTCATTTTGCGTGTCCGGGGCGTCTTAGAAGGTAGCAAAGGTCATTGACCTCTGGTGACCTCATTTTGCGTGTCCGGGGCGTCTTAGAAGGTAGCAAAGGTCATTGACCTCTGGTGACCTCATTTTGCGTGTCCGGGGCGTCTTAGAAGGTAGCAAAGGTAATTGACCTCTGGTGACCTCATTTTGCGTGTCCGGGGTGTCTTAGATGGTGGCAAAGATCATTGACCTCTGGTGACCTCATTTTGCGTGTCCGGGGCGTCTTAGAAGGTAGCAAAGGTCATTGACCTCTGGTGACCTCATTTTGCGTGTCCGGGGCGTCTTAGAAGGTAGCAAAGGTCATTGACCTCTGGTGACCTCATTTTGCGTGTCCGGGGCGTCTTAGATGGTAGCAAAGGTCATTGACCTCTGGTGACCTCATTTTGCGTGTCCGGGGCGTCTTAGAAGGTAGCAAAGGTCATTGACCTCTGGTGACCTCATTTTGCGTGTCCGGGGCGTCTTAGAAGGTAGCAAAGGTCATTGACCTCTGGTGACCTCATTTTGCGTGTCCGGGTTGTCTTAGTTGGTAGCAAAGATCATTGACCTCTGGTGACCTCATTTTGCGTGTCCGGGGCGTCTTAGAAGGTAGCAAAGGTCATTGACCTCTGGTGACCTCATTTTGCGTGTCCGGGCGTCTTAGAAGGTAGCAAAGGTCATTGACCTCTGGTGACCTCATTTTGCGTGTCCGGGGCGTCTTAGAAGGTAGCAAAGGTCATTGACCTCTGGTGACCTCATTTTGCGTGTCCGGGGTGTCTTAGATGGTAGCAAAGGTCATTGACCTCTGGTGACCTCATTTTGCGTGTCCGGGGCGTCTTAGAAGGTAGCAAAGGTCATTGACATCTGGTGACCTCATTTTGCGTGTCCGGGGCGTCTTAGAAGGTAGCAAAGGTCATTGACCTCTGGTGACCTCATTTTGCGTGTCCGGGGCGTCTTAGAAGGTAGCAAAGGTCATTGATATCTGGTGACCTCATTTTGTATGTCCGGGGCGTCTTAGAAGATAGCAAAGGTCATTGACCTCTGGTGACCTCATTTTGCGTGTCCGGGGCGTCGTAGAAGGTAGCAAAGGTCATTGACATCTGGTGACCTCATTTTGCATGTCCGGGGCGTCTTAGAAGGTAGCAAAGGTCATTGACCTCTGGTGACCTCATTTTGCATGTCCGGGGCGTCTTAGAAGATAGCAAAGGTCATTGACCTCTGGTGGCCTCATTTTGCGTGTCCGGGGCGTCTTAGAAGGTAGAAAAGGTCATTGACCTCTGGTGAACTCATTTTGCGTGTCCGGGGCGTCTTAGAAGGTAGCAAAGGTCATTGACCTCTGAAGACCTCATTTTGCGTGTCCGGGTCGTCTTAGAAGGTACCAAAGGTCATGACCTCTGGTGACCTCATTTTGCGTGTCCGGGGCGTCTTAGAAGGTAGCAAAGGTCATTGACCTCTGGTGCCCTCATTTTGCGTGTCCGGGGCGTCTTAGAAGCTAGCAAAGGTCATTGACCTCTGGTGACCTCATTTTGCGTGTCCGGGGCGTCTTAGAAGATAGCAAAGGTCATTGACCTCTGGTGACCTCATTTTGCGTGTCCGGGGCGTCTTAGAAGGTAGCAAAGGTCATTGACCTCTGGTGACCTCATTTTGCGTGTCCGGGGCGTCTTAGAAGGTAGCAAAGGTCATTGACCTCTGGTGACCTCATTTTGCTTGTCCGGGGCGTCTTAGAAGGTAGCAAAGGTCATTGACCTCTGGTGACCTCATTTTGCGTGTCCGGGGCGTCTTAGAAGGTAGCAAAGGTCATTGACCTCTGGTGACCTCATTTTGCGTGTCCGGGATGTCCTAGATGGTAGCAAAGGTCATTGACCTCTGGTGACCTCATTTTGCGTGTCCGGGGCGTCTTAGAAGTTAGCAAAGGTCATTGACCTCTGGTGACCTCGTTTTGCGTGTCCGGGGCGTCTTAGATGGTAGCAAAGGTCATTGTCCTCTGGTGACCTCATTTTGCGTGTCCGGGGCGTCTTAGAAGGTAGCAAAGGTCATTGACCTCTGGTGACCTCATTTTGCGTGTCCGGGGCGACTTAGAAGGTAGCAAAGGTCATTGACCTCTGGTGACCTCATTTTGCGTGTCCGGGGCGTCTTAGAAGGTAGCAAAGGTCATTGACCTCTGGTGACCTCATTTTGCGTGTCCGGGGCGTCTTAGAAGGTAGCAAAGGTCATTGACCTCTGGTGACCTCATTTTGCGTGTCCGGAGCGTCTTAGAAGGTAGCAAAGGTCATTGACCTCTGGTGACCTCATTTTGCGTGTCCGGGGCGTCTTAGAAGGTAGCAAAGGTCATTGACCTCTGGCGACCTCATTTTGCGTGTCCGGGGTGTCTTAGATGGTAGCAAAGGTCATTGACCTCTGGTGACCTCATTTTGCGTGTCCGGGGCGTCTTAGAAGGTAGCAAAGGTCATTGACCTCTGGTGACCTCATTTTGCGTGTCCGGGGTGTCTTAGATGGTAGCAAAGGTCATTGACCTCTGGTGACCTCATTTTGCGTGTCCGGGGCGTCTTAGAAGATAGCAAAGGTCATTGACCTATGGTGACCTCATTTTGCGTGTCCGGGGCGTCTTAGAAGGTAGCAAAGGTCATTGACCTCTGGTGACCTCATTTTGCGTGTCCGGGGCGTCTTAGAAGGTAGCAAAGTCATTGACCTCTGGTGACCTCATTTTGCGTGTCCGGGGCGTCTTAGAAGGTAGCAAAGGTCATTGACATCTGGTGACCTCATTTTGCATGTCCGGGGCGTCTTAGAAGGTAGCAAAGATCATTGACCTCTGGTGACCTCATTTTGCGTGTCCGGGGTGTCTTAGATGGTAGAAAAGGTCATTGACCTCTGGTGACCTCATTTTGCGTGTCCGGGGGCGTCTTAGAAGATAGCAAAGGTCATTGACCTCTGGTGACCTCATTTTGCGTGTCCGGGGCGTCTTAGAAGGTAGCAAAGGTCATTGACCCCCTGGTGATTTCATTTTGCGTGTCCGGGGCGTCTTAGAAGATAGCAAAGGTCATTGAACTCTGGTGACCTCATTTTGCGTGTCCGGGGCGTCTTAGAAGATAGCAAAGGTCATTGACCTCTGGTGACCTCATTTTGCGTGTGCGGAGCTACTAAGAGTATAGCAAAGGTCATTGACCTCTGGTGACCTCATTTTGCGTGTCCGGGGCGTCTTAGAAGGTAGCAAAGGTCATTGACCTCTGGTGACCTCATTTTGCGTGTCCGGGGCGTCTTAGAAGGTAGCAAAGGTAATTGACCTCTGGTGACCTCATTTTGCGTGTCCGGGGTGTCTTAGATGGTGGCAAAGATCATTGACCTCTGGTGACCTCATTTTGCGTGTCCGGGGCGTCTTAGAAGGTAGCAAAGGTCATTGACCTCAGGGTGACCTCATTTTGCGTGTCCGGGGCGTCTTAGAAGGTAGCAAAGGTCATTGACCTCTGGTGACCTCATTTTGCGTGTCCCGGGGCGTCTTAGATGGTAGCAAAGGTCATTGACCTCTGGTGACCTCATTTTGCGTGTCCGGGGGCGTCTTAGAAGGTAGCAAAGGTCATTGACCTCTGGTGACCTCATTTTGCGTGTCCGGGGCGTCTTAGAAGGTAGCAAAGGTCATTGACCTCTGGTGACCTCATTTTGCGTGTCCGGGGTGTCTTAGTTGGTAGCAAAGATCATTGACCTCTGGTGACCTCATTTTGCGTGTCCGGGGCGTCTTAGAATGTAGCAAAGGTCATTGAACTCTGGTGACCTCATTTTGCGTGTCCGGGCGTCTTAGAAGGTAGCAAAGGTCATTGACCTCTGGTGACCTCATTTTGCGTGTCCGGGGCGTCTTAGAAGGTAGCAAAGGTCATTGACCTCTGGTGACCTCATTTTGCGTGTCCGGGGTGTCTTAGATGGTAGCAAAGGTCATTGACCTCTGGTGACCTCATTTTGCGTGTGGCGTCTTAGAAGGTAGCAAAGGTCATTGACATCTGGTGACCTCATTTTGCGTGTCCGGGGCGTCTTAGAAGGTAGCAAAGGTCATTGACCTCTGGTGACCTCATTTTGCGTGTCCGGGGCGTCTTAGAAGGTAGCAAAGGTCATTGACATCTGGTGACCTCATTTTGTATGTCCGGGGCGTCTTAGAAGATAGCAAAGGTCATTGACCTCTGGTGACCTCATTTTGCGTGTCCGGGGCGTCGTAGAAGGTAGCAAAGGTCATTGACATCTGGTGACCTCATTTTGCATGTCCGGGGCGTCTTAGAAGGTAGCAAAGGTCATTGACCTCTGGTGACCTCATTTTGCATGTCCGGGGCGTCTTAGAAGATAGCAAAGGTCATTGACCTCTGGTGGCCTCATTTTGCGTGTCCGGGGCGTCTTAGAAGGTAGAAAAGGTCATTGACCTCTGGTGAACTCATTTTGCGTGGCCGGGGCGTCTTAGAAGGTAGCAAAGGTCATTGACCTCTGAAGACCTCATTTTGCGTGTCCGGGTCGTCTTAGAAGGTACCAAAGGTCATGACCTCTGGTGACCTCATTTTGCGTGTCCGGGGCGTCTTAGAAGGTAGAAAAGGTCATTGACCTCTGGTGAACTCATTTTGCGTGTCCGGGGCGTCTTAGAAGGTAGCAAAGGTCATTGACCTCTGGTGACCTCATTTTGCGTGTCCGGGGCGTCTTAGAAGGTAGCAAAGGTAATTGACCTCTGGTGACCTCATTTTGCGTGTCCGGGGTGTCTTAGATGGTGGCAAAGATCATTGACCTCTGGTGACCTCATTTTGCGTGTCCGGGGCGTCTTAGAAGGTAGCAAAGGTCATTGACCTCTGGTGACCTCATTTTGCGTGTCCGGGGCGTCTTAGAAGGTAGCAAAGGTCATTGACCTCTGGTGACCTCATTTTGCGTGTCCGGGGCGTCTTAGATGGTAGCAAAGGTCATTGACCTCTGGTGACCTCATTTTGCGTGTCCGGGGCGTCTTAGAAGGTAGCAAAGGTCATTGACCTCTGGTGACCTCATTTTGCGTGTCCGGGGCGTCTTAGAAGGTAGCAAAGGTCATTGACCTCTGGTGACCTCATTTTGCGTGTCCGGGGCGTCTTAGAAGGTAGCAAAGGTAATTGACCTCTGGTGACCTCATTTTGCGTGTCCGGGGTGTCTTAGATGGTGGCAAAGATCATTGACCTCTGGTGACCTCATTTTGCGTGTCCGGGGCGTCTTAGAAGGTAGCAAAGGTCATTGACCTCTGGTGACCTCATTTTGCGTGTCCGGGGCGTCTTAGAAGGTAGCAAAGGTCATTGACCTCTGGTGACCTCATTTTGCGTGTCCGGGGCGTCTTAGATGGTAGCAAAGGTCATTGACCTCTGGTGACCTCATTTTGCGTGTCCGGGGCGTCTTAGAAGGTAGCAAAGGTCATTGACCTCTGGTGACCTCATTTTGCGTGTCCGGGGCGTCTTAGAAGGTAGCAAAGGTCATTGACCTCTGGTGACCTCATTTTGCGTGTCCGGGGTGTCTTAGTTGGTAGCAAAGATCATTGACCTCTGGTGACCTCATTTTGCGTGTCCGGGGCGTCTTAGAAGGTAGCAAAGGTCATTGACCTCTGGTGACCTCATTTTGCGTGTCCGGGCGTCTTAGAAGGTAGCAAAGGTCATTGACCTCTGGTGACCTCATTTTGCGTGTCCGGGGCGTCTTAGCAGGTAGCAAAGGTCATTGACCTCTGGTGACCTCATTTTGCGTGTCCGGGGTGTCTTAGATGGTAGCAAAGGTCATTGACCTCTGGTGACCTCATTTTGCGTGTCCGGGGCGTCTTAGAAGGTAGCAAAGGTCATTGACATCTGGTGACCTCATTTTGCGTGTCCGGGGCGTCTTAGAAGGTAGCAAAGGTCATTGACCTCTGGTGACCTCATTTTGCGTGTCCGGGGCGTCTTAGAAGGTAGCAAAGGTCATTGACATCTGGTGACCTCATTTTGTATGTCCGGGGCGTCTTAGAAGATAGCAAAGGTCATTGACCTCTGGTGACCTCATTTTGCGTGTCCGGGGCGTCGTAGAAGGTAGCAAAGGTCATTGACATCTGGTGACCTCATTTTGCATGTCCGGGGCGTCTTAGAAGGTAGCAAAGGTCATTGACCTCTGGTGACCTCATTTTGCATGTCCGGGGCGTCTTAGAAGATAGCAAAGGTCATTGACCTCTGGTGGCCTCATTTTGCGTGTCCGGGGCGTCTTAGAAGGTAGAAAAGGTCATTGACCTCTGGTGAACTCATTTTGCGTGTCCGGGGCGTCTTAGAAGGTAGCAAAGGTCATTGACCTCTGAAGACCTCATTTTGCGTGTCCGGGTCGTCTTAGAAGGTACCAAAGGTCATGACCTCTGGTGACCTCATTTTGCGTGTCCGGGGCGTCTTAGAAGGTAGCAAAGGTCATTGACCTCTGGTGCCCTCATTTTGCGTGTCCGGGGCGTCTTAGAAGCTAGCAACGGTCATTGACCTCTGGTGACCTCATTTTGCGTGTCCGGGGCGTCTTAGAAGATAGCAAAGGTCATTGACCTCTGGTGACCTCATTTTGCGTGTCCTGGGCGTCTTAGAAGGTAGCAAAGGTCATTGACCTCTGGTGACCTCATTTTGCGTGTCCGGGGCGTCTTAGAAGGTAGCAAAGGTCATTGACCTCTGGTGACCTCATTTTGCGTGTCCGGGGCGTCTTAGAAGGTAGCAAAGGTCATTGACCTCTGGTGACCTCATTTTGCGTGTCCGGGGCGTCTTAGAAGGTAGCAAAGGTCATTGACCTCTGGTGACCTCATTTTGCGTGTCCGGAGCGTCTTAGAAGGTAGCAAAGGTCATTGACCTCTGGTGACCTCATTTTGCGTGTCCGGGGCGTCTTAGAAGGTAGCAAAGGTCATTGACCTCTGGTGACCTCATTTTGCGTGTCCGGGGTGTCTTAGATGGTAGCAAAGGTCATTGACCCCTGGTGACCTCATTTTGCGTGTCCGGGGCGTCTTAGAAGGTAGCAAAGGTCATTGACCTCTGGTGACCTCATTTTGCGTGTCCGGGGTGTCTTAGATGGTAGCAAAGTTCATTGACCTCTGGTGACCTCATTTTGCGTGTCCGGGGCGTCTTAGAAGATAGCAAAGGTCATTGACCTCTGGTGACCTCATTTTGCGTGTCCGGGGCGTCTTAGAAGGTAGCAAAGGTCATTGACCTCTGGTGACCTCATTTTGCGTGTCCGGGGCGTCTTAGAAGGTAGCAAAGGTCATTGACCTCTGGTGACCTCATTTTGCGTGTCCGGGGCGTCTTAGAAGGTAGCAAAGGTCATTGACATCTGGTGACCTCATTTTGCATGTCCGGGGCGTCTTAGAAGGTAGCAAAGATCATTGACCTCTGGTGACCTCATTTTGCGTGTCCGGGGTGTCTTAGATGGTAGAAAAGGTCATTGACCTCTGGTGACCTCATTTTGCGTGTCCGGGGCGTCTTAGAAGATAGCAAAGGTCATTGACCTCTGGTGACCTCATTTTGCGTGTCCGGGGCGTCTTAGAAGGTAGCAAAGGTCATTGACCCCTGGTGATTTCATTTTGCGTGTCCGGGGCGTCTTAGAAGATAGCAAAGGTCATTGAACTCTGGTGACCTCATTTTGCGTGTCCGCGGCGTCTTAGAAGATAGCAAAGGTCATTGACCTCTGGTGACCTCATTTTGCGTGTGCGGAGCTACTAAGAGTATAGCAAAGGTCATTGACCTCTGGTGACCTCATTTTGCGTGTCCGGGGCGTCTTAGAAGGTAGCAAAGGTCATTGACCTCTGGTGACCTCATTTTGCGTGTCCAGTGCGTCTTAGAAGATAGCAAAGGTCATTGACCTCTGGTGACCTCATTTTGCGTGTCCGGGGCGTCTTAGAAGGTAGCAAAGGTCATTGACCTCTGGTGACTTCATTTTGCGTGTCCGGGGCGTCTTAGAAGGTAGCAAAGGTCATTGACCTCTGGTGATCTCATTTTGCGTGTCCGGGGCGTCTTAGAAGGTAGCAAAGGTCATTGACCTCTGGTGACCTCATTTTGCGTGTCCGGGGCGTCTTAGAAGGTAGCAAAGGTCATTGACCTCTGGTGACCTCATTTTGCGTGTCCGTGGCGTCTTAGAAGGTAGCAAAGGTCATTGACCTCTGGTGACCTCATTTTGCGTGTCCGGGGTGTCTTAGATGGTTGCAAAGGTCATTGACCTCTGGTGACCTCATTTTGCGTGTCCGGGGCGTCTTAGAAAATAGCAAAGGTCATTGACCTCTGGTAACCTCATTTTGCGTGTCCGGGGCGTCTTAGAAGATAGCAAAGGTCATTGACCTCTGGTGACCTCATTTTGCGTGTCCGGGATGTCCTAGATGGTAGCAAAGGTCATTGACCTCTGGTGACCTCATTTTGCGTGTCCGGGGCGTCTTAGAAGTTAGCAAAGGTCATTGACCTCTGGTGACCTCGTTTTGCGTGTCCGGGGCGTCTTAGATGGTAGCAAAGGTCATTGTCCTCTGGTGACCTCATTTTGCGTGTCCGGGGCGTCTTAGAAGGTAGCAAAGGTCATTGACCTCTGGTGACCTCATTTTGCGTGTCCGGGGCGTCTTAGAAGGTAGCAAAGGTCATTGACCTCTGGTGACCTCATTTTGCGTGTCCGGGGCGTCTTAGAAGGTAGCAAAGGTCATTGACCTCTGGTGACCTCATTTTGCGTGTCCGGGGCGTCTTAGAAGGTAGCATAGGTCATTGACCTCTGGTGACCTCATTTTGCGTGTCCGGAGCGTCTTAGAAGGTAGCAAAGGTCATTGACCTCTGGTGACCTCATTTTGCGTGTCCGGGGCGTCTTAGAAGGTAGCAAAGGTCATTGACCTCTGGTGACCTCATTTTGCGTGTCCGGGGCGTCTTAGAAGGTAGCAAAGGTCATTGACCTCTGGTGACTTCATTTTGCGTGTCCGGGGTGTCTTAGATGGTAGCAAAGGTCATTGACCTCTGGTGACCTCATTTTGCGTGTCCGGGGCGTCTTAGAAGGTAGCAAAGGTCATTGACCTCTGGTGACCTCATTTTGCGTGTCCGGGGTGTCTTAGATGGTAGCAAAGGTCATTGACCTCTGGTGACCTCATTTTGCGTGTCCGGGGCGTCTTAGAAGATAGCAAAGGTCATTGACCTCTGGTGACCTCATTTTGCGTGTCCGGGGCGTCTTAGAAGGTAGCAAAGGTCATTGACCTCTGGTGACCTCATTTTGCGTGTCCGGGGCGTCTTAGAAGGTAGCAAAGGTCATTGACCTCTGGTGACCTCATTTTGCGTGTCCGGGGCGTCTTAGAAGGTAGCAAAGGTCATTGACATCTGGTGACCTCATTTTGCATGTCCGGGGCGTCTTAGAAGGTAGCAAAGATCATTGACCTCTGGTGACCTCATTTTGCGTGTCCGGGGTGTCTTAGATGGTAGAAAAGGTCATTGACCTCTGGTGACCTCATTTTGCGTGTCCGGGGCGTCTTAGAAGGTAGCAAAGGTCATTGACCTCTGGTGACCTCATTTTGCGTGTCCGGGGCGTCTTAGAAGGTAGCAAAGGTCATTGACCCCTGGTGATTTCATTTTGCGTGTCCGGGGCGTCTTAGAAGATAGCAAAGGTCATTGAACTCTGGTGACCTCATTTTGCGTGTCCGGGGCGTCTTAGAAGATAGCAAAGGTCATTGATCTCTGGTGACCTCATTTTGCGTGTGCGGAGCTACTAAGAGTATAGCAAAGGTCATTGACCTCTGGTGACCTCATTTTGCGTGTCCGGGGCGTCTTAGAAGGTAGCAAAGGTCATTGACCTCTGGTGACCTCATTTTGCGTGTCCAGTGCGTCTTAGAAGATAGCAAAGGTCATTGACCTCTGGTGACCTCATTTTGCGTGTCCGGGGCGTCTTAGAAGGTAGCAAAGGTCATTGACCTCTGGTGACTTCATTTTGCGTGTCCGGGGCGTCTTAGAAGGTAGCAAAGGTCATTGACCTCTGGTGATCTCATTTTGCGTGTCCGGGGCGTCTTAGAAGGTAGCAAAGGTCATTGACCTCTGGTGACCTCATTTTGCGTGTCCGGGGCGTCTTAGAAGGTAGCAAAGGTCATTGACCTCTGGTGACCTCATTTTGCGTGTCCGTGGCGTCTTAGAAGGTAGCAAAGGTCATTGACCTCTGGTGACCTCATTTTGCGTGTCCGGGGTGTCTTAGATGGTTGCAAAGGTCATTGACCTCTGGTGACCTCATTTTGCGTGTCCGGGGCGTCTTAGAAAATAGCAAAGGTCATTGACCTCTGGTGACCTCATTTTGCGTGTCCGGGGCGTCTTAGAAGGTAGCAAAGGTCTTTGACCTCTGGTGACCTCATTTTGCGTGTCCGGAGCGTCATAGAAGGTAGCAAAGGTCATTGACCTCTGGTGACCTCATTTTGCGTGTCCGGGGCGTCTTAGAAGATAGCAAAGGTCATTGACCTCTGGTGACCTCATTTTGCGTGTCCGGTGCGTCTTAGAAGGTAGCAAAGGTCATTGACCTCTGGTGACCTCATTTTGCGTGTCCGGGGCGTCTTAGAAGGTAGCAAAGGTCATTGACCTCTGGTGACCTCATTTTGCGTGTCCGGGGTGTCTTAGATGGTAGCAAAGGTCATTGACCTCTGGTGACCTCATTTTGCGTGTCCGGGGCGACTTAGAAGGTAGCAAAGGTCATTGACCTCTGGTGACCTCATTTTGCGTGTCCGGGGTGTCTTAGATGGTAGCAAAGGTCATTGACCTCTGGAGACCTCATTTTGCGTGTCCGGGGCGTCTTAGAAGGTAGCAAAGGTCATTGACCTCTGGTGACCTCATTTTGCGTGTCCGGGGCGTCTTAGAAGGTAGCAAAGGTCATTGACCTCTGGTGACCTCATTTTGCGTGTCCGGGACGTCTTAGAAGGTAGCAAAGGTCATTGACCTCTGGTGACCTCATTTTGCGTGTCCGGGGTGTCTTAGATGGTAGGAAAGGTCATTGACCTCTGGTGACCTCATTTTGCGTGTCCGGGGCGTCTTAGAAGGTAGCAAAGGTCATTGACCTCTGGTGACCTCATTTTGCGTGTCCGGGGCGTCTTAGAAGATAGCAAAGGTCATTGACCTCTGGTGACCTCATTTTGCGTGTCCGGGGCGTCTTAGAAGGTAGCAAAGGTCATTGACCTCTGGTGACCTCATTTTGCATGTCCGGGGCGTCTTAGAAGATAGCAAAGGTCATTGACCTCTGGTGACCTCATTTTGCGTGTCCGGGGCGTCATAGAAGGTAGCAAAGGTCATTGACCTCTGGTGACCTCATTTTGCGGGTCCGGGGCGTCTTAGAAGATAGCAAAGGTCATTGACCTCTGGTGACCTCATTTTGCGTGTCCGGGGCGTCTTAGAAGGTAGCAAAGGTCATTGACCTCTGGTGACCTCATTTTGCGTGTCCGGGGCGTCTTAGAAGGTAGCAAAGGTCATTGACCTCTGGTGACCTCATTTTGCGTGTCCGGGGCGTCTTAGAAGGTAGCAAAGGTCATTGACCTCTGGTGACCTCATTTTGCGTGTCCGGGGCGTCTTAGAAGGTAGCAAAGGTCATTGACCTCTGGTGACCTCATTTAGCGTGTCCGGGGTGTCTTAGATGGTAGCAAAGATCATTGACCTCTGGTGACCTCATTTTGCGTGTCCGGGGCGTCTTAGAAGGTAGCAAAGGTCATTGACCTCTGGTGACCTCATTTTGCGTGTCCGGGGCGTCTTAGAAGGTAGCAAAGGTCATTGACCTCTGGTAACCTCATTTTGCGTGTCCGGGGCGTCTTAGAAGGTAGCAAAGGTCATTGACCTCTGGTGACCTCATTTTGCGTGTCCGGGCGTCTTAGAAGGTAGCAAAGGTCATTGACCTCTGGTGACCTCATTTTGCGTGTCCGGGGCGTCTTAGAAGGTAGCAAAGGTCATTGACCTCTGGTGACCTCATTTTGCGTGTCCGGGGTGTCTTAGATGGTAGCAAAGGTCATTGACCTCTGGTGACCTCATTTTGCGTGTCCGGGGCGTCTTAGAAGGTAGCAAAGGTCATTGACATCTGGTGACCTCATTTTGCGTGTCCGGGGCGTCTTAGAAGGTAGCAAAGGTCATTGACCTCTGGTGACCTCATTTTGCGTGTCCGGGGCGTCTTAGAAGGTAGCAAAGGTCATTGACATCTGGTGACCTCATTTTGTATGTCCGGGGCGTCTTAGAAGATAGCAAAGGTCATTGACCTCTGGTGACCTCATTTTGCGTGTCCGGGGCGTCGTAGAAGGTAGCAAAGGTCATTGACATCTGGTGACCTCATTTTGCATGTCCGGGGCGTCTTAGAAGGTAGCAAAGGTCATTGACCTCTGGTGACCTCATTTTGCATGTCCGGGGCGTCTTAGAAGATAGCAAAGGTCATTGACCTCTGGTGGCCTCATTTTGCGTGTCCGGGGCGTCTTAGAAGGTAGAAAAGGTCATTGACCTCTGGTGAACTCATTTTGCGTGTCCGGGGCGTCTTAGAAGGTAGCAAAGGTCATTGACCTCTGAAGACCTCATTTTGCGTGTCCGGGTCGTCTTAGAAGGTACCAGAGGTCAATGACCTCTGGTGACCTCATTTTGCGTGTCCGGGGCGTCTTAGAAGGTAGCAAAGGTCATTGACCTCTGGTGCCCTCATTTTGCGTGTCCGGGGCGTCTTAGAAGCTAGCAAAGGTCATTGACCTCTGGTGACCTCATTTTGCGTGTCCGGGGCGTCTTAGAAGATAGCAAAGGTCATTGACCTCTGGTGACCTCATTTTGCGTGTCCGGGGCGTCTTAGAAGGTAGCAAAGGTCATTGACCTCTGGTGACCTCATTTTGCGTGTCCGGGGCGTCTTAGAAGGTAGCAAAGGTCATTGACCTCTGGTGACCTCATTTTGCGTGTCCGGGGCGTCTTAGAAGGTAGCAAAGGTCATTGACCTCTGGTGACCTCATTTTGCGTGTCCGGGGCGTCTTAGAAGGTAGCAAAGGTCATTGACCTCTGGTGACCTCATTTTGCGTGTCCGGGATGTCCTAGATGGTAGCAAAGGTCATTGACCTCTGGTGACCTCATTTTGCGTGTCCGGGGCGTCTTAGAAGTTAGCAAAGGTCATTGACCTCTGGTGACCTCGTTTTGCGTGTCCGGGGCGTCTTAGATGGTAGCAAAGGTCATTGTCCTCTGGTGACCTCATTTTGCGTGTCCGGGGCGTCTTAGAAGGTAGCAAAGGTCATTGACCTCTGGTGACCTCATTTTGCGTGTCCGGGGCGTCTTAGAAGGTAGCAAAGGTCATTGACCTCTGGTGACCTCATTTTGCGTGTCCGGGGCGTCTTAGAAGGTAGCAAAGGTCATTGACCTCTGGTGACCTCATTTTGCGTGTCCGGGGCGTCTTAGAAGGTAGCAAAGGTCATTGACCTCTGGTGACCTCATTTTGCGTGTCCGGAGCGTCTTAGAAGGTAGCAAAGGTCATTGACTTCTGGTGACCTCATTTTGCGTGTCCGGGGCGTCTTAGAAGGTAGCAAAGGTCATTGACCTCTGGTGACCTCATTTTGCGTGTCCGGGGTGTCTTAGATGGTAGCAAAGGTCATTGACCTCTGGTGACCTCATTTTGCGTGTCCGGGGCGTCTTAGAAGGTAGCAAAGGTCATTGACCTCTGGTGACCTCATTTTGCGTGTCCGGGGTGTCTTAGATGGTAGCAAAGGTCATTGACCTCTGGTGACCTCATTTTGCGTGTCCGGGGCGTCTTAGAAGATAGCAAAGGTCATTGACCTCTGGTGACCTCATTTTGCGTGTCCGGGGCGTCTTAGAAGGTAGCAAAGGTCATTGACCTCTGGTGACCTCATTTTGCGTGTCCGGGGCGTCTTAGAAGGTAGCAAAGGTCATTGACCTCTGGTGACCTCATTTTGCGTGTCCGGGGCGTCTTAGAAGGTAGCAAAGGTCATTGACATCTGGTGACCTCATTTTGCATGTCCGGGGCGTCTTAGAAGGTAGCAAAGATCATTGACCTCTGGTGACCTCATTTTGCGTGTCCGGGGTTTCTTAGATGGTAGAAAAGGTCATTGACCTCTGGTGACCTCATTTTGCGTGTCCGGGGCGTCTTAGAAGATAGCAAAGGTCATTGACCTCTGGTGACCTCATTTTGCGTGTCCGGGGCGTCTTAGAAGGTAGCAAAGGTCATTGACCCCTGGTGATTTCATTTTGCGTGTCCGGGGCGTCTTAGAAGATAGCAAAGGTCATTGAACTCTGGTGACCTCATTTTGCGTGTCCGGGGCGTCTTAGAAGATAGCAAAGGTCATTGACCTCTGGTGACCTCATTTTGCGTGTGCGGAGCTACTAAGAGTATAGCAAAGGTCATTGACCTCTGGTGACCTCATTTTGCGTGTCCGGGGCGTCTTAGAAGGTAGCAAAGGTCATTGACCTCTGGTGACCTCATTTTGCGTGTCCAGTGCGTCTTAGAAGATAGCAAAGGTCATTGACCTCTGGTGACCTCATTTTGCGTGTCCGGGGCGTCTTAGAAGGTAGCAAAGGTCATTGACCTCTGGTGACCTCATTTTGCGTGTCCGGGGCGTCTTAGAAGGTAGCAAAGGTCATTGACCTCTGGTGACCTCATTTTGCGTGTCCGGGGCGTCTTAGAAGGTAGCAAAGGTCATTGACCTCTGGTGACCTCATTTTGCGTGTCCGGGGCGTCTTAGAAGGTAGCAAAGGTCATTGACATCTGGTGACCTCATTTTGCATGTCCGGGGCGTCTTAGAAGGTAGCAAAGGTCATTGACCTCTGGTGACCTCATTTTGCGTGTCCGGGGTGTCTTAGATGGTAGCAAAGGTCATTGACCTCTGGTGACCTCATTTTGCGTGTCCGGGGCGTCTTAGAAGATAGCAAAGGTCATTGACCTCTGGTGACCTCATTTTGCGTGTCCGGGGTGTCTTAGATGGTAGCAAAGGTCATTGACCTCTGGTGACCTCATTTTGCGTGTCCGGGGCGTCTTAGAAGGTAGCAAAGGTCATTGACCTCTGGTGACCTCATTTTGCGTGTCCGGGGCGTCTTAGAAGGTAGCAAAGGTCATTGACCTCTGGTGACTTCATTTTGCGTGTCCGGGGCGTCTTAGAAGGTAGCAAAGGTCATTGACCTCTGGTGATCTCATTTTGCGTGTCCGTGGCGTCTTAGAAGGTAGCAAAGGTCATTGACCTCTGGTGACTTCATTTTGCGTGTCCGGGGCGTCTTAGAAGGTAGCAAAGGTCATTGACCTCTGGTGATCTCATTTTGCGTGTCCGGGGCGTCTTAGAAGGTAGCAAAGGTCATTGACCTCTGGTGACCTCATTTTGCGTGTCCGGGGCGTCTTAGAAGGTAGCAAAGGTCATTGACCTCTGGTGACCTCATTTTGCGTGTCCGTGGCGTCTTAGAAGGTAGCAAAGGTCATTGACCTCTGGTGACCTCATTTTGCGTGTCCGGGGTGTCTTAGATGGTTGCAAAGGTCATTGACCTCTGGTGACCTCATTTTGCGTGTCCGGGGCGTCTTAGAAAATAGCAAAGGTCATTGACCTCTGGTAACCTCATTTTGCGTGTCCGGGGCGTCTTAGAAGGTAGCAAAGGTCTTTGACCTCTGGTGACCTCATTTTGCGTGTCCGGAGCGTCATAGAAGGTAGCAAAGGTCATTGACCTCTGGTGACCTCATTTTGCGTGTCCGGGGCGTCTTAGAAGATAGCAAATGTCATTGACCTCTGGTGACCTCATTTTGCGTGTCCGGTGCGTCTTAGAAGGTAGCAAAGGTCATTGACCTCTGGTGACCTCATTTTGCGTGTCCGGGGCGTCTTAGAAGGTAGCAAAGGTCATTGACCTCTGGTGACCTCATTTTGCGTGTCCGGGGTGTCTTAGATGGTAGCAAAGGTCATTGACCTCTGGTGACCTCATTTTGCGTGTCCGGGGCGACTTAGAAGGTAGCAAAGGTCATTGACCTCTGGTGACCTCATTTTGCGTGTCCGGGGTGTCTTAGATGGTAGCAAAGGTCATTGACCTCTGGAGACCTCATTTTGCGTGTCCGGGGCGTCTTAGAAGATAGCAAAGGTCATTGACCTCTGGTGACCTCATTTTGCGTGTCCGGGGCGTCTTAGAAGGTAGCAAAGGTCATTGACCTCTGGTGACCTCATTTTGCGTGTCCGGGGCGTCTTAGAAGGTAGCAAAGGTCATTGACCTCTGGTGACCTCATTTTGCGTGTCCGGGGCGTCTTAGAAGGTAGCAAAGGTCATTGACATCTGGTGACCTCATTTTGCATGTCCGGGGCGTCTTAGAAGGTAGCAAAGGTCATTGACCTCTGGTGACCTCATTTTGCGTGTCCGGGGTGTCTTAGATGGTAGCAAAGGTCATTGACCTCTGGTGACCTCATTTTGCGTGTCCGGGGCGTCTTAGAAGATAGCAAAGGTCATTGACCTCTGGTGACCTCATTTTGCGTGTCCGGGGCGTCTTAGAAGGTAGCAAAGGTAATTGACCACTGGTGACCTCATTTTGCGTGTCCGGGGCGTCTTAGAAGGTAGCAAAGGTCATTGACCTCTGGTAACCTCATTTTGCGTGTCCGGGGCGTCTTAGAAGGTAGCAAAGGTCATTGACATCTGGTAACCTCATTTTGCGTGTCCGGGGCGTCTTAGAAGGTAGCAAAGGTCATTGACATCTGGTGACCTCATTTTGCATGTCCGGGGCGTCTTAGAAGATAGCAAAGGTCATTGACCTCTGGTGACCTCATTTTGCGTGTCCGGGGCGTCTTAGAAGTTAGCAAAGGTCATTGACCTCTGGTGACCTCATTTTGCGTGTCCGGGGTGTCTTAGATGGTAGCAAAGGTCATTGACCTCTGGTGACCTCATTTTGCGTGTCCGGGGCGTCTTAGAAGGTAGCAAAGGTCATTGACATCTGGTGACCTCATTTTGCATGTCCGGGGCGTCTTAGAAGGTAGCAAAGGTCATTGACCTCTGGTGACCTCATTTTGCGTGTCCGGGGCGTCTTAGAAGATCGCAAAGGTCATTGACCTCTGGTGACCTCATTTTGCGTGTCCGGGGCGTCTTAGAAGGTAGCAAAGGTCATTGACCTCTGGTGACCTCATTTTGCGTGTCCGGGGTGTCTTAGATGGTAGCAAAGGTCATTGACCTCTGGTGACCTCATTTTGCGTGTCCGGGGCGTCTTAGAAGATAGCAAAGGTCATTGACCTCTGGTGACCTCATTTTGCGTGTCCGGGGCGTCTTAGAAGGTAGCAAAGGTCATTGACCTCTGGTGACCTCATTTTGCGTGTCCGGTGCGTCTTAGAAGATAGCAAAGTTCATTGACCTCTGGTGACCTCATTTTGCGGCGCCGGGGCGTCTTAGAAGATAGCAAAGGTCATTGACCTCTGGTGACCTCATTTTGCGTGTCCGGTGCGTCTTAGAAGGTAGCAAAGGTCATTGACCTCTGGTGACCTCATTTTGCGTGTCCGGGGCGTCTTAGAAGGTAGCAAAGGTCATTGACCTCTGGTGACCTCATTTTGCGTGTCCGGGGCGTCTTAGAAGGTAGCAAAGGTCATTGACCTCTGGTGACCTCATTTTGCGTGTCCGGGGCGTCTTAGAAGATAGCAAAGGTCATTGACCTCTGGTGACCTCATTTTGCGTGTCCGGGGCGTCTTAGAAGGTAGCAAAGGTCATTGACCTCTGGTGAACTCATTTTGCGTGTCCAGTGCGTCTTAGAAGATAGCAAAGGTCATTGACCTCTGGTGACCTCATTTTGCGTGTCCGGGGCGTCTTAGAAGGTAGCAAAGGTCATTGACCTCTGGTGACTTCATTTTGCGTGTCCGGGGCGTCTTAGAAGGTAGCAAAGGTCATTGACCTCTGGTGATCTCATTTTGCGTGTCCGGGGCGTCTTAGAAGGTAGCAAAGGTCATTGACCTCTGGTGACCTCATTTTGCGTGTCCGGGGCGTCTTAGAAGGTAGCAAAGGTCATTGACCTCTGGTGACCTCATTTTGCGTGTCCGGGGCGTCTTAGAAGGTAGCAAAGGTCATTGACATCTGGTGACCTCATTTTGCATGTCCGGGGCGTCTTAGAAGGTAGCAAAGGTCATTGACCTCTGGTGACCTCATTTTGCGTGTCCGGGGTGTCTTAGATGGTAGCAAAGGTCATTGACCTCTGGTGACCTCATTTTGCGTGTCCGGGGCGTCTTAGAAGATAGCAAAGGTCATTGACCTCTGGTGACCTCATTTTGCGTGTCCGGGGCGTCTTAGAAGGTAGCAAAGGTAATTGACCACTGGTGACCTCATTTTGCGTGTCCGGGGCGTCTTAGAAGGTAGCAAAGGTCATTGACCTCTGGTAACCTCATTTTGCGTGTCCGGGGCGTCTTAGAAGGTAGCAAAGGTCATTGACATCTGGTGACCTCATTTTGCATGTCCGGGGCGTCTTAGAAGATAGCAAAGGTCATTGACCTCTGGTGACCTCATTTTGCGTGTCCGGGGCGTCTTAGAAGTTAGCAAAGGTCATTGACCTCTGGTGACCTCATTTTGCGTGTCCGGGGTGTCTTAGATGGTAGCAAAGGTCATTGACCTCTGGTGACCTCATTTTGCGTGTCCGGGGCGTCTTAGAAGGTAGCAAAGGTCATTGACATCTGGTGACCTCATTTTGCATGTCCGGGGCGTCTTAGAAGGTAGCAAAGGTCATTGACCTCTGGTGACCTCATTTTGCGTGTCCGGGGCGTCTTAGAAGATCGCAAAGGTCATTGACCTCTGGTGACCTCATTTTGCGTGTCCGGGGCGTCTTAGAAGGTAGCAAAGGTCATTGACCTCTGGTGACCTCATTTTGCGTGTCCGGGGTGTCTTAGATGGTAGCAAAGGTCATTGACCTCTGGTGACCTCATTTTGCGTGTCCGGGGCGTCTTAGAAGGTAGCAAAGGTCATTGACCTCTGGTGACCTCATTTTGCGTGTCCGGGGCGTCTTAGAAGGTAGCAAAGGTCATTGACCTCTGGTGACCTCATTTTGCGTGTCCGGTGCGTCTTAGAAGATAGCAAAGTTCATTGACCTCTGGTGACCTCATTTTGCGGCGCCGGGGCGTCTTAGAAGATAGCAAAGGTCATTGACCTGTGGTGACCTCATTTTGCGTGTCCGGTGCGTCTTAGAAGGTAGCAAAGGTCATTGACCTCTGGTGACCTCATTTTGCGTGTCCGGGGCGTCTTAGAAGGTAGCAAAGGTCATTGACCTCTGGTGACCTCATTTTGCGTGTCCGGGGCGTCTTAGAAGGTAGCAAAGGTCATTGACCTCTGGTGACCTCATTTTGCGTGTCCGGGGCGTCTTAGAAGATAGCAAAGGTCATTGACCTCTGGTGACCTCATTTTGCGTGTCCGGGGCGTCTTAGAAGGTAGAAAAGGTCATTGATCTCTGGTGACCTCATTTTGCGTGTCCGGGGCGTCTTAGAAGGTAGCAAAGGTCATTGACCTCTGGTGACCTCATTTTGCGTGTCCGGGGCGTCTTAGAAGGTAGCAAAGGTCATTGACCTCTGGTGACCTCATTTTGCGTGTCCGGGGCGTCTTAGAAGGTAGCAAAGGTCATTGACCTCTGGTGACCTCATTTTGCGTGTCCGGGGCGTCATAGAAGGTAGCAAAGGTCATTGACCTCTGGTGACCTCATTTTGCGTGTCCGGGGCGTCTTAGAAGATAGCAAAGGTCATTGACCTCTGGTGACCTCATTTTGCGTGTCCGGGGCGTCTTAGAAGGTAGCAAAGGTCATTGACCTCTGGTGACCTCATTTTGCGTGTCCGGGGCGTCTTAGAAGGTAGCAAAGGTCATTGACCTCTGGTGACCTCATTTTGCGTGTCCGGGGCGTCTTAGAAGGTAGCAAAGGTCATTGACCTCTGGTGACCTCATTTTGCGTGTCCGGGGCGTCTTAGAAGGTAGCAAAGGTCATTGACCTCTGGTGACCTCATTTTGCGTGTCCGGGGTGTCTTAGATGGTAGCAAAGATCATTGACCTCTGGTGACCTCATTTTGCGTGTCCGGGGCGTCTTAGAAGGTAGCAAAGGTCATTGACCTCTGGTGACCTCATTTTGCGTGTCCGGGGCGTCTTAGAAGGTAGCAAAGGTCATTGACCTCTGGTAACCTCATTTTGCGTGTCCGGGGCGTCTTAGAAGGTAGCAAAGGTCATTGACCTCTGGTGACCTCATTTTGCGTGTCCGGGGCGTCTTAGAAGGTAGCAAAGGTAATTGACCTCTGGTGACCTCATTTTGCGTGTCCGGGGTGTCTTAGATGGTGGCAAAGATCATTGACCTCTGGTGACCTCATTTTGCGTGTCCGGGGCGTCTTAGAAGGTAGCAAAGGTCATTGACCTCTGGTGACCTCATTTTGCGTGTCCGGGGCGTCTTAGAAGGTAGCAAAGGTCATTGACCTCTGTTGACCTCATTTTGCGTGTCCGGGGCGTCTTAGAAGGTAGCAAAGGTCATTGACCTCTGGTGACCTCATTTTGCGTGTCCGGGGCGTCTTAGAAGGTAGCAAAGGTCATTGACCTCTGGTGACCTCATTTTGCGTGTCCGGGATGTCCTAGATGGTAGCAAAGGTCATTGACCTCTGGTGACCTCATTTTGCGTGTCCGGGGCGTCTTAGAAGGTAGCAAAGGTAATTGACCTCTGGTGACCTCATTTTGCGTGTCCGGGGTGTCTTAGATGGTGGCAAAGATCATTGACCTCTGGTGACCTCATTTTGCGTGTCCGGGGCGTCTTAGAAGGTAGCAAAGGTCATTGACCTCTGGTGACCTCATTTTGCGTGTCCGGGGCGTCTTAGAAGGTAGCAAAGGTCATTGACCTCTGGTGACCTCATTTTGCGTGTCCGGGGCGTCTTAGATGGTAGCAAAGGTCATTGACCTCTGGTGACCTCATTTTGCGTGTCCGGGGCGTCTTAGAAGGTAGCAAAGGTCATTGACCTCTGGTGACCTAATTTTGCGTGTCCGGGGCGTCTTAGAAGGTAGCAAAGGTCATAGACCTCTGGTGACATCATTTTGCGTGTCCGGGGCGTCTTAGAAGGTAGCAAAGGTCATTGACATCTGGTGACCTCATTTTGCATGTCCGGGGCGTCTTAGAAGATAGCAAAGGTCATTGACCTTTGGTGACCTCATTTTGCGTGTCCGGGGCGTCATAGAAGGTAGCAAAGGTCATTGACCTCTGGTGACCTCATTTTGCGTGTCCGGGGCGTCTTAGAAGATAGCAAAGGTCATTGACCTCTGGTGACCTCATTTTGCGTGTCCGGGGCGTCTTTGAAGGTAGCAAAGGTCATTGACCTCTGGTGACCTCATTTTGCGTGTCCGGGGCGTCTTAGAAGGTAGCAAAGGTCATTGACCTCTGGTGACCTCATTTTGCGTGTCCGGGGCGTCTTAGAAGGTAGCAAAGGTCATTGACCTCTGGTGACCTCATTTTGCGTGTCCGGGGCGTCTTAGAAGGTAGCAAAGGTCATTGACCTCTGGTGACCTCATTTTGCGTGTCCGGGGTGTCTTAGATGGTAGCAAAGATCATTGACCTCTGGTGACCTCATTTTGCGTGTCCGGGGCGTCTTAGAAGGTAGCAAAGGTCATTGACCTCTGGTGACCTCATTTTGCGTGTCCGGGGCGTCTTAGAAGGTAGCAAAGGTCATTGACCTCTGGTGACCTCATTTTGCGTGTCCGGGGCGTCTTAGAAGGTAGCAAAGGTCATTGACCTCTGGTGACCTCATTTTGCGTGTCCGGGGCGTCTTAGAAGGTAGCAAAGGTAATTGACCTCTGGTGACCTAATTTTGCGTGTCCGGGGTGTCTTAGATGGTGGCAAAGATCATTGACCTCTGGTGACCTCATTTTGCGTGTCCGGGGCGTCTTAGAAGGTAGCAAAGGTCATTGACCTCTGGTGACCTCATTTTGCGTGTCCGGGGCGTCTTAGAAGGTAGCAAAGGTCATTGACCTCTGGTGACCTCATTTTGCGTGTCCGGGGCGTCTTAGATGGTAGCAAAGGTCATTGACCTCTGGTGACCTCATTTTGCGTGTCCGGGGCGTCTTAGAAGGTAGCAAAGGTCATTGACCTCTGGTGACCTCATTTTGCGTGTCCGGGGCGTCTTAGAAGGTAGCAAAGGTCATTGACCTCTGGTGACCTCATTTGCGTGTCCGGGGCGTCTTAGAAGGTAGCAAAGGTAATTGACCTCTGGTGACCTCATTTTGCGTGTCCGGGGTGTCTTAGATGGTGGCAAAGATCAATTACCTCTGGTGACCTCATTTTGCGTGTCCGGGTCGTCTTAGAATGTAGCAAAGGTCATTGACCTCTGGTGACCTCATTTTGCGTGTCCGGGGCGTCTTAGAAGGTAGCAAAGGTCATTGACCTCTGGTGACCTCATTTTGCGTGTCCGGGGCGTCTTAGATGGTAGCAAAGGTCATTGACCTCTGGTGCCCTCATTTTGCGTGTCAGGGGCGTCTTAGAAGCTAGCAAAGGTCATTGACCTCTGGTGACCTCATTTTGCGTGTCCGGGGCGTCTTAGAAGATAGCAAAGGTCATTGACCTCTGGTGACCTCATTTTGCGTGTCCGGGGCGTCTTAGAAGGTAGCAAAGGTCATTGACATCTGGTGACCTCATTTTGCGTGTCCGGGGCGTCTTAGAAGGTAGCAAAGGTCATTGACCTCTGGTGACCTCATTTTGCGTGTCCGGGGCGTCTTAGAAGGTAGCAAAGGTCATTGACCTCTGGTGACCTCATTTTGCGTGTCCGGGGCGTCTTAGAAGGTAGCAAAGGTCATTGACCTCTGGTGACCTCATTTTGCGTGTCCGGGATGTCCTAGATGGTAGCAAAGGTCATTGACCTCTGGTGACCTCATTTTGCGTGTCCGGGGCGTCTTAGAAGTTAGCAAAGGTCATTGACCTCTGGTGACCTCGTTTTGCGTGTCCGGGGCGTCTTAGATGGTAGCAAAGGTCATTGTCCTCTGGTGACCTCATTTTGCGTGTCCGGGGCGTCTTAGAAGGTAGCAAAGGTCATTGACCTCTGGTGACCTCATTTTGCGTGTCCGGGGCGTCTTAGAAGGTAGCAAAGGTCATTGACCTCTGGTGACCTCATTTTGCGTGTCCGGGGCGTCTTAGAAGGTAGCAAAGGTCATTGACCTCTGGTGACCTCATTTTGCGTGTCCGGGGCGTCTTAGAAGGTAGCAAAGGTCATTGACCTCTGGTGACCTCATTTTGCGTGTCCGGGGCGTCTTAGAAGGTAGCAAAGGTCATTGACCTCTGGTGACCTCATTTTGCGTGTCCGGGGTGTCTTAGATGGTAGCAAAGATCATTGACCTCTGGTGACCTCATTTTGCGTGTCCGGGGCGTCTTAGAAGGTAGCAAAGGTCATTGACCTCTGGTGACCTCATTTTGCGTGTCCGGGGCGTCTTAGAAGGTAGCAAAGGTCATTGACCTCTGGTGACCTCATTTTGCGTGTCCGGGGCGTCTTAGAAGGTAGCAAAGGTCATTGACCTCTGGTGACCTCATTTTGCGTGTCCGGGGTGTCTTAGATGGTAGCAAAGGTCATTGACCTCTGGTGACCTCATTTTGCGTGTCCGGGGCGTCTTAGAAGGTAGCAAAGGTCATTGACCTCTGGTGACCTAATTTTGCGTGTCCGGGGCGTCTTAGAAGGTAGCAAAGGTCATTGACCTCTGGTGACCTCATTTTGCGTGTCCGGGGCGTCTTAGAAGGTAGCAAAGGTCATTGACATCTGGTGACCTCATTTTGCATGTCCGGGGCGTCTTAGAAGATAGCAAAGGTCACTGACCTTTGGTGACCTCATTTTGCGTGTCCGGGGCGTCGTAGAAGGTAGCAAAGGTCATTGACATCTGGTGACCTCATTTTGCATGTCCGGGGCGTCTTAGAAGATAGCAAAGGTCATTGACATCTGGTGACCTCATTTTGCATGTCCGGGGCGTCTTAGAAGATAGCAAAGGTCACTGACCTTTGGTGACCTCATTTTGCGTGTCCGGGGCGTCGTAGAAGGTAGCAAAGGTCATTGACCTCTGGTGACCTCATTTTGCGTGTCCAGGGCGTCTTAGAAGATCGCAAAGGTCATTGACCTCTGGTGACCTCATTTTGCGTGTCCGGGGCGTCTTAGAAGGTAGCAAAGGTCATTGACCTCTGGTGACCTCATTTTGCGTGTCCGGGGTGTCTTAGATGGTAGCAAAGGTCATTGACCTCTGGTGACCTCATTTTGCGTGTCCGGGGCGTCTTAGAAGATAGCAAAGGTCATTGACCTCTGGTGACCTCATTTTGCGTGTCCGGGGCGTCTTAGAAGGTAGCAAAGGTCATTGACCTCTGGTGACCTCATTTTGCGTGTCCGGTGCGTCTTAGAAGATAGCAAAGTTCATTGACCTCTGGTGACCTCATTTTGCGGCGCCGGGGCGTCTTAGAAGATAGCAAAGGTCATTGACCTCTGGTGACCTCATTTTGCGTGTCCGGTGCGTCTTAGAAGGTAGCAAAGGTCATTGACCTCTGGTGACCTCATTTTGCGTGTCCGGGGCGTCTTAGAAGGTAGCAAAGGTCATTGACCTCTGGTGACCTCATTTTGCGTGTCCGGGGCGTCTTAGAAGGTAGCAAAGGTCATTGACCTCTGGTGACCTCATTTTGCGTGTCCGGGGCGTCTTAGAAGATAGCAAAGGTCATTGACCTCTGGTGACCTCATTTTGCGTGTCCGGGGCGTCTTAGAAGGTAGAAAAGGTCATTGATCTCTGGTGACCTCATTATGCGTGTCCGGGGCGTCTTAGAAGGTAGCAAAGGTCATTGACCTCTGGTGACCTCATTTTGCGTGTCCGGGGCGTCTTAGAAGGTAGCAAAGGTCATTGACCTCTGGTGACCTCATTTTGCGTGTCCGGGGCGTCTTAGAAGGTAGCAAAGGTCATTGACCTCTGGTGACCTCATTTTGCGTGTCCGGGGCGTCATAGAAGGTAGCAAAGGTCATTGACCTCTGGTGACCTCATTTTGCGTGTCCGGGGCGTCTTAGAAGATAGCAAAGGTCATTGACCTCTGGTGACCTCATTTTGCGTGTCCGGGGCGTCTTAGAAGGTAGCAAAGGTCATTGACCTCTGGTGACCTCATTTTGCGTGTCCGGGGCGTCTTAGAAGGTAGCAAAGGTCATTGACCTCTGGTGACCTCATTTTGCGTGTCCGGGGCGTCTTAGAAGGTAGCAAAGGTCATTGACCTCTGGTGACCTCATTTTGCGTGTCCGGGGCGTCTTAGAAGGTAGCAAAGGTCATTGACCTCTGGTGACCTCATTTTGCGTGTCCGGGGTGTCTTAGATGGTAGCAAAGATCATTGACCTCTGGTGACCTCATTTTGCGTGTCCGGGGCGTCTTAGAAGGTAGCAAAGGTCATTGACCTCTGGTGACCTCATTTTGCGTGTCCGGGGCGTCTTAGAAGGTAGCAAAGGTCATTGACCTCTGGTAACCTCATTTTGCGTGTCCGGGGCGTCTTAGAAGGTAGCAAAGGTCATTGACCTCTGGTGACCTCATTTTGCGTGTCCGGGGCGTCTTAGAAGGTAGCAAAGGTAATTGACCTCTGGTGACCTCATTTTGCGTGTCCGGGGTGTCTTAGATGGTGGCAAAGATCATTGACCTCTGGTGACCTCATTTTGCGTGTCCGGGGCGTCTTAGAAGGTAGCAAAGGTCATTGACCTCTGGTGACCTCATTTTGCGTGTCCGGGGCGTCTTAGAAGGTAGCAAAGCTCATTGACCTCTGTTGACCTCATTTTGCGTGTCCGGGGCGTCTTAGAAGGTAGCAAAGGTCATTGACCTCTGGTGACCTCATTTTGCGTGTCCGGGGCGTCTTAGAAGGTAGCAAAGGTCATTGACCTCTGGTGACCTCATTTTGCGTGTCCGGGATGTCCTAGATGGTAGCAAAGGTCATTGACCTCTGGTGACCTCATTTTGCGTGTCCGGGGCGTCTTAGAAGGTAGCAAAGGTAATTGACCTCTGGTGACCTCATTTTGCGTGTCCGGGGTGTCTTAGATGGTGGCAAAGATCATTGACCTCTGGTGACCTCATTTTGCGTGTCCGGGGCGTCTTAGAAGGTAGCAAAGGTCATTGACCTCTGGTGACCTCATTTTGCGTGTCCGGGGCGTCTTAGAAGGTAGCAAAGGTCATTGACCTCTGGTGTCCTCATTTTGCGTGTCCGGGGCGTCTTAGATGGTAGCAAAGGTCATTGACCTCTGGTGACCTCATTTTGCGTGTCCGGGGCGTCTTAGAAGGTAGCAAAGGTCATTGACCTCTGGTGACCTAATTTTGCGTGTCCGGGGCGTCTTAGAAGGTAGCAAAGGTCATAGACCTCTGGTGACCTCATTTTGCGTGTCCGGGGCGTCTTAGAAGGTAGCAAAGGTCATTGACATCTGGTGACCTCATTTTGCATGTCCGGGGCGTCTTAGAAGATAGCAAAGGTCATTGACCTTTGGTGACCTCATTTTGCGTGTCCGGGGCGTCATAGAAGGTAGCAAAGGTCATTGACCTCTGGTGACCTCATTTTGCGTGTCCGGGGCGTCTTAGAAGATAGCAAAGGTCATTGACCTCTGGTGACCTCATTTTGCGTGTCCGGGGCGTCTTTGAAGGTAGCAAAGGTCATTGACCTCTGGTGACCTCATTTTGCGTGTCCGGGGCGTCTTAGAAGGTAGCAAAGGTCATTGACCTCTGGTGACCTCATTTTGCGTGTCCGGGGCGTCTTAGAAGGTAGCAAAGGTCATTGACCTCTGGTGACCTCATTTTGCGTGTCCGGGGCGTCTTAGAAGGTAGCAAAGGTCATTGACCTCTGGTGACCTCATTTTGCGTGTCCGGGGTGTCTTAGATGGTAGCAAAGATCATTGACCTCTGGTGACCTCATTTTGCGTGTCCGGGGCGTCTTAGAAGGTAGCAAAGGTCATTGACCTCTGGTGACCTCATTTTGCGTGTCTGGGGCGTCTTAGAAGGTAGCAAAGGTCATTGACCTCTGGTGACCTCATTTTGCGTGTCCGGGGCGTCTTAGAAGGTAGCAAAGGTCATTGACCTCTGGTGACCTCATTTTGCGTGTCCGGGGCGTCTTAGAAGGTAGCAAAGGTAATTGACCTCTGGTGACCTCATTTTGCGTGTCCGGGGTGTCTTAGATGGTGGCAAAGATCATTGACCTCTGGTGACCTCATTTTGCGTGTCCGGGGCGTCTTAGAAGGTAGCAAAGGTCATTGACCTCTGGTGACCTCATTTTGCGTGTCCGGGGCGTCTTAGAAGGTAGCAAAGGTCATTGACCTCTGGTGACCTCATTTTGCGTGTCCGGGGCGTCTTAGATGGTAGCAAAGGTCATTGACCTCTGGTGACCTCATTTTGCGTGTCCGGGGCGTCTTAGAAGGTAGCAAAGGTCATTGACCTCTGGTGACCTCATTTTGCGTGTCCGGGGCGTCTTAGAAGGTAGCAAAGGTCATTGACCTCTGGTGACCTCATTTTGCGTGTCCGGGGCGTCTTAGAAGGTAGCAAAGGTAATTGACCTCTGGTGACCTCATTTTGCGTGTCCGGGGTGTCTTAGATGGTGGCAAAGATCAATTACCTCTGGTGACCTCATTTTGCGTGTCCGGGGCGTCTTAGAATGTAGCAAAGGTCATTGACCTCTGGTGACCTCATTTTGCGTGTCCGGGGCGTCTTAGAAGGTAGCAAAGGTCATTGACCTCTGGTGACCTCATTTTGCGTGTCCGGGGCGTCTTAGATGGTAGCAAAGGTCATTGACCTCTGGTGACCTCATTTTGCGTGTCCGGGGCGTCTTAGAAGGTAGCAAAGGTCATTGACCTCTGGTGACCTCATTTTGCGTGTCCGGGGCGTCTTAGAAGGTAGCAAAGGTCATTGACCTCTGGTGACCTCATTTTGCGTGTCCGGGGTGTCTTAGTTGGTAGCAAAGATCATTGACCTCTGGTGACCTCATTTTGCGTGTCCGGGGCGTCTTAGAAGGTAGCAAAGGTCATTGACCTCTGGTGACCTCATTTTGCGTGTCCGGGCGTCTTAGAAGGTAGCAAAGGTCATTGACCTCTGGTGACCTCATTTTGCGTGTCCGGGGCGTCTTAGAAGGTAGCAAAGGTCATTGACCTCTGGTGACCTCATTTTGCGTGTCCGGGGTGTCTTAGATGGTAGCAAAGGTCATTGACCTCTGGTGACCTCATTTTGCGTGTCCGGGGCGTCTTAGAAGGTAGCAAAGGTCATTGACATCTGGTGACCTCATTTTGCGTGTCCGGGGCGTCTTAGAAGGTAGCAAAGGTCATTGACCTCTGGTGACCTCATTTTGCGTGTCCGGGGCGTCTTAGAAGGTAGCAAAGGTCATTGACATCTGGTGACCTCATTTTGTATGTCCGGGGCGTCTTAGAAGATAGCAAAGGTCATTGACCTCTGGTGACCTCATTTTGCGTGTCCGGGGCGTCGTAGAAGGTAGCAAAGGTCATTGACATCTGGTGACCTCATTTTGCATGTCCGGGGCGTCTTAGAAGGTAGCAAAGGTCATTGACCTCTGGTGACCTCATTTTGCATGTCCGGGGCGTCTTAGAAGATAGCAAAGGTCATTGACCTCTGGTGGCCTCATTTTGCGTGTCCGGGGCGTCTTAGAAGGTAGAAAAGGTCATTGACCTCTGGTGAACTCATTTTGCGTGTCCGGGGCGTCTTAGAAGGTAGCAAAGGTCATTGACCTCTGAAGACCTCATTTTGCGTGTCCGGGTCGACTTAGAAGGTACCAAAGGTCATGACCTCTGGTGACCTCATTTTGCGTGTCCGGGGCGTCTTAGAAGGTAGCAAAGGTCATTGACCTCTGGTGCCCTCATTTTGCGTGTCCGGGGCGTCTTAGAAGCTAGCAAAGGTCATTGACCTCTGGTGACCTCATTTTGCGTGTCCGGGGCGTCTTAGAAGATAGCAAAGGTCATTGACCTCTGGTGACCTCATTTTGCGTGTCCGGGGCGTCTTAGAAGGTAGCAAAGGTCATTGACATCTGGTGACCTCATTTTGCGTGTCCGGGGCGTCTTAGAAGGTAGCAAAGGTCATTGACCTCTGGTGACCTCATTTTGCGTGTCCGGGGCGTCTTAGAAGGTAGCAAAGGTCATTGACCTCTGGTGACCTCATTTTGCGTGTCCGGGGCGTCTTAGAAGGTAGCAAAGGTCATTGACCTCTGGTGACCTCATTTTGCGTGTCCGGGATGTCCTAGATGGTAGCAAAGGTCATTGACCTCTGGTGACCTCATTTTGCGTGTCCGGGGCGTCTTAGAAGTTAGCAAAGGTCATTGACCTCTGGTGACCTCGTTTTGCGTGTCCGGGGCGTCTTAGATGGTAGCAAAGGTCATTGTCCTCTGGTGACCTCATTTTGCGTGTCCGGGGCGTCTTAGAAGGTAGCAAAGGTCATTGACCTCTGGTGACCTCATTTTGCGTGTCCGGGGCGTCTTAGAAGGTAGCAAAGGTCATTGACCTCTGGTGACCTCATTTTGCGTGTCCGGGGCGTCTTAGAAGGTAGCAAAGGTCATTGACCTCTGGTGACCTCATTTTGCGTGTCCGGGGCGTCTTAGAAGGTAGCAAAGGTCATTGACCTCTGGTGACCTCATTTTGCGTGTCCGGGGCGTCTTAGAAGGTAGCAAAGGTCATTGACCTCTGGTGACCTCATTTTGCGTGTCCGGGGCGTCTTAGAAGATAGCAAAGGTCATTGACCTCTGGTGACCTCATTTTGCGTGTCTGGGGCGTCTTAGAAGGTAGCAAAGTTCATTGACCTCTGGTGACCTCATTTTGCGTGTCCGGGGTGTCTTAGATGGTAGCAAAGGTCATTGACCTCTGGTGACCTCATTTTGCGTGTCCGGGGCGTCTTAGAAGGTAGCAAAGGTCATTGACCTCTGGTGACCTAATTTTGCGTGTCCGGGGCGTCTTAGAAGGTAGCAAAGGTCATTGACCTCTGGTGACCTCATTTTGCGTGTCCGGGGCGTCTTAGAAGGTAGCAAAGGTCATTGACCACTGGTGACCTCATTTTCGTGTCCGGGGCGTCTTAGAAGGTAGCAAAGGTCATTGACCTCTGGTGACCTCATTTTGCGTGTCCGGGGCGTCTTAGAAGGTAGCAAAGGTCATTGACCTCTGGTGACCTCATTTTGCGTGTCCGGGGCGTCTTAGAAGGTAGCAAAGGTCATTGACCTCTGGTGACCTCATTTTGCGTGTCCGGGGCGTCTTAGAAGGTAGCAAAGGTCATTGACCTCTGGTGACCTCATTTTGCGTGTCCGGGGCGTCTTAGAAGGTAGCAAAGGTCATTGACCTCTGGTGACCTCATTTTGCGTGTCCGGGGTGTCTTAGATGGTAGCAAAGATCATTGACCTCTGGTGACCTCATTTTGCGTGTCCGGGGCGTCTTAGAAGGTAGCAAAGGTCATTGACCTCTGGTGACCTCATTTTGCGTGTCCGGGGCGTCTTAGAAGGTAGCAAAGGTCATTGACCTCTGGTGACCTCATTTTGCGTTTCCGGGGCGTCTTAGAAGGTAGCAAAGGTCATTGACCTCTGGTGACCTCATTTTGCGTGTACGGGGCGTCTTAGAAGGTAGCAAAGGTCATTGACCTCTGGTGACCTCATTTTGCGTGTCCGGGGCGTCTTAGAAGGTAGCAAAGGTCATTGACCTCTGGTGACCTCATTTTGCGTGTCCGGGGTGTCTTAGATGGTAGCAAAGATCATTGACCTCTGGTGACCTCATTTTGCGTGTCCGGGGCGTCTTAGAAGGTAGCAAAGGTCATTGACCTCTGGTTACCTCATTTTGCGTGGCCGGGGCGTCTTAGAAGGTAGCAAAGGTCATTGACCTCTGGTGACCTCATTTTGCGTGTCCGGGGCGTCTTAGAAGGTAGCAAAGGTCATTGACCTCTGGTGACCTCATTTTGCGTGTCCGGGGTGTCTTAGATGGTAGCAAAGGTCATTGACCTCTGGTGACCTCATTTTGCGTGTCCGGGGCGTCTTAGAAGGTAGCAAAGGTCATTGACCTCTGGTGACCTCATTTTGCGTGTCCGGGGCGTCTTAGAAGGTAGCAAAGGTCATTGACCTCTGGTGACCTCATTTTGCGTGTCCGGGGCGTCTTAGAAGGTAGCAAAGGTCATTGACCTCTGGTGACCTCATTTTGCATGTCCGGGGCGTCTTAGAAGATAGCAAAGGTCATTGACCTCTGGTGACCTCATTTTGCGTGTCCGGGGCGTCGTAGAAGGTAGCAAAGGTCATTGACATCTGGTGACCTCATTTTGCATGTCCGGGGCGTCTTAGAAGGTAGCAAAGGTCATTGACTTCTGGTGACCTCATTTTGCATGTCCGGGGCGTCTTAGAACATAGCAAAGGTCATTGACCTCTGGTGACCTCATTTTGCGTGTCCGGGGCGTCTTAGAAGGTAGAAAAGGTCATTGACCTCTGGTGAACTCATTTTGCGTGTCCGGGGCGTCTTAGAATGTAGCAAAGGTCATTGACCACTGGTAACCTCATTTTGCGTGTCCGGGGCGTCTTAGAAGGTAGCAAAGGTCATTGACCTCTGGTGACCTCATTTTGCGTGTCCGGGGCGTCTTAGAAGGTAGCAAATGTCATTGACCTCTGGTGACCTCATTTTGCGTGTCCGGGGCGTCTTAGAAGCTAGCAAAGGTCATTGACCTCTGGTGACCTCATTTTGCGTGTCCGGGGCGTCTTAGAAGATAGCAAAGGTCATTGACCTCTGGTGACCTCATTTTGAGTGTCCGGGGCGTCTTAGAAGGTAGCAAAGGTCATTGACCTCTGGTGACCTCATTTTGCGTGTCCGGGGCGTCTTAGAAGGTAGCAAAGGTCATTGACCTCTGGTGACCTCATTTTGCGTGTCCGGGGCGTCTTAGAAGGTAGCAAAGGTCACTGACCTCTGGTGACCTCATTTTGCGTGTCCGGGATGTCCTAGATGGTAGCAAAGGTCATTGACCTCTGGTGACCTCATTTTGCGTGTCCGGGGCGTCTTAGAAGTTAGCAAAGGTCATTGACCTCTGGTGACCTCGTTTTGCGTGTCCGGGGCGTCTTAGATGGTAGCAAAGGTCATTGTCCTCTTGTGACCTCATTTTGCGTGTCCGGGGCGTCTTAGAAGGTAGCAAAGGTCATTGACCTCTGGTGACCTCAGTTTGCGTGTCCGGGGCGTCTTAGAAGGTAGCAAAGGTCATTGACCTCTGGTGACCTCAGTTTGCGTGTCCGGGGCGTCTTAGAAGGTAGCAAAGGTCATTGACATCTGGTGACCTCATTTTGCATGTCCGGGGCGTCTTAGAAGATAGCAAAGGTCATTGACCTCTGGTGACCTCATTTTGCGTGTCCGGGGTGTCTTAGATGGTAGCAAAGGTCATTGACCTCTGGTGACCTCATTTTGCGTGTCCGGGGCGTCATAGAAGGTAGCAAAGGTCATTGACCTCTGGTGACCTCATTTTGCGTGTCCGGGGCGTCTTAGAAGGTAGCAAAGGTCATTGACCTCTGGTGACCTCATTTTGCATGTCCGGGGCGTCTTAGAAGATAGCAAAGGTCATTGACCTCTGGTGACCTCATTTTGCGTGTCCGGGGCGTCGTAGAAGGTAGCAAAGGTCATTGACATCTGGTGACCTCATTTTGCATGTCCGGGGCGTCTTAGAAGGTAGCAAAGGTCATTGACCTCTGGTGACCTCATTTTGCGAGTCCGGGGCGTCTTAGAAGGTAGCAAAGGTCATTGACCTCTGGTGACCTCATTTTGCGTGTCCAGTGCGTCTTAGAAGATAGCAAAGGTCATTGACCTCTGGTGACCTCATTTTGCGTGTCCGGGGCGTCTTAGAAGGTAGCAAAGGTCATTGACCTCTGGTGACTTCATTTTGCGTGTCCGGGGCGTCTTAGAAGGTAGCAAAGGTCATTGACCTCTGGTGATCTCATTTTGCGTGTCCGGGGCGTCTTAGAAGGTAGCAAAGGTCATTGACCTCTGGTGACCTCATTTTGCGTGTCCGGGGCGTCTTAGAAGGTAGCAAAGGTCATTGACCTCTGGTGACCTCATTTTGCGTGTCCGTGGCGTCTTAGAAGGTAGCAAAGGTCATTGACCTCTGGTGACCTCATTTTGCGTGTCCGGGGTGTCTTAGATGGTTGCAAAGGTCATTGACCTCTGGTGACCTCATTTTGCGTGTCCGGGGCGTCTTAGAAAATAGCAAAGGTCATTGACCTCTGGTAACCTCATTTTGCGTGTCCGGGGCGTCTTAGAAGGTAGCAAAGGTCTTTGACCTCTGGTGACCTCATTTTGCGTGTCCGGAGCGTCATAGAAGGTAGCAAAGGTCATTGACCTCTGGTGACCTCATTTTGCGTGTCCGGGGCGTCTTAGAAGATAGCAAAGGTCATTGACCTCTGGTGACCTCATTTTGCGTGTCCGGTGCGTCTTAGAAGGTAGCAAAGGTCATTGACCTCTGGTGACCTCATTTTGCGTGTCCGGGGCGTCTTAGAAGGTAGCAAAGGTCATTGACCTCTGGTGACCTCATTTTGCGTGTCCGGGGTGTCTTAGATGGTAGCAAAGGTCATTGACCTCTGGTGACCTCATTTTGCGTGTCCGGGGCGACTTAGAAGGTAGCAAAGGTCATTGACCTCTGGTGACCTCATTTTGCGTGTCCGGGGTGTCTTAGATGGTAGCAAAGGTCATTGACCTCTGGAGACCTCATTTTGCGTGTCCGGGGCGTCTTAGAAGATAGCAAAGGTCATTGACCTCTGGTGACCTCATTTTGCGTGTCCGGGGCGTCTTAGAAGGTAGCAAAGGTCATTGACCTCTGGTGACCTCATTTTGCGTGTCCGGGGCGTCTTAGAAGGTAGCAAAGGTCATTGACCTCTGGTGACCTCATTTTGCGTGTCCGGGGCGTCTTAGAAGGTAGCAAAGGTCATTGACCTCTGGTGACCTCATTTTGCGTGTCCGGGGTGTCTTAGATGGTAGCAAAGGTCATTGACCTCTGGTGACCTCATTTTGCGTGTCCGGGGCGTCTTAGAAGGTAGCAAAGGTCATTGACCTCTGGTGACCTCATTTTGCGTGTCCGGGGCGTCTTAGAAGATAGCAAAGGTCATTGACCTCTGGTGACCTCATTTTGCGTGTCCGGGGCGTCTTAGAAGGTAGCAAAGGTCATTGACCTCTGGTGACCTCATTTTGCATGTCCGGGGCGTCTTAGAAGATAGCAAAGGTCATTGACCTCTGGTGACCTCATTTTGCGTGTCCGGGGCGTCTTAGAAGTTAGCAAAGGTCATTGACCTCTGGTGACCTCATTTTGCGTGTCCGGGGTGTCTTAGATGGTAGCAAAGGTCATTGACCTCTGGTGACCTCATTTTGCGTGTCCGGGGCGTCTTAGAAGGTAGCAAAGGTCATTGACATCTGGTGACCTCATTTTGCATGTCCGGGGCGTCTTAGAAGGTAGCAAAGGTCATTGACCTCTGGTGACCTCATTTTGCGTGTCCGGGGCGTCTTAGAAGATCGCAAAGGTCATTGACCTCTGGTGACCTCATTTTGCGTGTCCGGGGCGTCTTAGAAGGTAGCAAAGGTCATTGACCTCTGGTGACCTCATTTTGCGTGTCCGGGGTGTCTTAGATGGTAGCAAAGGTCATTGACCTCTGGTGACCTCATTTTGCGTGTCCGGGGCGTCTTAGAAGATAGCAAAGGTCATTGACCTCTGGTGACCTCATTTTGCGTGTCCGGGGCGTCTTAGAAGGTAGCAAAGGTCATTGACCTCTGGTGACCTCATTTTGCGTGTCCGGTGCGTCTTAGAAGATAGCAAAGTTCATTGACCTCTGGTGACCTCATTTTGCGGCGCCGGGGCGTCTTAGAAGATAGCAAAGGTCATTGACCTCTGGTGACCTCATTTTGCGTGTCCGGTGCGTCTTAGAAGGTAGCAAAGGTCATTGACCTCTGGTGACCTCATTTTGCGTGTCCGGGGCGTCTTAGAAGGTAGCAAAGGTCATTGACCTCTGGTGACCTCATTTTGCGTGTCCGGGGCGTCTTAGAAGGTAGCAAAGGTCATTGACCTCTGGTGACCTCATTTTGCGTGTCCGGGGCGTCTTAGAAGATAGCAAAGGTCATTGACCTCTGGTGACCTCATTTTGCGTGTCCGGGGCGTCTTAGAAGGTAGAAAAGGTCATTGATCTCTGGTGACCTCATTTTGCGTGTCCGGGGCGTCTTAGAAGGTAGCAAAGGTCATTGACCTCTGGTGACCTCATTTTGCGTGTCCGGGGCGTCTTAGAAGGTAGCAAAGGTCATTGACCTCTGGTGACCTCATTTTGCGTGTCCGGGGCGTCTTAGAAGGTAGCAAAGGTCATTGACCTCTGGTGACCTCATTTTGCGTGTCCGGGGCGTCATAGAAGGTAGCAAAGGTCATTGACCTCTGGTGACCTCATTTTGCGGGTCCGGGGCGTCTTAGAAGATAGCAAAGGTCATTGACCTCTGGTGACCTCATTTTGCGTGTCCGGGGCGTCTTAGAAGGTAGCAAAGGTCATTGACCTCTGGTGACCTCATTTTGCGTGTCCGGGGCGTCTTAGAAGGTAGCAAAGGTCATTGACCTCTGGTGACCTCATTTTGCGTGTCCGGGGCGTCTTAGAAGGTAGCAAAGGTCATTGACCTCTGGTGACCTCATTTTGCGTGTCCGGGGCGTCTTAGAAGGTAGCAAAGGTCATTGACCTCTGGTGACCTCATTTAGCGTGTCCGGGGTGTCTTAGATGGTAGCAAAGATCATTGACCTCTGGTGACCTCATTTTGCGTGTCCGGGGCGTCTTAGAAGGTAGCAAAGGTCATTGACCTCTGGTGACCTCATTTTGCGTGTCCGGGGCGTCTTAGAAGGTAGCAAAGGTCATTGACCTCTGGTAACCTCATTTTGCGTGTCCGGGGCGTCTTAGAAGGTAGCAAAGGTCATTGACCTCTGGTGACCTCATTTTGCGTGTCCGGGCGTCTTAGAAGGTAGCAAAGGTCATTGACCTCTGGTGACCTCATTTTGCGTGTCCGGGGCGTCTTAGAAGGTAGCAAAGGTCATTGACCTCTGGTGACCTCATTTTGCGTGTCCGGGGTGTCTTAGATGGTAGCAAAGGTCATTGACCTCTGGTGACCTCATTTTGCGTGTCCGGGGCGTCTTAGAAGGTAGCAAAGGTCATTGACATCTGGTGACCTCATTTTGCGTGTCCGGGGCGTCTTAGAAGGTAGCAAAGGTCATTGACCTCTGGTGACCTCATTTTGCGTGTCCGGGGCGTCTTAGAAGGTAGCAAAGGTCATTGACATCTGGTGACCTCATTTTGTATGTCCGGGGCGTCTTAGAAGATAGCAAAGGTCATTGACCTCTGGTGACCTCATTTTGCGTGTCCGGGGCGTCGTAGAAGGTAGCAAAGGTCATTGACATCTGGTGACCTCATTTTGCATGTCCGGGGCGTCTTAGAAGGTAGCAAAGGTCATTGACCTCTGGTGACCTCATTTTGCATGTCCGGGGCGTCTTAGAAGATAGCAAAGGTCATTGACCTCTGGTGGCCTCATTTTGCGTGTCCGGGGCGTCTTAGAATGTAGAAAAGGTCATTGACCTCTGGTGAACTCATTTTGCGTGTCCGGGGCGTCTTAGAAGGTAGCAAAGGTCATTGACCTCTGAAGACCTCATTTTGCGTGTCCGGGTCGTCTTAGAAGGTACCAAAGGTCATGACCTCTGGTGACCTCATTTTGCGTGTCCGGGGCGTCTTAGAAGGTAGCAAAGGTCATTGACCTCTGGTGCCCTCATTTTGCGTGTCCGGGGCGTCTTAGAAGCTAGCAAAGGTCATTGACCTCTGGTGACCTCATTTTGCGTGTCCGGGGCGTCTTAGAAGATAGCAAAGGTCATTGACCTCTGGTGACCTCATTTTGCGTGTCCGGGGCGTCTTAGAAGGTAGCAAAGGTCATTGACCTCTGGTGACCTCATTTTGCGTGTCCGGGGCGTCTTAGAAGGTAGCAAAGGTCATTGACCTCTGGTGACCTCATTTTGCGTGTCCGGGGCGTCTTAGAAGGTAGCAAAGGTCATTGACCTCTGGTGACCTCATTTTGCGTGTCCGGGGCGTCTTAGAAGGTAGCAAAGGTCATTGACCTCTGGTGACCTCATTTTGCGTGTCCGGGATGTCCTAGATGGTAGCAAAGGTCATTGACCTCTGGTGACCTCATTTTGCGTGTCCGGGGCGTCTTAGAAGTTAGCAAAGGTCATTGACCTCTGGTGACCTCGTTTTGCGTGTCCGGGGCGTCTTAGATGGTAGCAAAGGTCATTGTCCTCTGGTGACCTCATTTTGCGTGTCCGGGGCGTCTTAGAAGGTAGCAAAGGTCATTGACCTCTGGTGACCTCATTTTGCGTGTCCGGGGCGTCTTAGAAGGTAGCAAAGGTCATTGACCTCTGGTGACCTCATTTTGCGTGTCCGGGGCGTCTTAGAAGGTAGCAAAGGTCATTGACCTCTGGTGACCTCATTTTGCGTGTCCGGGGCGTCTTAGAAGGTAGCAAAGGTCATTGACCTCTGGTGACCTCATTTTGCGTGTCCGGAGCGTCTTAGAAGGTAGCAAAGGTCATTGACTTCTGGTGACCTCATTTTGCGTGTCCGGGGCGTCTTAGAAGGTAGCAAAGGTCATTGACCTCTGGTGACCTCATTTTGCGTGTCCGGGGCGTCTTAGATGGTAGCAAAGGTCATTGACCTCTGGTGACCTCATTTTGCGTGTCCGGGGCGTCTTAGAAGGTAGCAAAGGTCATTGACCTCTGGTGACCTCATTTTGCGTGTCCGGGGTGTCTTAGATGGTAGCAAAGGTCATTGACCTCTGGTGACCTCATTTTGCGTGTCCGGGGCGTCTTAGAAGATAGCAAAGGTCATTGACCTCTGGTGACCTCATTTTGCGTGTCCGGGGCGTCTTAGAAGGTAGCAAAGGTCATTGACCTCTGGTGACCTCATTTTGCGTGTCCGGGGCGTCTTAGAAGGTAGCAAAGGTCATTGACCTCTGGTGACCTCATTTTGCGTGTCCGGGGCGTCTTAGAAGGTAGCAAAGGTCATTGACATCTGGTGACCTCATTTTGCATGTCCGGGGCGTCTTAGAAGGTAGCAAAGATCATTGACCTCTGGTGACCTCATTTTGCGTGTCCGGGGTTTCTTAGATGGTAGAAAAGGTCATTGACCTCTGGTGACCTCATTTTGCGTGTCCGGGGCGTCTTAGAAGATAGCAAAGGTCATTGACCTCTGGTGACCTCATTTTGCGTGTCCGGGGCGTCTTAGAAGGTAGCAAAGGTCATTGACCCCTGGTGATTTCATTTTGCGTGTCCGGGGCGTCTTAGAAGATAGCAAAGGTCATTGAACTCTGGTGACCTCATTTTGCGTGTCCGGGGCGTCTTAGAAGATAGCAAAGGTCATTGACCTCTGGTGACCTCATTTTGCGTGTGCGGAGCTACTAAGAGTATAGCAAAGGTCATTGACCTCTGGTGACCTCATTTTGCGTGTCCGGGGCGTCTTAGAAGGTAGCAAAGGTCATTGACCTCTGGTGACCTCATTTTGCGTGTCCAGTGCGTCTTAGAAGATAGCAAAGGTCATTGACCTCTGGTGACCTCATTTTGCGTGTCCGGGGCGTCTTGGAAGGTAGCAAAGGTCATTGACCTCTGGTGACCTCATTTTGCGTGTCCGGGGCGTCTTAGAAGGTAGCAAAGGTCATTGACCTCTGGTGACCTCATTTTGCGTGTCCGGGGCGTCTTAGAAGGTAGCAAAGGTCATTGACCTCTGGTGACCTCATTTTGCGTGTCCGGGGCGTCTTAGAAGGTAGCAAAGGTCATTGACATCTGGTGACCTCATTTTGCATGTCCGGGGCGTCTTAGAAGGTAGCAAAGGTCATTGACCTCTGGTGACCTCATTTTGCGTGTCCGGGGTGTCTTAGATGGTAGCAAAGGTCATTGACCTCTGGTGACCTCATTTTGCGTGTCCGGGGCGTCTTAGAAGATAGCAAAGGTCATTGACCTCTGGTGACCTCATTTTGCGTGTCCGGGGTGTCTTAGATGGTAGCAAAGGTCATTGACCTCTGGTGACCTCATTTTGCGTGTCCGGGGCGTCTTAGAAGGTAGCAAAGGTCATTGACCTCTGGTGACCTCATTTTGCGTGTCCGGGGCGTCTTAGAAGGTAGCAAAGGTCATTGACCTCTGGTGACTTCATTTTGCGTGTCCGGGGCGTCTTAGAAGGTAGCAAAGGTCATTGACCTCTGGTGATCTCATTTTGCGTGTCCGGGGCGTTTTAGAAGGTAGCAAAGGTCATTGACCTCTGGTGACCTCATTTTGCGTGTCCGGGGCGTCTTAGAAGGTAGCAAAGGTCATTGACCTCTGGTGACCTCATTTTGCGTGTCCGTGGCGTCTTAGAAGGTAGCAAAGGTCATTGACCTCTGGTGACTTCATTTTGCGTGTCCGGGGCGTCTTAGAAGGTAGCAAAGGTCATTGACCTCTGGTGATCTCATTTTGCGTGTCCGGGGCGTCTTAGAAGGTAGCAAAGGTCATTGACCTCTGGTGACCTCATTTTGCGTGTCCGGGGCGTCTTAGAAGGTAGCAAAGGTCATTGACCTCTGGTGACCTCATTTTGCGTGTCCGTGGCGTCTTAGAAGGTAGCAAAGGTCATTGACCTCTGGTGACCTCATTTTGCGTGTCCGGGGTGTCTTAGATGGTTGCAAAGGTCATTGACCTCTGGTGACCTCATTTTGCGTGTCCGGGGCGTCTTAGAAAATAGCAAAGGTCATTGACCTCTGGTAACCTCATTTTGCGTGTCCGGGGCGTCTTAGAAGGTAGCAAAGGTCTTTGACCTCTGGTGACCTCATTTTGCGTGTCCGGAGCGTCATAGAAGGTAGCAAAGGTCATTGACCTCTGGTGACCTCATTTTGCGTGTCCGGGGCGTCTTAGAAGATAGCAAAGGTCATTGACCTCTGGTGACCTCATTTTGCGTGTCCGGTGCGTCTTAGAAGGTAGCAAAGGTCATTGACCTCTGGTGACCTCATTTTGCGTGTCCGGGGTGTCTTAGATGGTAGCAAAGGTCATTGACCTCTGGTGACCTCATTTTGCGTGTCCGGGGCGACTTAGAAGGTAGCAAAGGTCATTGACCTCTGGTGACCTCATTTTGCGTGTCCGGGGTGTCTTAGATGGTAGCAAAGGTCATTGACCTCTGGAGACCTCATTTTGCGTGTCCGGGGCGTCTTAGAAGATAGCAAAGGTCATTGACCTCTGGTGACCTCATTTTGCGTGTCCGGGGCGTCTTAGAAGGTAGCAAAGGTCATTGACCTCTGGTGACCTCATTTTGCGTGTCCGGGGCGTCTTAGAAGGTAGCAAAGGTCATTGACCTCTGGTGACCTCATTTTGCGTGTCCGGGGCGTCTTAGAAGGTAGCAAAGGTCATTGACATCTGGTGACCTCATTTTGCATGTCCGGGGCGTCTTAGAAGGTAGCAAAGGTCATTGACCTCTGGTGACCTCATTTTGCGTGTCCGGGGTGTCTTAGATGGTAGCAAAGGTCATTGACCTCTGGTGACCTCATTTTGCGTGTCCGGGGCGTCTTAGAAGATAGCAAAGGTCATTGACCTCTGGTGACCTCATTTTGCGTGTCCGGGGCGTCTTAGAAGGTAGCAAAGGTAATTGACCACTGGTGACCTCATTTTGCGTGTCCGGGGCGTCTTAGAAGGTAGCAAAGGTCATTGACCTCTGGTAACCTCATTTTGCGTGTCCGGGGCGTCTTAGAAGGTAGCAAAGGTCATTGACATCTGGTAACCTCATTTTGCGTGTCCGGGGCGTCTTAGAAGGTAGCAAAGGTCATTGACATCTGGTGACCTCATTTTGCATGTCCGGGGCGTCTTAGAAGATAGCAAAGGTCATTGACCTCTGGTGACCTCATTTTGCGTGTCCGGGGCGTCTTAGAAGTTAGCAAAGGTCATTGACCTCTGGTGACCTCATTTTGCGTGTCCGGGGTGTCTTAGATGGTAGCAAAGGTCATTGACCTCTGGTGACCTCATTTTGCGTGTCCGGGGCGTCTTAGAAGGTAGCAAAGGTCATTGACATCTGGTGACCTCATTTTGCATGTCCGGGGCGTCTTAGAAGGTAGCAAAGGTCATTGACCTCTGGTGACCTCATTTTGCGTGTCCGGGGCGTCTTAGAAGATCGCAAAGGTCATTGACCTCTGGTGACCTCATTTTGCGTGTCCGGGGCGTCTTAGAAGGTAGCAAAGGTCATTGACCTCTGGTGACCTCATTTTGCGTGTCCGGGGTGTCTTAGATGGTAGCAAAGGTCATTGACCTCTGGTGACCTCATTTTGCGTGTCCGGGGCGTCTTAGAAGATAGCAAAGGTCATTGACCTCTGGTGACCTCATTTTGCGTGTCCGGGGCGTCTTAGAAGGTAGCAAAGGTCATTGACCTCTGGTGACCTCATTTTGCGTGTCCGGTGCGTCTTAGAAGATAGCAAAGTTCATTGACCTCTGGTGACCTCATTTTGCGGCGCCGGGGCGTCTTAGAAGATAGCAAAGGTCATTGACCTCTGGTGACCTCATTTTGCGTGTCCGGTGCGTCTTAGAAGGTAGCAAAGGTCATTGACCTCTGGTGACCTCATTTTGCGTGTCCGGGGCGTCTTAGAAGGTAGCAAAGGTCATTGACCTCTGGTGACCTCATTTTGCGTGTCCGGGGCGTCTTAGAAGGTAGCAAAGGTCATTGACCTCTGGTGACCTCATTTTGCGTGTCCGGGGCGTCTTAGAAGATAGCAAAGGTCATTGACCTCTGGTGACCTCATTTTGCGTGTCCGGGGCGTCTTAGAAGGTAGCAAAGGTCATTGACCTCTGGTGACCTCATTTTGCGTGTCCAGTGCGTCTTAGAAGATAGCAAAGGTCATTGACCTCTGGTGACCTCATTTTGCGTGTCCGGGGCGTCTTAGAAGGTAGCAAAGGTCATTGACCTCTGGTGACTTCATTTTGCGTGTCCGGGGCGTCTTAGAAGGTAGCAAAGGTCATTGACCTCTGGTGATCTCATTTTGCGTGTCCGGGGCGTCTTAGAAGGTAGCAAAGGTCATTGACCTCTGGTGACCTCATTTTGCGTGTCCGGGGCGTCTTAGAAGGTAGCAAAGGTCATTGACCTCTGGTGACCTCATTTTGCGTGTCCGGGGCGTCTTAGAAGGTAGCAAAGGTCATTGACATCTGGTGACCTCATTTTGCATGTCCGGGGCGTCTTAGAAGGTAGCAAAGGTCATTGACCTCTGGTGACCTCATTTTGCGTGTCCGGGGTGTCTTAGATGGTAGCAAAGGTCATTGACCTCTGGTGACCTCATTTTGCGTGTCCGGGGCGTCTTAGAAGATAGCAAAGGTCATTGACCTCTGGTGACCTCATTTTGCGTGTCCGGGGCGTCTTAGAAGGTAGCAAAGGTAATTGACCACTGGTGACCTCATTTTGCGTGTCCGGGGCGTCTTAGAAGGTAGCAAAGGTCATTGACCTCTGGTAACCTCATTTTGCGTGTCCGGGGCGTCTTAGAAGGTAGCAAAGGTCATTGACATCTGGTGACCTCATTTTGCATGTCCGGGGCGTCTTAGAAGATAGCAAAGGTCATTGACCTCTGGTGACCTCATTTTGCGTGTCCGGGGCGTCTTAGAAGTTAGCAAAGGTCATTGACCTCTGGTGACCTCATTTTGCGTGTCCGGGGTGTCTTAGATGGTAGCAAAGGTCATTGACCTCTGGTGACCTCATTTTGCGTGTCCGGGGCGTCTTAGAAGGTAGCAAAGGTCATTGACATCTGGTGACCTCATTTTGCATGTCCGGGGCGTCTTAGAAGGTAGCAAAGGTCATTGACCTCTGGTGACCTCATTTTGCGTGTCCGGGGCGTCTTAGAAGATCGCAAAGGTCATTGACCTCTGGTGACCTCATTTTGCGTGTCCGGGGCGTCTTAGAAGGTAGCAAAGGTCATTGACCTCTGGTGACCTCATTTTGCGTGTCCGGGGTGTCTTAGATGGTAGCAAAGGTCATTGACCTCTGGTGACCTCATTTTGCGTGTCCGGGGCGTCTTAGAAGGTAGCAAAGGTCATTGACCTCTGGTGACCTCATTTTGCGTGTCCGGGGCGTCTTAGAAGGTAGCAAAGGTCATTGACCTCTGGTGACCTCATTTTGCGTGTCCGGTGCGTCTTAGAAGATAGCAAAGTTCATTGACCTCTGGTGACCTCATTTTGCGGCGCCGGGGCGTCTTAGAAGATAGCAAAGGTCATTGACCTGTGGTGACCTCATTTTGCGTGTCCGGTGCGTCTTAGAAGGTAGCAAAGGTCATTGACCTCTGGTGACCTCATTTTGCGTGTCCGGGGCGTCTTAGAAGGTAGCAAAGGTCATTGACCTCTGGTGACCTCATTTTGCGTGTCCGGGGCGTCTTAGAAGGTAGCAAAGGTCATTGACCTCTGGTGACCTCATTTTGCGTGTCCGGGGCGTCTTAGAAGATAGCAAAGGTCATTGACCTCTGGTGACCTCATTTTGCGTGTCCGGGGCGTCTTAGAAGGTAGAAAAGGTCATTGATCTCTGGTGACCTCATTTTGCGTGTCCGGGGCGTCTTAGAAGGTAGCAAAGGTCATTGACCTCTGGTGACCTCATTTTGCGTGTCCGGGGCGTCTTAGAAGGTAGCAAAGGTCATTGACCTCTGGTGACCTCATTTTGCGTGTCCGGGGCGTCTTAGAAGGTAGCAAAGGTCATTGACCTCTGGTGACCTCATTTTGCGTGTCCGGGGCGTCATAGAAGGTAGCAAAGGTCATTGACCTCTGGTGACCTCATTTTGCGTGTCCGGGGCGTCTTAGAAGATAGCAAAGGTCATTGACCTCTGGTGACCTCATTTTGCGTGTCCGGGGCGTCTTAGAAGGTAGCAAAGGTCATTGACCTCTGGTGACCTCATTTTGCGTGTCCGGGGCGTCTTAGAAGGTAGCAAAGGTCATTGACCTCTGGTGACCTCATTTTGCGTGTCCGGGGCGTCTTAGAAGGTAGCAAAGGTCATTGACCTCTGGTGACCTCATTTTGCGTGTCCGGGGCGTCTTAGAAGGTAGCAAAGGTCATTGACCTCTGGTGACCTCATTTTGCGTGTCCGGGGTGTCTTAGATGGTAGCAAAGATCATTGACCTCTGGTGACCTCATTTTGCGTGTCCGGGGCGTCTTAGAAGGTAGCAAAGGTCATTGACCTCTGGTGACCTCATTTTGCGTGTCCGGGGCGTCTTAGAAGGTAGCAAAGGTCATTGACCTCTGGTAACCTCATTTTGCGTGTCCGGGGCGTCTTAGAAGGTAGCAAAGGTCATTGACCTCTGGTGACCTCATTTTGCGTGTCCGGGGCGTCTTAGAAGGTAGCAAAGGTAATTGACCTCTGGTGACCTCATTTTGCGTGTCCGGGGTGTCTTAGATGGTGGCAAAGATCATTGACCTCTGGTGACCTCATTTTGCGTGTCCGGGGCGTCTTAGAAGGTAGCAAAGGTCATTGACCTCTGGTGACCTCATTTTGCGTGTCCGGGGCGTCTTAGAAGGTAGCAAAGGTCATTGACCTCTGTTGACCTCATTTTGCGTGTCCGGGGCGTCTTAGAAGGTAGCAAAGGTCATTGACCTCTGGTGACCTCATTTTGCGTGTCCGGGGCGTCTTAGAAGGTAGCAAAGGTCATTGACCTCTGGTGACCTCATTTTGCGTGTCCGGGATGTCCTAGATGGTAGCAAAGGTCATTGACCTCTGGTGACCTCATTTTGCGTGTCCGGGGCGTCTTAGAAGGTAGCAAAGGTAATTGACCTCTGGTGACCTCATTTTGCGTGTCCGGGGTGTCTTAGATGGTGGCAAAGATCATTGACCTCTGGTGACCTCATTTTGCGTGTCCGGGGCGTCTTAGAAGGTAGCAAAGGTCATTGACCTCTGGTGACCTCATTTTGCGTGTCCGGGGCGTCTTAGAAGGTAGCAAAGGTCATTGACCTCTGGTGACCTCATTTTGCGTGTCCGGGGCGTCTTAGATGGTAGCAAAGGTCATTGACCTCTGGTGACCTCATTTTGCGTGTCCGGGGCGTCTTAGAAGGTAGCAAAGGTCATTGACCTCTGGTGACCTAATTTTGCGTGTCCGGGGCGTCTTAGAAGGTAGCAAAGGTCATAGACCTCTGGTGACATCATTTTGCGTGTCCGGGGCGTCTTAGAAGGTAGCAAAGGTCATTGACATCTGGTGACCTCATTTTGCATGTCCGGGGCGTCTTAGAAGATAGCAAAGGTCATTGACCTTTGGTGACCTCATTTTGCGTGTCCGGGGCGTCATAGAAGGTAGCAAAGGTCATTGACCTCTGGTGACCTCATTTTGCGTGTCCGGGGCGTCTTAGAAGGTAGCAAAGGTCATTGACCTCTGGTGACCTCATTTTGCGTGTCCGGGGCGTCTTAGAAGGTAGCAAAGGTCATTGACCTCTGGTGACCTCATTTTGCGTGTCCGGGGCGTCTTAGAAGGTAGCAAAGGTCATTGACCTCTGGTGACCTCATTTTGCGTGTCCGGGGTGTCTTAGATGGTAGCAAAGATCATTGACCTCTGGGAACCTCATTTTGCGTGTCCGGGGCGTCTTAGAAGGTAGCAAAGGTCATTGACCTCTGGTGACCTCATTTTGCGTGTCCGGGGCGTCTTAGAAGGTAGCAAAGGTCATTGACCTCTGGTGACCTCATTTTGCGTGTCCGGGGCGTCTTAGAAGGTAGCAAAGGTCATTGACCTCTGGTGACCTCATTTTGCGTGTCCGGGGCGTCTTAGAAGGTAGCAAAGGTAATTGACCTCTGGTGACCTCATTTTGCGTGTCCGGGGTGTCTTAGATGGTGGCAAAGATCATTGACCTCTGGTGACCTCATTTTGCGTGTCCGGGGCGTCTTAGAAGGTAGCAAAGGTCATTGACCTCTGGTGACCTCATTTTGCGTGTCCGGGGCGTCTTAGAAGGTAGCAAAGTTCATTGACCTCTGGTGACCTCATTTTGCGTGTCCGGGGCGTCTTAGATGGTAGCAAAGGTCATTGACCTCTGGTGACCTCATTTTGCGTGTCCGGGGCGTCTTAGAAGGTAGCAAAGGTCATTGACCTCTGGTGACCTCATTTTGCGTGTCCGGGGCGTCTTAGAAGGTAGCAAAGGTCATTGACCTCTGGTGACCTCATTTTGCGTGTCCGGGGCGTCTTAGAAGGTAGCAAAGGTAATTGACCTCTGGTGACCTCATTTTGCGTGTCCGGGGTGTCTTAGATGGTGGCAAAGATCAATTACCTCTGGTGACCTCATTTTGCGTGTCCGGGTCGTCTTAGAATGTAGCAAAGGTCATTGACCTCTGGTGACCTCATTTTGCGTGTCCGGGTCGTCTTAGAAGGTAGCAAAGGTCATTGACCTCTGGTGACCTCATTTTGCGTGTCCGGGGCGTCTTAGATGGTAGCAAAGGTCATTGACCTCTGGTGCCCTCATTTTGCGTGTCCGGGGCGTCTTAGAAGCTAGCAAAGGTCATTGACCTCTGGTGACCTCATTTTGCGTGTCCGGGGCGTCTTAGAAGATAGCAAAGGTCATTGACCTCTGGTGACCTCATTTTGCGTGTCCGGGGCGTCTTAGAAGGTAGCAAAGGTCATTGACATCTGGTGACCTCATTTTGCGTGTCCGGGGCGTCTTAGAAGGTAGCAAAGGTCATTGACCTCTGGTGACCTCATTTTGCGTGTCCGGGGCGTCTTAGAAGGTAGCAAAGGTCATTGACCTCTGGTGACCTCGTTTTGCGTGTCCGGGGCGTCTTAGAAGGTGGCAAAGGTCATTGACCTCTGGTGACCTCATTTTGCGTGTCCGGGATGTCCTAGATGGTAGCAAAGGTCATTGACCTCTGGTGACCTCATTTTGCGTGTCCGGGGCGTCTTAGAAGTTAGCAAAGGTCATTGACCTCTGGTGACCTCGTTTTGCGTGTCCGGGGCGTCTTAGATGGTAGCAAAGGTCATTGTCCTCTGGTGACCTCATTTTGCGTGTCCGGGGCGTCTTAGAAGGTAGCAAAGGTCATTGACCTCTGGTGACCTCATTTTGCGTGTCCGGGGCGTCTTAGAAGGTAGCAAAGGTCATTGACCTCTGGTGACCTCATTTTGCGTGTCCGGGGCGTCTTAGAAGGTAGCAAAGGTCATTGACCTCTGGTGACCTCATTTTGCGTGTCCGGGGCGTCTTAGAAGGTAGCAAAGGTCATTGACCTCTGGTGACCTCATTTTGCGTGTCCGGGGCGTCTTAGAAGGTAGCAAAGGTCATTGACCTCTGGTGACCTCATTTTGCGTGTCCGGGGTGTCTTAGATGGTAGCAAAGATCATTGACCTCTGGTGACCTCATTTTGCGTGTCCGGGGCGTCTTAGAAGGTAGCAAAGGTCATTGACCTCTGGTGACCTCATTTTGCGTGTCCGGGGCGTCTTAGAAGGTAGCAAAGGTCATTGACCTCTGGTGACCTCATTTTGCGTGTCCGGGGCGTCTTAGAAGGTAGCAAAGGTCATTGACCTCTGGTGACCTCATTTTGCGTGTCCGGGGTGTCTTAGATGGTAGCAAAGGTCATTGACCTCTGGTGACCTCATTTTGCGTGTCCGGGGCGTCTTAGAAGGTAGCAAAGGTCATTGACCTCTGGTGACCTAATTTTGCGTGTCCGGGGCGTCTTAGAAGGTAGCAAAGGTCATTGACCTCTGGTGACCTCATTTTGCGTGTCCGGGGCGTCTTAGAAGGTAGCAAAGGTCATTGACATCTGGTGACCTCATTTTGCATGTCCGGGGCGTCTTAGAAGATAGCAAAGGTCACTGACCTTTGGTGACCTCATTTTGCGTGTCCGGGGCGTCGTAGAAGGTAGCAAAGGTCATTGACATCTGGTGACCTCATTTTGCATGTCCGGGGCGTCTTAGAAGATAGCAAAGGTCATTGACATCTGGTGACCTCATTTTGCATGTCCGGGGCGTCTTAGAAGATAGCAAAGGTCACTGACCTTTGGTGACCTCATTTTGCGTGTCCGGGGCGTCGTAGAAGGTAGCAAAGGTCATTGACATCTGGTGACCTCATTTTGCATGTCCGGGGCGTCTTAGAAGATAGCAAAGGTCATTGACCTCTGGTGACCTCATTTTGCGTGTCCGGGGCGTCTTAGAAGGTAGCAAAGGTCATTGACCTCTGGTGACCTCATTTTGCGTGTCCGGGGCGTCTTAGAAGATAGCAAAGGTCATTGACCTCTGGTGACCTCATTTTGCGTGTCCGGGGCGTCTTAGAAGGTAGCAAAGGTAATTGACCACTGGTGACCTCATTTTGCGTGTCCGGGGCGTCTTAGAAGGTAGCAAAGGTCATTGACCTCTGGTAACCTCATTTTGCGTGTCCGGGGCGTCTTAGAAGGTAGCAAAGGTCATTGACATCTGGTGACCTCATTTTGCATGTCCGGGGCGTCTTAGAAGATAGCAAAGGTCATTGACCTCTGGTGACCTCATTTTGCGTGTCCGGGGCGTCTTAGAAGTTAGCAAAGGTCATTGACCTCTGGTGACCTCATTTTGCGTGTCCGGGGTGTCTTAGATGGTAGCAAAGGTCATTGACCTCTGGTGACCTCATTTTGCGTGTCCGGGGCGTCTTAGAAGGTAGCAAAGGTCATTGACATCTGGTGACCTCATTTTGCATGTCCGGGGCGTCTTAGAAGGTAGCAAAGGTCATTGACCTCTGGTGACCTCATTTTGCGTGTCCGGGGCGTCTTAGAAGATCGCAAAGGTCATTGACCTCTGGTGACCTCATTTTGCGTGTCCGGGGCGTCTTAGAAGGTAGCAAAGGTCATTGACCTCTGGTGACCTCATTTTGCGTGTCCGGGGTGTCTTAGATGGTAGCAAAGGTCATTGACCTCTGGTGACCTCATTTTGCGTGTCCGGGGCGTCTTAGAAGATAGCAAAGGTCATTGACCTCTGGTGACCTCATTTTGCGTGTCCGGGGCGTCTTAGAAGGTAGCAAAGGTCATTGACCTCTGGTGACCTCATTTTGCGTGTCCGGTGCGTCTTAGAAGATAGCAAAGTTCATTGACCTCTGGTGACCTCATTTTGCGTGTCCGGGGCGTCTTAGAAGATAGCAAAGGTCATTGACCTCTGGTGACCTCATTTTGCGTGTCCGGTGCGTCTTAGAAGGTAGCAAAGGTCATTGACCTCTGGTGACCTCATTTTGCGTGTCCGGGGCGTCTTAGAAGGTAGCAAAGGTCATTGACCTCTGGTGACCTCATTTTGCGTGTCCGGGGCGTCTTAGAAGGTAGCAAAGGTCATTGACCTCTGGTGACCTCATTTTGCGTGTCCGGGGCGTCTTAGAAGATAGCAAAGGTCATTGACCTCTGGTGACCTCATTTTGCGTGTCCGGGGCGTCTTAGAAGGTAGAAAAGGTCATTGATCTCTGGTGACCTCATTTTGCGTGTCCGGGGCGTCTTAGAAGGTAGCAAAGGTCATTGACCTCTGGTGACCTCATTTTGCGTGTCCGGGGCGTCTTAGAAGGTAGCAAAGGTCATTGACCTCTGGTGACCTCATTTTGCGTGTCCGGGGCGTCTTAGAAGGTAGCAAAGGTCATTGACCTCTGGTGACCTCATTTTGCGTGTCCGGGGCGTCATAGAAGGTAGCAAAGGTCATTGACCTCTGGTGACCTCATTTTGCGTGTCCGGGGCGTCTTAGAAGATAGCAAAGGTCATTGACCTCTGGTGACCTCATTTTGCGTGTCCGGGGCGTCTTAGAAGGTAGCAAAGGTCATTGACCTCTGGTGACCTCATTTTGCGTGTCCGGGGCGTCTTAGAAGGTAGCAAAGGTCATTGACCTCTGGTGACCTCATTTTGCGTGTCCGGGGCGTCTTAGAAGGTAGCAAAGGTCATTGACCTCTGGTGACCTCATTTTGCGTGTCCGGGGCGTCTTAGAAGGTAGCAAAGGTCATTGACCTCTGGTGACCTCATTTTGCGTGTCCGGGGTGTCTTAGATGGTAGCAAAGATCATTGACCTCTGGTGACCTCATTTTGCGTGTCCGGGGCGTCTTAGAAGGTAGCAAAGGTCATTGACCTCTGGTGACCTCATTTTGCGTGTCCGGGGCGTCTTAGAAGGTAGCAAAGGTCATTGACCTCTGGTAACCTCATTTTGCGTGTCCGGGGCGTCTTAGAAGGTAGCAAAGGTCATTGACCTCTGGTGACCTCATTTTGCGTGTCCGGGGCGTCTTAGAAGGTAGCAAAGGTAATTGACCTCTGGTGACCTCATTTTGCGTGTCCGGGGTGTCTTAGATGGTGGCAAAGATCATTGACCTCTGGTGACCTCATTTTGCGTGTCCGGGGCGTCTTAGAAGGTAGCAAAGGTCATTGACCTCTGGTGACCTCATTTTGCGTGTCCGGGGCGTCTTAGAAGGTAGCAAAGGTCATTGACCTCTGTTGACCTCATTTTGCGTGTCCGGGGCGTCTTAGAAGGTAGCAAAGGTCATTGACCTCTGGTGACCTCATTTTGCGTGTCCGGGGCGTCTTAGAAGGTAGCAAAGGTCATTGACCTCTGGTGACCTCATTTTGCGTGTCCGGGATGTCCTAGATGGTAGCAAAGGTCATTGACCTCTGGTGACCTCATTTTGCGTGTCCGGGGCGTCTTAGAAGGTAGCAAAGGTAATTGACCTCTGGTGACCTCATTTTGCGTGTCCGGGGTGTCTTAGATGGTGGCAAAGATCATTGACCTCTGGTGACCTCATTTTGCGTGTCCGGGGCGTCTTAGAAGGTAGCAAAGGTCATTGACCTCTGGTGACCTCATTTTGCGTGTCCGGGGCGTCTTAGAAGGTAGCAAAGGTCATTGACCTCTGGTGACCTCATTTTGCGTGTCCGGGGCGTCTTAGATGGTAGCAAAGGTCATTGACCTCTGGTGACCTCATTTTGCGTGTCCGGGGCGTCTTAGAAGGTAGCAAAGGTCATTGACCTCTGGTGACCTCATTTTGCGTGTCCGGGGCGTCGTAGAAGGTAGCAAAGGTCATTGACATCTGGTGACCTCATTTTGCATGTCCGGGGCGTCTTAGAAGATAGCAAAGGTCATTGACATCTGGTGACCTCATTTTGCATGTCCGGGGCGTCTTAGAAGATAGCAAAGGTCACTGACCTTTGGTGACCTCATTTTGCGTGTCCGGGGCGTCGTAGAAGGTAGCAAAGGTCATTGACATCTGGTGACCTCATTTTGCATGTCCGGGGCGTCTTAGAAGATAGCAAAGGTCATTGACCTCTGGTGACCTCATTTTGCGTGTCCGGGGCGTCTTAGAAGGTAGCAAAGGTCATTGACCTCTGGTGACCTCATTTTGCGTGTCCGGGGCGTCTTAGAAGATAGCAAAGGTCATTGACCTCTGGTGACCTCATTTTGCGTGTCCGGGGCGTCTTAGAAGGTAGCAAAGGTAATTGACCACTGGTGACCTCATTTTGCGTGTCCGGGGCGTCTTAGAAGGTAGCAAAGGTCATTGACCTCTGGTAACCTCATTTTGCGTGTCCGGGGCGTCTTAGAAGGTAGCAAAGGTCATTGACATCTGGTGACCTCATTTTGCATGTCCGGGGCGTCTTAGAAGATAGCAAAGGTCATTGACCTCTGGTGACCTCATTTTGCGTGTCCGGGGCGTCTTAGAAGTTAGCAAAGGTCATTGACCTCTGGTGACCTCATTTTGCGTGTCCGGGGTGTCTTAGATGGTAGCAAAGGTCATTGACCTCTGGTGACCTCATTTTGCGTGTCCGGGGCGTCTTAGAAGGTAGCAAAGGTCATTGACATCTGGTGACCTCATTTTGCATGTCCGGGGCGTCTTAGAAGGTAGCAAAGGTCATTGACCTCTGGTGACCTCATTTTGCGTGTCCGGGGCGTCTTAGAAGATCGCAAAGGTCATTGACCTCTGGTGACCTCATTTTGCGTGTCCGGGGCGTCTTAGAAGGTAGCAAAGGTCATTGACCTCTGGTGACCTCATTTTGCGTGTCCGGGGTGTCTTAGATGGTAGCAAAGGTCATTGACCTCTGGTGACCTCATTTTGCGTGTCCGGGGCGTCTTAGAAGATAGCAAAGGTCATTGACCTCTGGTGACCTCATTTTGCGTGTCCGGGGCGTCTTAGAAGGTAGCAAAGGTCATTGACCTCTGGTGACCTCATTTTGCGTGTCCGGTGCGTCTTAGAAGATAGCAAAGTTCATTGACCTCTGGTGACCTCATTTTGCGGCGCCGGGGCGTCCTAGAAGATAGCAAAGTTCATTGACCTCTGGTGACCTCATTTTGCGTGTCCGGTGCGTCTTAGAAGGTAGCAAAGGTCATTGACCTCTGGTGACCTCATTTTGCGTGTCCGGGGCGTCTTAGAAGGTAGCAAAGGTCATTGACCTCTGGTGACCTCATTTTGCGTGTCCGGGGCGTCTTAGAAGGTAGCAAAGGTCATTGACCTCTGGTGACCTCATTTTGCGTGTCCGGGGCGTCTTAGAAGATAGCAAAGGTCATTGACCTCTGGTGACCTCATTTTGCGTGTCCGGGGCGTCTTAGAAGGTAGAAAAGGTCATTGATCTCTGGTGACCTCATTTTGCGTGTCCGGGGCGTCTTAGAAGATAGCAAAGGTCATTGACCTCTGGTGACCTCATTTTGCGTGTCCGGGGCGTCTTAGAAGGTAGCAAAGGTAATTGACCACTGGTGACCTCATTTTGCGTGTCCGGGGCGTCTTAGAAGGTAGCAAAGGTCATTGACCTCTGGTAACCTCATTTTGCGTGTCCGGGGCGTCTTAGAAGGTAGCAAAGGTCATTGACATCTGGTGACCTCATTTTGCATGTCCGGGGCGTCTTAGAAGATAGCAAAGGTCATTGACCTCTGGTGACCTCATTTTGCGTGTCCGGGGCGTCTTAGAAGTTAGCAAAGGTCATTGACCTCTGGTGACCTCATTTTGCGTGTCCGGGGTGTCTTAGATGGTAGCAAAGGTCATTGACCTCTGGTGACCTCATTTTGCGTGTCCGGGGCGTCTTAGAAGGTAGCAAAGGTCATTGACATCTGGTGACCTCATTTTGCATGTCCGGGGCGTCTTAGAAGGTAGCAAAGGTCATTGACCTCTGGTGACCTCATTTTGCGTGTCCGGGGCGTCTTAGAAGATCGCAAAGGTCATTGACCTCTGGTGACCTCATTTTGCGTGTCCGGGGCGTCTTAGAAGGTAGCAAAGGTCATTGACCTCTGGTGACCTCATTTTGCGTGTCCGGGGTGTCTTAGATGGTAGCAAAGGTCATTGACCTCTGGTGACCTCATTTTGCGTGTCCGGGGCGTCTTAGAAGATAGCAAAGGTCATTGACCTCTGGTGACCTCATTTTGCGTGTCCGGGGCGTCTTAGAAGGTAGCAAAGGTCATTGACCTCTGGTGACCTCATTTTGCGTGTCCGGGGCGTCTTAGAAGGTAGCAAAGGTCATTGACCTCTGGTGACCTCATTTTGCGTGTCCGGGGCGTCTTAGAAGATAGCAAAGGTCATTGACCTCTGGTGACCTCATTTTGCGTGTCCGGGGCGTCTTAGAAGGTAGAAAAGGTCATTGATCTCTGGTGACCTCATTTTGCGTGTCCGGGGCGTCTTAGAAGGTAGCAAAGGTCATTGACCTCTGGTGACCTCATTTTGCGTGTCCGGGGCGTCTTAGAAGGTAGCAAAGGTCATTGACCTCTGGTGACCTCATTTTGCGTGTCCGGGGCGTCTTAGAAGGTAGCAAAGGTCATTGACCTCTGGTGACCTCATTTTGCGTGTCCGGGGCGTCATAGAAGGTAGCAAAGGTCATTGACCTCTGGTGACCTCATTTTGCGTGTCCGGGGCGTCTTAGAAGATAGCAAAGGTCATTGACCTCTGGTGACCTCATTTTGCGTGTCCGGGGCGTCTTAGAAGGTAGCAAAGGTCATTGACCTCTGGTGACCTCATTTTGCGTGTCCGGGGCTTCTTAGAAGGTAGCAAAGGTCATTGACCTCTGGTGACCTCATTTTGCGTGTCCGGGGCGTCTTAGAAGGTAGCAAAGGTCATTGACCTCTGGTGACCTCATTTTGCGTGTCCGGGGCGTCTTAGAAGGTAGCAAAGGTCATTGACCTCTGGTGACCTCATTTTGCGTGTCCGGGGTGTCTTAGATGGTAGCAAAGATCATTGACCTCTGGTGACCTCATTTTGCGTGTCCGGGGCGTCTTAGAAGGTAGCAAAGGTCATTGACCTCTGGTGACCTCATTTTGCGTGTCCGGGGCGTCTTAGAAGGTAGCAAAGGTCATTGACCTCTGGTAACCTCATTTTGCGTGTCCGGGGCGTCTTAGAAGGTAGCAAAGGTCATTGACCTCTGGTGACCTCATTTTGCGTGTCCGGGGCGTCTTAGAAGGTAGCAAAGGTAATTGACCTCTGGTGACCTCATTTTGCGTGTCCGGGGTGTCTTAGATGGTGGCAAAGATCATTGACCTCTGGTGACCTCATTTTGCGTGTCCGGGGCGTCTTAGAAGGTAGCAAAGGTCATTGACCTCTGGTGACCTCATTTTGCGTGTCCGGGGCGTCTTAGAAGGTAGCAAAGGTCATTGACCTCTGTTGACCTCATTTTGCGTGTCCGGGGCGTCTTAGAAGGTAGCAAAGGTCATTGACCTCTGGTGACCTCATTTTGCGTGTCCGGGGCGTCTTAGAAGGTAGCAAAGGTCATTGACCTCTGGTGACCTCATTTTGCGTGTCCGGGATGTCCTAGATGGTAGCAAAGGTCATTGACCTCTGGTGACCTCATTTTGCGTGTCCGGGGCGTCTTAGAAGGTAGCAAAGGTCATTGACCTCTGGTGACCTCATTTTGCGTGTCCGGGGTGTCTTAGATGGTGGCAAAGATCATTGACCTCTGGTGACCTCATTTTGCGTGTCCGGGGCGTCTTAGAAGGTAGCAAAGGTCATTGACCTCTGGTGACCTCATTTTGCGTGTCCGGGGCGTCTTAGAAGGTAGCAAAGGTCATTGACCTCTGGTGACCTCATTTTGCGTGTCCGGGGCGTCTTAGATGGTAGCAAAGGTCATTGACCTCTGGTGACCTCATTTTGCGTGTCCGGGGCGTCTTAGAAGGTAGCAAAGGTCATTGACCTCTGGTGACCTCATTTTGCGTGTCCGGGGCGTCGTAGAAGGTAGCAAAGGTCATTGACATCTGGTGACCTCATTTTGCATGTCCGGGGCGTCTTAGAAGATAGCAAAGGTCATTGACATCTGGTGACCTCATTTTGCATGTCCGGGGCGTCTTAGAAGATAGCAAAGGTCACTGACCTTTGGTGACCTCATTTTGCGTGTCCGGGGCGTCGTAGAAGGTAGCAAAGGTCATTGACATCTGGTGACCTCATTTTGCATGTCCGGGGCGTCTTAGAAGATAGCAAAGGTCATTGACCTCTGGTGACCTCATTTTGCGTGTCCGGGGCGTCTTAGAAGGTAGCAAAGGTCATTGACCTCTGGTGACCTCATTTTGCGTGTCCGGGGCGTCTTAGAAGATAGCAAAGGTCATTGACCTCTGGCGACCTCATTTTGCGTGTCCGGGGCGTCTTAGAAGGTAGCAAAGGTAATTGACCACTGGTGACCTCATTTTGCGTGTCCGGGGCGTCTTAGAAGGTAGCAAAGGTCATTGACCTCTGGTAACCTCATTTTGCGTGTCCGGGGCGTCTTAGAAGGTAGCAAAGGTCATTGACATCTGGTGACCTCATTTTGCATGTCCGGGGCGTCTTAGAAGATAGCAAAGGTCATTGACCTCTGGTGACCTCATTTTGCGTGTCCGGGGCGTCTTAGAAGTTAGCAAAGGTCATTGACCTCTGGTGACCTCATTTTGCGTGTCCGGGGTGTCTTAGATGGTAGCAAAGGTCATTGACCTCTGGTGACCTCATTTTGCGTGTCCGGGGCGTCTTAGAAGGTAGCAAAGGTCATTGACATCTGGTGACCTCATTTTGCATGTCCGGGGCGTCTTAGAAGGTAGCAAAGGTCATTGACCTCTGGTGACCTCATTTTGCGTGTCCGGGGCGTCTTAGAAGATCGCAAAGGTCATTGACCTCTGGTGACCTCATTTTGCGTGTCCGGGGCGTCTTAGAAGGTAGCAAAGGTCATTGACCTCTGGTGACCTCATTTTGCGTGTCCGGGGTGTCTTAGAAGATAGCAAAGGTCATTGACCTCTGGTGACCTCATTTTGCGTGTCCGGGGCGTCTTAGAAGGTAGCAAAGGTCATTGACCTCTGGTGACCTCATTTTGCGTGTCCGGGGCGTCTTAGAAGGTAGCAAAGGTCATTGACCTCTGGTGACCTCATTTTGCGTGTCCGGTGCGTCTTAGAAGATAGCAAAGTTCATTGACCTCTGGTGACCTCATTTTGCGGCGCCGGGGCGTCCTAGAAGATAGCAAAGTTCATTGACCTCTGGTGACCTCATTTTGCGTGTCCGGTGCGTCTTAGAAGGTAGCAAAGGTCATTGACCTCTGGTGACCTCATTTTGCGTGTCCGGGGCGTCTTAGAAGGTAGCAAAGGTCATTGACCTCTGGTGACCTCATTTTGCGTGTCCGGGGCGTCTTAGAAGGTAGCAAAGGTCATTGACCTCTGGTGACCTCATTTTGCGTGTCCGGGGCGTCTTAGAAGATAGCAAAGGTCATTGACCTCTGGTGACCTCATTTTGCGTGTCCGGGGCGTCTTAGAAGGTAGAAAAGGTCATTGATCTCTGGTGACCTCATTTTGCGTGTCCGGGGCGTCTTAGAAGGTAGCAAAGGTCATTGACCTCTGGTGACCTCATTTTGCGTGTCCGGGGCGTCTTAGAAGGTAGCAAAGGTCATTGACCTCTGGTGACCTCATTTTGCGTGTCCGGGGCGTCTTAGAAGGTAGCAAAGGTCATTGACCTCTGGTGACCTCATTTTGCGTGTCCGGGGCGTCATAGAAGGTAGCAAAGGTCATTGACCTCTGGTGACCTCATTTTGCGTGTCCGGGGCGTCTTAGAAGATAGCAAAGGTCATTGACCTCTGGTGACCTCATTTTGCGTGTCCGGGGCGTCTTAGAAGGTAGCAAAGGTCATTGACCTCTGGTGACCTCATTTTGCGTGTCCGGGGCGTCTTAGAAGGTAGCAAAGGTCATTGACCTCTGGTGACCTCATTTTGCGTGTCCGGGGCGTCTTAGAAGGTAGCAAAGGTCATTGACCTCTGGTGACCTCATTTTGCGTGTCCGGGGCGTCTTAGAAGGTAGCAAAGGTCATTGACCTCTGGTGACCTCATTTTGGGTGTCCGGGGTGTCTTAGATGGTAGCAAAGATCATTGACCTCTGGTGACCTCATTTTGCGTGTCCGGGGCGTCTTAGAAGGTAGCAAAGGTCATTGACCTCTGGTGACCTCATTTTGCGTGTCCGGGGCGTCTTAGAAGGTAGCAAAGGTCATTGACCTCTGGTAACCTCATTTTGCGTGTCCGGGGCGTCTTAGAAGGTAGCAAAGGTCATTGACCTCTGGTGACCTCATTTTGCGTGTCCGGGGCGTCTTAGAAGGTAGCAAAGGTAATTGACCTCTGGTGACCTCATTTTGCGTGTCCGGGGTGTCTTAGATGGTGGCAAAGATCATTGACCTCTGGTGACCTCATTTTGCGTGTCCGGGGCGTCTTAGAAGGTAGCAAAGGTCATTGACCTCTGGTGACCTCATTTTGCGTGTCCGGGGCGTCTTAGAAGGTAGCAAAGGTCATTGACCTCTGTTGACCTCATTTTGCGTGTCCGGGGCGTCTTAGAAGGTAGCAAAGGTCATTGACCTCTGGTGACCTCATTTTGCGTGTCCGGGGCGTCTTAGCAGGTAGCAAAGGTCATTGACCTCTGGTGACCTCATTTTGCGTGTCCGGGATGTCCTAGATGGTAGCAAAGGTCATTGACCTCTGGTGACCTCATTTTGCGTGTCCGGGGCGTCTTAGAAGGTAGCAAAGGTAATTGACCTCTGGTGACCTCATTTTGCGTGTCCGGGGTGTCTTAGATGGTGGCAAAGATCATTGACCTCTGGTGACCTCATTTTGCGTGTCCGGGGCGTCTTAGAAGGTAGCAAAGGTCATTGACCTCTGGTGACCTCATTTTGCGTGTCCGGGGCGTCTTAGAAGGTAGCAAAGGTCATTGACCTCTGGTGACCTCATTTTGCGTGTCCGGGGCGTCTTAGATGGTAGCAAAGGTCATTGACCTCTGGTGACCTCATTTTGCGTGTCCGGGGCGTCTTAGAAGGTAGCAAAGGTCATAGACCTCTGGTGACCTCATTTTGCGTGTCCGGGGCGTCTTAGAAGGTAGCAAAGGTCATTGACATCTGGTGACCTCATTTTGCATGTCCGGGGCGTCTTAGAAGATAGCAAAGGTCATTGACCTTTGGTGACCTCATTTTGCGTGTCCGGGGCGTCATAGAAGGTAGCAAAGGTCATTGACCTCTGGTGACCTCATTTTGCGTGTCCGGGGCGTCTTAGAAGATAGCAAAGGTCATTGACCTCTGGTGACCTCATTTTGCGTGTCCGGGGCGTCTTTGAAGGTAGCAAAGGTCATTGACCTCTGGTGACCTCATTTTGCGTGTCCGGGGCGTCTTAGAAGGTAGCAAAGGTCATTGACCTCTGGTGACCTCATTTTGCGTGTCCGGGGCGTCTTAGAAGGTAGCAAAGGTCATTGACCTCTGGTGACCTCATTTTGCGTGTCCGGGGCGTCTTAGAAGGTAGCAAAGGTCATTGACCTCTGGTGACCTCATTTTGCGTGTCCGGGGTGTCTTAGATGGTAGCAAAGATCATTGACCTCTGGTGACCTCATTTTGCGTGTCCGGGGCGTCTTAGAAGGTAGTAAAGGTCATTGCCCTCTGGTGACCTCATTTTGCGTGTCCGGGGCGTCTTAGAAGGTAGCAAAGGTCATTGACCTCTGGTGACCTCATTTTGCGTGTCCGGGGCGTCTTAGAAGGTAGCAAAGGTCATTGACCTCTGGTGACCTCATTTTGCGTGTCCGGGGCGTCTTAGAAGGTAGCAAAGGTAATTGACCTCTGGTGACCTCATTTTGCGTGTCCGGGGTGTCTTAGATGGTGGCAAAGATCATTGACCTCTGGTGACCTCATTTTGCGTGTCCGGGGCGTCTTAGAAGGTAGCAAAGGTCATTGACCTCTGGTGACCTCATTTTGCGTGTCCGGGGCGTCTTAGAAGGTAGTAAAGGTCATTGCCCTCTGGTGACCTCATTTTGCGTGTCCGGGGCGTCTTAGAAGGTAGCAAAGGTCATTGACCTCTGGTGACCTCATTTTGCGTGTCCGGGGCGTCTTAGAAGGTAGCAAAGGTCATTGACCTCTGGTGACCTCATTTTGCGTGTCCGGGGCGTCTTAGAAGGTAGCAAAGGTAATTGACCTCTGGTGACCTCATTTTGCGTGTCCGGGGTGTCTTAGATGGTGGCAAAGATCATTGACCTCTGGTGACCTCATTTTGCGTGTCCGGGGCGTCTTAGAAGGTAGCAAAGGTCATTGACCTCTGGTGACCTCATTTTGCGTGTCCGGGGCGTCTTAGAAGGTAGCAAAGGTCATTGACCTCTGGTGACCTCATTTTGCGTGTCCGGGGCGTCTTAGATGGTAGCAAAGGTCATTGACCTCTGGTGACCTCATTTTGCGTGTCCGGGGCGTCTTAGAAGGTAGCAAAGGTCATTGACCTCTGGTGACCTCATTTTGCGTGTCCGGGGCGTCTTAGAAGGTAGCAAAGGTCATTGACCTCTGGTGACCTCATTTTGCGTGTCCGGGACGTCTTAGAAGGTAGCAAAGGTAATTGACCTCTGGTGACCTCATTTTGCGTGTCCGGGGTGTCTTAGATGGTGGCAAAGATCAATTACCTCTGGTGACCTCATTTTGCGTGTCCGGGGCGTCTTAGAATGTAGCAAAGGTCATTGACCTCTGGTGACCTCATTTTGCGTGTCCGGGGCGTCTTAGAAGGTAGCAAAGGTCATTGACCTCTGGTGACCTCATTTTGCGTGTCCGGGGCGTCTTAGAAGGTAGCAAAGGTCATTGACCTCTGGTGACCTCATTTTGCGTGTCCGGGGCGTCTTAGAAGGTAGCAAAGGTAATTGACCTCTGGTGACCTCATTTTGCGTGTCCGGGGTGTCTTAGATGGTGGCAAAGATCATTGACCTCTGGTGACCTCATTTTGCGTGTCCGGGGCGTCTTAGAAGGTAGCAAAGGTCATTGACCTCTGGTGACCTCATTTTGCGTGTCCGGGGCGTCTTAGAAGGTAGTAAAGGTCATTGCCCTCTGGTGACCTCATTTTGCGTGTCCGGGGCGTCTTAGAAGGTAGCAAAGGTCATTGACCTCTGGTGACCTCATTTTGCGTGTCCGGGGCGTCTTAGAAGGTAGCAAAGGTCATTGACCTCTGGTGACCTCATTTTGCGTGTCCGGGGCGTCTTAGAAGGTAGCAAAGGTAATTGACCTCTGGTGACCTCATTTTGCGTGTCCGGGGTGTCTTAGATGGTGGCAAAGATCATTGACCTCTGGTGACCTCATTTTGCGTGTCCGGGGCGTCTTAGAAGGTAGCAAAGGTCATTGACCTCTGGTGACCTCATTTTGCGTGTCCGGGGCGTCTTAGAAGGTAGCAAAGGTCATTGACCTCTGGTGACCTCATTTTGCGTGTCCGGGGCGTCTTAGATGGTAGCAAAGGTCATTGACCTCTGGTGACCTCATTTTGCGTGTCCGGGGCGTCTTAGAAGGTAGCAAAGGTCATTGACCTCTGGTGACCTCATTTTGCGTGTCCGGGGCGTCTTAGAAGGTAGCAAAGGTCATTGACCTCTGGTGACCTCATTTTGCGTGTCCGGGACGTCTTAGAAGGTAGCAAAGGTAATTGACCTCTGGTGACCTCATTTTGCGTGTCCGGGGTGTCTTAGATGGTGGCAAAGATCAATTACCTCTGGTGACCTCATTTTGCGTGTCCGGGGCGTCTTAGAATGTAGCAAAGGTCATTGACCTCTGGTGACCTCATTTTGCGTGTCCGGGGCGTCTTAGAAGGTAGCAAAGGTCATTGACCTCTGGTGACCTCATTTTGCGTGTCCGGGGCGTCTTAGATGGTAGCAAAGGTCATTGACCTCTGGTGACCTCATTTTGCGTGTCCGGGGCGTCTTAGAAGGTAGCAAAGGTCATTGACCTCTGGTGACCTCATTTTGCGTGTCCGGGGCGTCTTAGAAGGTAGCAAAGGTCATTGACCTCTGGTGACCTCATTTTGCGTGTCCGGGGTGTCTTAGTTGGTAGCAAAGATCATTGACCTCTGGTGACCTCATTTTGCGTGTCCGGGGCGTCTTAGAAGGTAGCAAAGGTCATTGACCTCTGGTGACCTCATTTTGCGTGTCCGGGCGTCTTAGAAGGTAGCAAAGGTCATTGACCTCTGGTGACCTCATTTTGCGTGTCCGGGGCGTCTTAGAAGGTAGCAAAGGTCATTGACCTCTGGTGACCTCATTTTGCGTGTCCGGGGTGTCTTAGATGGTAGCAAAGGTCATTGACCTCTGGTGACCTCATTTTGCGTGTCCGGGGCGTCTTAGAAGGTAGCAAAGGTCATTGACATCTGGTGACCTCATTTTGCGTGTCCGGGGCGTCTTAGAAGGTAGCAAAGGTCATTGACCTCTGGTGACCTCATTTTGCGTGTCCGGGGCGTCTTAGAAGGTAGCAAAGGTCATTGACATCTGGTGACCTCATTTTGTATGTCCGGGGCGTCTTAGAAGATAGCAAAGGTCATTGACCTCTGGTGACCTCATTTTGCGTGTCCGGGGCGTCGTAGAAGGTAGCAAAGGTCATTGACATCTGGTGACCTCATTTTGCATGTCCGGGGCGCCTTAGAAGGTAGCAAAGGTCATTGACCTCTGGTGACCTCATTTTGCATGTCCGGGGCGTCTTAGAAGATAGCAAAGGTCATTGACCTCTGGTGGCCTCATTTTGCGTGTCCGGGGCGTCTTAGAAGGTAGAAAAGGTCATTGACCTCTGGTGAACTCATTTTGCGTGTCCGGGGCGTCTTAGAAGGTAGCAAAGGTCATTGACCTCTGGTGACCTCATTTTGCGTGTCCGGGGCGTCTTAGAAGGTACCAAAGGTCATGACCTCTGGTGACCTCATTTTGCGTGTCCGGGGCGTCTTAGAAGGTAGCAAAGGTCATTGACCTCTGGTGCCCTCATTTTGCGTGTCCGGGGCGTCTTAGAAGCTAGCAAAGGTCATTGACCTCTGGTGACCTCATTTTGCATGTCCGGGGCGTCTTAGAAGATAGCAAAGGTCATTGACCTCTGGTGGCCTCATTTTGCGTGTCCGGGGCGTCTTAGAAGGTAGAAAAGGTCATTGACCTCTGGTGAACTCATTTTGCGTGTCCGGGGCGTCTTAGAAGGTAGCAAAGGTCATTGACCTCTGGTGACCTCATTTTGCGTGTCCGGGGCGTCTTAGAAGGTAGCAAAGGTAATTGACCTCTGGTGACCTCATTTTGCGTGTCCGGGGTGTCTTAGATGGTGGCAAAGATCATTGACCTCTGGTGACCTCATTTTGCGTGTCCGGGCCGTCTTAGAAGGTAGCAAAGGTCATTGACCTCTGGTGACCTCATTTTGCGTGTCCGGGGCGTCTTAGAAGGTAGCAAAGGTCATTGACCTCTGGTGACCTCATTTTGCGTGTCCGGGGCGTCTTAGATGGTAGCAAAGGTCATTGACCTCTGGTGACCTCATTTTGCGTGTCCGGGGCGTCTTAGAAGGTAGCAAAGGTCATTGACCTCTGGTGACCTAATTTTGCGTGTCCGGGGCGTCTTAGAAGGTAGCAAAGGTCATAGACCTCTGGTGACCTCATTTTGCGTGTCCGGGGCGTCTTAGAAGGTAGCAAAGGTCATTGACATCTGGTGACCTCATTTTGCATGTCCGGGGCGTCTTAGAAGATAGCAAAGGTCATTGACCTTTGGTGACCTCATTTTGCGTGTCCGGGGCGTCATAGAAGGTAGCAAAGGTCATTGACCTCTGGTGACCTCATTTTGCGTGTCCGGGGCGTCTTAGAAGATAGCAAAGGTCATTGACCTCTGGTGACCTCATTTTGCGTGTCCGGGGCGTCTTAGAAGGTAGCAAAGGTCATTGACCTCTGGTGACCTCATTTTGCGTGTCCGGGGCGTCTTAGAAGGTAGCAAAGGTCATTGACCTCTGGTGACCTCATTTTGCGTGTCCGGGGCGTCTTAGATGGTAGCAAAGGTCATTGACCTCTGGTGACCTCATTTTGCGTGTCCGGGGCGTCTTAGAAGGTAGCAAAGGTCATTGACCTCTGGTGACCTCATTTTGCGTGTCCGGGGCGTCTTAGAAGGTAGCAAAGGTCATTGACCTCTGGTGACCTCATTTTGCGTGTCCGGGACGTCTTAGAAGGTAGCAAAGGTAATTGACCTCTGGTGACCTCATTTTGCGTGTCCGGGGTGTCTTAGATGGTGGCAAAGATCAATTACCTCTGGTGACCTCATTTTGCGTGTCCGGGGCGTCTTAGAATGTAGCAAAGGTCATTGACCTCTGGTGACCTCATTTTGCGTGTCCGGGGCGTCTTAGAAGGTAGCAAAGGTCATTGACCTCTGGTGACCTCATTTTGCGTGTCCGGGGCGTCTTAGATGGTAGCAAAGGTCATTGACCTCTGGTGACCTCATTTTGCGTGTCCGGGGCGTCTTAGAAGGTAGCAAAGGTCATTGACCTCTGGTGACCTCATTTTGCGTGTCCGGGGCGTCTTAGAAGGTAGCAAAGGTCATTGACCTCTGGTGACCTCATTTTGCGTGTCCGGGGTGTCTTAGTTGGTAGCAAAGATCATTGACCTCTGGTGACCTCATTTTGCGTGTCCGGGGCGTCTTAGAAGGTAGCAAAGGTCATTGACCTCTGGTGACCTCATTTTGCGTGTCCGGGCGTCTTAGAAGGTAGCAAAGGTCATTGACCTCTGGTGACCTCATTTTGCGTGTCCGGGGCGTCTTAGAAGGTAGCAAAGGTCATTGACCTCTGGTGACCTCATTTTGCGTGTCCGGGGTGTCTTAGATGGTAGCAAAGGTCATTGACCTCTGGTGACCTCATTTTGCGTGTCCGGGGCGTCTTAGAAGGTAGCAAAGGTCATTGACATCTGGTGACCTCATTTTGCGTGTCCGGGGCGTCTTAGAAGGTAGCAAAGGTCATTGACCTCTGGTGACCTCATTTTGCGTGTCCGGGGCGTCTTAGAAGGTAGCAAAGGTCATTGACATCTGGTGACCTCATTTTGTATGTCCGGGGCGTCTTAGAAGATAGCAAAGGTCATTGACCTCTGGTGACCTCATTTTGCGTGTCCGGGGCGTCGTAGAAGGTAGCAAAGGTCATTGACATCTGGTGACCTCATTTTGCATGTCCGGGGCGCCTTAGAAGGTAGCAAAGGTCATTGACCTCTGGTGACCTCATTTTGCATGTCCGGGGCGTCTTAGAAGATAGCAAAGGTCATTGACCTCTGGTGGCCTCATTTTGCGTGTCCGGGGCGTCTTAGAAGGTAGAAAAGGTCATTGACCTCTGGTGAACTCATTTTGCGTGTCCGGGGCGTCTTAGAAGGTAGCAAAGGTCATTGACCTCTGGTGACCTCATTTTGCGTGTCCGGGGCGTCTTAGAAGGTACCAAAGGTCATGACCTCTGGTGACCTCATTTTGCGTGTCCGGGGCGTCTTAGAAGGTAGCAAAGGTCATTGACCTCTGGTGACCTCATTTTGCGTGTCCGGGGCGTCTTAGAAGCTAGCAAAGGTCATTGACCTCTGGTGACCTCATTTTGCATGTCCGGGGCGTCTTAGAAGATAGCAAAGGTCATTGACCTCTGGTGGCCTCATTTTGCGTGTCCGGGGCGTCTTAGAAGGTAGAAAAGGTCATTGACCTCTGGTGAACTCATTTTGCGTGTCCGGGGCGTCTTAGAAGGTAGCAAAGGTCATTGACCTCTGGTGACCTCATTTTGCGTGTCCGGGGCGTCTTAGAAGGTAGCAAAGGTAATTGACCTCTGGTGACCTCATTTTGCGTGTCCGGGGTGTCTTAGATGGTGGCAAAGGTCATTGACCTCTGGTGACCTCATTTTGCGTGTCCGGGCCGTCTTAGAAGGTAGCAAAGGTCATTGACCTCTGGTGACCTCATTTTGCGTGTCCGGGGCGTCTTAGAAGGTAGCAAAGGTCATTGACCTCTGGTGACCTCATTTTGCGTGTCCGGGGCGTCTTAGATGGTAGCAAAGGTCATTGACCTCTGGTGACCTCATTTTGCGTGTCCGGGGCGTCTTAGAAGGTAGCAAAGGTCATTGACCTCTGGTGACCTAATTTTGCGTGTCCGGGGCGTCTTAGAAGGTAGCAAAGGTCATAGACCTCTGGTGACCTCATTTTGCGTGTCCGGGGCGTCTTAGAAGGTAGCAAAGGTCATTGACATCTGGTGACCTCATTTTGCATGTCCGGGGCGTCTTAGAAGATAGCAAAGGTCATTGACCTTTGGTGACCTCATTTTGCGTGTCCGGGGCGTCATAGAAGGTAGCAAAGGTCATTGACCTCTGGTGACCTCATTTTGCGTGTCCGGGGCGTCTTAGAAGATAGCAAAGGTCATTGACCTCTGGTGACCTCATTTTGCGTGTCCGGGGCGTCTTTGAAGGTAGCAAAGGTCATTGACCTCTGGTGACCTCATTTTGCGTGTCCGGGGCGTCTTAGAAGGTAGCAAAGGTCATTGACCTCTGGTGACCTCATTTTGCGTGTCCGGGGCGTCTTAGAAGGTAGCAAAGGTCATTGACCTCTGGTGACCTCATTTTGCGTGTCCGGGGCGTCTTAGAAGGTAGCAAAGGTCATTGACCTCTGGTGACCTCATTTTGCGTGTCCGGGGTGTCTTAGATGGTAGCAAAGATCATTGACCTCTGGTGACCTCATTTTGCGTGTCCGGGGCGTCTTAGAAGGTAGCAAAGGTCATTGACCTCTGGTGACCTCATTTTGCGTGTCCGGGGCGTCTTAGAAGGTAGTAAAGGTCATTGACCTCTGGTGACCTCATTTTGCTTGTCCGGCGCGTCTTAGAAGGTAGCAAAGGTCATTGACCTCTGGTGACCTCATTTTGCGTGTCCGGGGCGTCTTAGAAGGTAGCAAAGGTCATTGACCTCTGGTGACCTCATTTTGCGTGTCCGGGGCGTCTTAGATGGTAGCAAAGGTCATTGACCTCTGGTGACCTCATTTTGCGTGTCCGGGGCGTCTTAGAAGGTAGCAAAGGTCATTGACCTCTGGTGACCTCATTTTGCGTGTCCGGGGCGTCTTAGAAGGTAGCAAAGGTCATTGACCTCTGGTGACCTCATTTTGCGTGTCCGGGACGTCTTAGAAGGTAGCAAAGGTAATTGACCTCTGGTGACCTCATTTTGCGTGTCCGGGGTGTCTTAGATGGTGGCAAAGATCAATTACCTCTGGTGACCTCATTTTGCGTGTCCGGGGCGTCTTAGAATGTAGCAAAGGTCATTGACCTCTGGTGACCTCATTTTGCGTGTCCGGGGCGTCTTAGAAGGTAGCAAAGGTCATTGACCTCTGGTGACCTCATTTTGCGTGTCCGGGGCGTCTTAGATGGTAGCAAAGGTCATTGACCTCTGGTGACCTCATTTTGCGTGTCCGGGGCGTCTTAGAAGGTAGCAAAGGTCATTGACCTCTGGTGACCTCATTTTGCGTGTCCGGGGCGTCTTAGAAGGTAGCAAAGGTCATTGACCTCTGGTGACCTCATTTTGCGTGTCCGGGGTGTCTTAGTTGGTAGCAAAGATCATTGACCTCTGGTGACCTCATTTTGCGTGTCCGGGGCGTCTTAGAAGGTAGCAAAGGTCATTGACCTCTGGTGACCTCATTTTGCGTGTCCGGGCGTCTTAGAAGGTAGCAAAGGTCATTGACCTCTGGTGACCTCATTTTGCGTGTCCGGGGCGTCTTAGAAGGTAGCAAAGGTCATTGACCTCTGGTGACCTCATTTTGCGTGTCCGGGGTGTCTTAGATGGTAGCAAAGGTCATTGACCTCTGGTGACCTCATTTTGCGTGTCCGGGGCGTCTTAGAAGGTAGCAAAGGTCATTGACATCTGGTGACCTCATTTTGCGTGTCCGGGGCGTCTTAGAAGGTAGCAAAGGTCATTGACCTCTGGTGACCTCATTTTGCGTGTCCGGGGCGTCTTAGAAGGTAGCAAAGGTCATTGACATCTGGTGACCTCATTTTGCATGTCCGGGGCGTCTTAGAAGATAGCAAAGGTCATTGACCTCTGGTGACCTCATTTTGCGTGTCCGGGGCGTCGTAGAAGGTAGCAAAGGTCATTGACATCTGGTGACCTCATTTTGCATGTCCGGGGCGCCTTAGAAGGTAGCAAAGGTCATTGACCTCTGGTGACCTCATTTTGCATGTCCGGGGCGTCTTAGAAGATAGCAAAGGTCATTGACCTCTGGTGGCCTCATTTTGCGTGTCCGGGGCGTCTTAGAAGGTAGAAAAGGTCATTGACCTCTGGTGAACTCATTTTGCGTGTCCGGGGCGTCTTAGAAGGTAGCAAAGGTCATTGACCTCTGAAGACCTCATTTTGCGTGTCCGGGTCGTCTTAGAAGGTACCAAAGGTCATGACCTCTGGTGACCTCATTTTGCGTGTCCGGGGCGTCTTAGAAGGTAGCAAAGGTCATTGACCTCTGGTGCCCTCATTTTGCGTGTCCGGGGCGTCTTAGAAGCTAGCAAAGGTCATTGACCTCTGGTGACCTCATTTTGCGTGTCCGGGGCGTCTTAGAAGATAGCAAAGGTCATTGACCTCTGGTGACCTCATTTTGCGTGTCCGGGGCGTCTTAGAAGGTAGCAAAGGTCATTGACATCTGGTGACCTCATTTTGCGTGTCCGGGGCGTCTTAGAAGGTAGCAAAGGTCATTGACCTCTGGTGACCTCATTTTGCGTGTCCGGGGCATCTTAGAAGGTAGCAAAGGTCATTGACCTCTGGTGACCTCATTTTGCGTGTCCGGGGCGTCTTAGAAGGTAGCAAAGGTCATTGACCTCTGGTGACCTCATTTTGCGTGTCCGGGATGTCCTAGATGGTAGCAAAGGTCATTGACCTCTGGTGACCTCATTTTGCGTGTCCGGGGCGTCTTAGAAGTTAGCAAAGGTCATTGACCTCTGGTGACCTCGTTTTGCGTGTCCGGGGCGTCTTAGATGGTAGCAAAGGTCATTGTCCTCTGGTGACCTCATTTTGCGTGTCCGGGGCGTCTTAGAAGGTAGCAAAGGTCATTGACCTCTGGTGACCTCATTTTGCGTGTCCGGGGCGTCTTAGAAGGTAGCAAAGGTCATTGACCTCTGGTGACCTCATTTTGCGTGTCCGGGGCGTCTTAGAAGGTAGCAAAGGTCATTGACCTCTGGTGACCTCATTTTGCGTGTCCGGGGCGTCTTAGAAGGTAGCAAAGGTCATTGACCTCTGGTGACCTCATTTTGCGTGTCCGGGGCGTCTTAGAAGGTAGCAAAGGTCATTGACCTCTGGTGACCTCACTTTGCGTGTCCGGGGTGTCTTAGATGGTAGCAAAGATCATTGACCTCTGGTGACCTCATTTTGCGTGTCCGGGGCGTCTTAGAAGGTAGCAAAGGTCATTGACCTCTGGTGACCTCATTTTGCGTGTCCGGGGCGTCTTAGAAGGTAGCAAAGGTCATTGACCTCTGGTGACCTCATTTTGCGTGTCCGGGGCGTCATAGAAGGTAGCAAAGGTCATTGACCTCTGGTGACCTCATTTTGCGTGTCCGGGGCGTCTTAGAAGATAGCAAAGGTCATTGACCTCTGGTGACCTCATTTTGCGTGTCCGGGGCGTCTTAGAAGGTAGCAAAGGTCATTGACCTCTGGTGACCTCATTTTGCGTGTCCGGGGCGTCTTAGAAGGTAGCAAAGGTCATTGACCTCTGGTGACCTCATTTTGCGTGTCCGGGGCGTCTTAGAAGGTAGCAAAGGTCATTGACCTCTGGTGACCTCATTTTGCGTGTCCGGGGCGTCTTAGAAGGTAGCAAAGGTCATTGACCTCTGGTGACCTCATTTTGCGTGTCCGGGGTGTCTTAGATGGTAGCAAAGATCATTGACCTCTGGTGACCTCATTTTGCGTGTCCGGGGCGTCTTAGAAGGTAGCAAAGGTCATTGACCTCTGGTGACCTCATTTTGCGTGTCCGGGGCGTCTTAGAAGGTAGCAAAGGTCATTGACCTCTGGTAACCTCATTTTGCGTGTCCGGGGCGTCTTAGAAGGTAGCAAAGGTCATTGACCTCTGGTGACCTCATTTTGCGTGTCCGGGGCGTCTTAGAAGGTAGCAAAGGTAATTGACCTCTGGTGACCTCATTTTGCGTGTCCGGGGTGTCTTAGATGGTGGCAAAGATCATTGACCTCTGGTGACCTCATTTTGCGTGTCCGGGGCGTCTTAGAAGGTAGCAAAGGTCATTGACCTCTGGTGACCTCATTTTGCGTGTCCGGGGCGTCTTAGAAGGTAGCAAAGGTCATTGACCTCTGTTGACCTCATTTTGCGTGTCCGGGGCGTCTTAGAAGGTAGCAAAGGTCATTGACCTCTGGTGACCTCATTTTGCGTGTCCGGGGCGTCTTAGAAGGTAGCAAAGGTCATTGACCTCTGGTGACCTCATTTTGCGTGTCCGGGATGTCCTAGATGGTAGCAAAGGTCATTGACCTCTGGTGACCTCATTTTGCGTGTCCGGGGCGTCTTAGAAGGTAGCAAAGGTAATTGACCTCTGGTGACCTCATTTTGCGTGTCCGGGGTGTCTTAGATGGTGGCAAAGATCATTGACCTCTGGTGACCTCATTTTGCGTGTCCGGGGCGTCTTAGAAGGTAGCAAAGGTCATTGACCTCTGGTGACCTCATTTTGCGTGTCCGGGGCGTCTTAGAAGGTAGCAAAGGTCATTGACCTCTGGTGACCTCATTTTGCGTGTCCGGGGCGTCTTAGATGGTAGCAAAGGTCATTGACCTCTGGTGACCTCATTTTGCGTGTCCGGGGCGTCTTAGAAGGTAGCAAAGGTCATTGACCTCTGGTGACCTAATTTTGCGTGTCCGGGGCGTCTTAGAAGGTAGCAAAGGTCATAGACCTCTGGTGACCTCATTTTGCGAGTCCGGGGCGTCTTAGAAGGTAGCAAAGGTCATTGACATCTGGTGACCTCATTTTGCATGTCCGGGGCGTCTTAGAAGATAGCAAAGGTCATTGACCTTTGGTGACCTCATTTTGCGTGTCCGGGGCGTCATAGAAGGTAGCAAAGGTCATTGACCTCTGGTGACCTCATTTTGCGTGTCCGGGGCGTCTTAGAAGATAGCAAAGGTCATTGACCTCTGGTGACCTCATTTTGCGTGTCCGGGGCGTCTTTGAAGGTAGCAAAGGTCATTGACCTCTGGTGACCTCATTTTGCGTGTCCGGGGCGTCTTAGAAGGTAGCAAAGGTCATTGACCTCTGGTGACCTCATTTTGCGTGTCCGGGGCGTCTTAGAAGGTAGCAAAGGTCATTGACCTCTGGTGACCTCATTTTGCGTGTCCGGGGCGTCTTAGAAGGTAGCAAAGGTCATTGACCTCTGGTGACCTCATTTTGCGTGTCCGGGGTGTCTTAGATGGTAGCAAAGATCATTGACCTCTGGTGACCTCATTTTGCGTGTCCGGGGCGTCTTAGAAGGTAGCAAAGGTCATTGACCTCTGGTGACCTCATTTTGCGTGTCCGGGGCGTCTTAGAAGGTAGCAAAGGTCATTGACCTCTGGTGACCTCATTTTGCGTGTCCGGGGCGTCTTAGAAAGTAGCAAAGGTCATTGACCTCTGGTGACCTCATTTTGCGTGTCCGGGGCGTCTTAGAAGGTAGCAAAGGTAATTGACCTCTGGTGACCTCATTTTGCGTGTCCGGGGTGTCTTAGATGGTGGCAAAGATCATTGACCTCTGGTGACCTCATTTTGCGTGTCCGGGGCGTCTTAGAAGGTAGCAAAGGTCATTGACCTCTGGTGACCTCATTTTGCGTGTCCGGGGCGTCTTAGAAGGTAGCAAAGGTCATTGACCTCTGGTGACCTCATTTTGCGTGTCCGGGGCGTCTTAGATGGTAGCAAAGGTCATTGACCTCTGGTGACCTCATTTTGCGTGTCCGGGGCGTCTTAGAAGATAGCAAAGGTCATTGACCTCTGGTGGCCTCATTTTGCGTGTCCGGGGCGTCTTAGAAGGTAGAAAAGGTCATTGACCTCTGGTGAACTCATTTTGCGTGTCCGGGGCGTCTTAGAAGGTAGCAAAGGTCATTGACCTCTGAAGACCTCATTTTGCGTGTCCGGGTCGTCTTAGAAGGTACCAAAGGTCATGACCTCTGGTGACCTCATTTTGCGTGTCCGGGGCGTCTTAGAAGGTAGCAAAGGTCATTGACCTCTGGTGCCCTCATTTTGCGTGTCCGGGGCGTCTTAGAAGCTAGCAAAGGTCATTGACCTCTGGTGACCTCATTTTGCGTGTCCGGGGCGTCTTAGAAGATAGCAAAGGTCATTGACCTCTGGTGACCTCATTTTGCGTGTCCGGGGCGTCTTAGAAGGTAGCAAAGGTCATTGACATCTGGTGACCTCATTTTGCGTGTCCGGGGCGTCTTAGAAGGTAGCAAAGGTCATTGACCTCTGGTGACCTCATTTTGCGTGTCCGGGGCATCTTAGAAGGTAGCAAAGGTCATTGACCTCTGGTGACCTCATTTTGCGTGTCCGGGGCGTCTTAGAAGGTAGCAAAGGTCATTGACCTCTGGTGACCTCATTTTGCGTGTCCGGGATGTCCTAGATGGTAGCAAAGGTCATTGACCTCTGGTGACCTCATTTTGCGTGTCCGGGGCGTCTTAGAAGTTAGCAAAGGTCATTGACCTCTGGTGACCTCGTTTTGCGTGTCCGGGGCGTCTTAGATGGTAGCAAAGGTCATTGTCCTCTGGTGACCTCATTTTGCGTGTCCGGGGCGTCTTAGAAGGTAGCAAAGGTCATTGACCTCTGGTGACCTCATTTTGCGTGTCCGGGGCGTCTTAGAAGGTAGCAAAGGTCATTGACCTCTGGTGACCTCATTTTGCGTGTCCGGGGCGTCTTAGAAGGTAGCAAAGGTCATTGACCTCTGGTGACCTCATTTTGCGTGTCCGGGGTGTCTTAGATGGTAGCAAAGATCATTGACCTCTGGTGACCTCATTTTGCGTGTCCGGGGCGTCTTAGAAGGTAGCAAAGGTCATTGACCTCTGGTGACCTCATTTTGCGTGTCCGGGGCGTCTTAGAAGGTAGCAAAGGTCATTGACCTCTGGTGACCTCATTTTGCGTGTCCGGGGCGTCTTAGAAGGTAGCAAAGGTCATTGACCTCTGGTGACCTCATTTTGCGTGTCCGGGGTGTCTTAGATGGTAGCAAAGGTCATTGACCTCTGGTGACCTCATTTTGCGTGTCCGGGGCGTCTTAGAAGGTAGCAAAGGTCATTGACCTCTGGTGACCTAATTTTGCGTGTCCGGGGCGTCTTAGAAGGTAGCAAAGGTCATTGACCTCTGGTGACCTCATTTTGCGTGTCCGGGGCGTCTTAGAAGGTAGCAAAGGTCATTGACATCTGGTGACCTCATTTTGCATGTCCGGGGCGTCTTAGAAGATAGCAAAGGTCACTGACCTTTGGTGACCTCATTTTGCGTGTCCGGGGCGTCGTAGAAGGTAGCAAAGGTCATTGACATCTGGTGACCTCATTTTGCATGTCCGGGGCGTCTTAGAAGATAGCAAAGGTCATTGACCTCTGGTGACCTCATTTTGCGTGTCCGGGGCGTCTTAGAAGGTAGCAAAGGTCATTGACCTCTGGTGACCTCATTTTGCGTGTCCGGGGCGTCTTAGAAGGTAGCAAAGGTCATTGACCTCTGGTGACCTCATTTTGCGTGTCCGGGGTGTCTTAGATGGTAGCAAAGGTCATTGACCTCTGGTGACCTCATTTTGCGTGTCCGGGGCGTCTTAGAAGGTAGCAAAGGTCATTGACCTCTGGTGACCTCATTTTGCGTGTCCGGGGCGTCTTAGAAGGTAGCAAAGGTCATTGATCTCTGGTGACCTCATTTTGCGTGTCCGGGGCGTCTTAGAAGGTAGCAAAGGTCATTGACCTCTGGTGACCTCATTTTGCGTGTCCGGGGCGTCTTAGAAGGTAGCAAAGGTCATTGACCTCTGGTGACCTCATTTTGCGTGTCCGGGGCGTCTTAGAAGGTAGCAAAGGTCATTGACCTCTGGTGACCTCATTTTGCGTGTCCGGGGCGTCTTAGAAGGTAGCAAAGGTCATTGACCTCTGGTGACCTCATGTTGCGTGTCCGGGGCGTCTTAGAAGGTAGCAAAGGTCATTGACCTCTGGTGACCTCATTTTGCGTGTCCGGGGCGTCTTAGAAGGTAGCAAAGGTCATTGACCTCTGGTGACCTCATTTTGCGTGTCCGGGGCGTCTTAGATGGTAGCAAAGGTCATTGACCTCTGGTGACCTCATTTTGCGTGTCCGGGGCGTCTTAGAAGGTAGCAAAGGTCATTGACCTCTGGTGACCTCATTTTGCGTGTCCGGGGCGTCTTAGAAGGTAGCAAAGGTCATTGACCTCTGGTGACCTCATTTTGCGTGTCCGGGGCGTCTTAGAAGGTAGCAAAGGTCATTGACCTCTGGTGACCTCATTTTGCGTGTCCGGGGTGTCTTAGATGGTAGCAAAGGTCATTGACCTCTGGTGACCTCATTTTGCGTGTCCGGGGCGTCTTAGAAGGTAGCAAAGGTCATTGACCTCTGGTGACCTAATTTTGCGTGTCCGGGGCGTCTTAGAAGGTAGCAAAGGTCATAGACCTCTGGTGACCTCATTTTGCGTGTCCGGGGCGTCTTAGAAGGTAGCAAAGGTCATTGACATCTGGTGACCTCATTTTGCATGTCCGGGGCGTCTTAGAAGATAGCAAAGGTCATTGACCTTTGGTGACCTCATTTTGCGTGTCCGGGGCGTCGTAAAAGGTAGCAAAGGTCATTGACATCTGGTGACCTCATTTTGCATGTCCGGGGCGTCTTAGAAGATAGCAAAGGTCATTGACCTCTGGTGACCTCATTTTGCGTGTCCGGGGCGTCTTAGAAGGTAGCAAAGGTCATTGACCTCTGGTGACCTCATTTTGCGTGTCCGGGGCGTCTTAGAAGATAGCAAAGGTCATTGACCTCTGGTGACCTCATTTGCGTGTCTGGGGCGTCTTAGAAGGTAGCAAAGGTCATTGACCTCTGGTGACCTCATTTTGCGTGTCCGGGCGTCTTAGAAGGGTAGCAAAGGTCATTGACCTCTGGTGACCTCATTTTGCGTGTCCGGGCGTCTTAGAAGGTAGAAAAGGTCATTGACCTCTGGTGACCTCATTTTTGCGTGTCCGGGGTGTCTTAGAAGGTAGCAAAGTTCATTGTCCTCTGGTGACCTCATTTTGCGTGTCCGGGGCGTCTTAGAAGGTAGCAAAGGTCATTGACCTCTGGTGACCTCATTTTGCGTGTCCGGGGCGTCTTAGAAGGTAGCAAAGGTCATTGACCTCTGGTGACCTCATTTTGCGTGTCCGGGGCGTCTTAGAAGGTAGCAAAGGTCATTGACCTCTGGTGACCTCATTTTGCGTGTCCGGGGCGTCTTAGAAGGTAGCAAAGGTCATTGACCTCTGGTGACCTCATTTTGCGTGTCCGGGGCGTCTTAGAAGGTAGCAAAGGTCATTGACCTCTGGTGACCTCATTTTGCGTGTCCGGGGGCGTCTTAGAAGGTAGCAAAGGTCATTGACCTCTGGTGACCTCATTTTGCGTGTCCGGGGTGTCTTAGATGGTAGCAAAGATCATTGACCTCTGGTGACCTCATTTTGCGTGTCCGGGGCGTCTTAGAAGGTAGCAAAGGTCATTGACCTCTGGTGACCTCATTTTGCGTGTCCGGGGCGTCTTAGAAGGTAGCAAAGGTCATTGACCTCTGGTGACCTCATTTTGCGTTTCCGGGGCGTCTTAGAAGGTAGCAAAGGTCATTGACCTCTGGTGACCTCATTTTGCGTGTACGGGGCGTCTTAGAAGGTAGCAAAGGTCATTGACCTCTGGTGACCTCATTTTGCGTGTCCGGGGCGTCTTAGAAGGTAGCAAAGGTCATTGACCTCTGGTGACCTCATTTTGCGTGTCCGGGGCGTCTTAGAAGGTAGAAAAGGTCATTGACCTCTGGTGACCTCATTTTGCGTGTCCGGGGTGTCTTAGAAGGTAGCAAAGTTCATTGTCCTCTGGTGACCTCATTTTGCGTGTCCGGGGCGTCTTAGAAGGTAGCAAAGGTCATTGACCTCTGGTGACCTCATTTTGCGTGTCCGGGGCGTCTTAGAAGGTAGCAAAGGTCATTGACCTCTGGTGACCTCATTTTGCGTGTCCGGGGCGTCTTAGAAGGTAGCAAAGGTCATTGACCTCTGGTGACCTCATTTTGCGTGTCCGGGGCGTCTTAGAAGGTAGCAAAGGTCATTGACCTCTGGTGACCTCATTTTGCGTGTCCGGGGCGTCTTAGAAGGTAGCAAAGGTCATTGACCTCTGGTGACCTCATTTTGCGTGTCCGGGGCGTCTTAGAAGGTAGCAAAGGTCATTGACCTCTGGTGACCTCATTTTGCGTGTCCGGGGTGTCTTAGATGGTAGCAAAGATCATTGACCTCTGGTGACCTCATTTTGCGTGTCCGGGGCGTCTTAGAAGGTAGCAAAGGTCATTGACCTCTGGTGACCTCATTTTGCGTGTCCGGGGCGTCTTAGAAGGTAGCAAAGGTCATTGACCTCTGGTGACCTCATTTTGCGTTTCCGGGGCGTCTTAGAAGGTAGCAAAGGTCATTGACCTCTGGTGACCTCATTTTGCGTGTACGGGGCGTCTTAGAAGGTAGCAAAGGTCATTGACCTCTGGTGACCTCATTTTGCGTGTCCGGGGCGTCTTAGAAGGTAGCAAAGGTCATTGACCTCTGGTGACCTCATTTTGCGTGTCCGGGGTGTCTTAGATGGTAGCAAAGATCATTGACCTCTGGTGACCTCATTTTGCGTGTCCGGGGCGTCTTAGAAGGTAGCAAAGGTCATTGACCTCTGGTTACCTCATTTTGCGTGGCCGGGGCGTCTTAGAAGGTAGCAAAGGTCATTGACCTCTGGTGACCTCATTTTGCGTGTCCGGGGCGTCTTAGAAGGTAGCAAAGGTCATTGACCTCTGGTGACCTCATTTTGCGTGTCCGGGGTGTCTTAGATGGTAGCAAAGGTCATTGACCTCTGGTGACCTCATTTTGCGTGTCCGGGGCGTCTTAGAAGGTAGCAAAGGTCATTGACCTCTGGTGACCTCATTTTGCGTGTCCGGGGCGTCTTAGAAGGTAGCAAAGGTCATTGACCTCTGGTGACCTCATTTTGCGTGTCCGGGGCGTCTTAGAAGGTAGCAAAGGTCATTGACCTCTGGTGACCTCATTTTGCATGTCCGGGGCGTCTTAGAAGATAGCAAAGGTCATTGACCTCTGGTGACCTCATTTTGCGTGTCCGGGGCGTCGTAGAAGGTAGCAAAGGTCATTGACATCTGGTGACCTCATTTTGCATGTCCGGGGCGTCTTAGAAGGTAGCAAAGGTCATTGACCTCTGGTGACCTCATTTTGCATGTCCGGGGCGTCTTAGAACATAGCAAAGGTCATTGACCTCTGGTGACCTCATTTTGCGTGTCCGGGGCGTCTTAGAAGGTAGAAAAGGTCATTGACCTCTGGTGAACTCATTTTGCGTGTCCGGGGCGTCTTAGAATGTAGCAAAGGTCATTGACCACTGGTAACCTCATTTTGCGTGTCCGGGGCGTCTTAGAAGGTAGCAAAGGTCATTGACCTCTGGTGACCTCATTTTGCGTGTCCGGGGCGTCTTAGAAGGTAGCAAATGTCATTGACCTCTGGTGACCTCATTTTGCGTGTCCGGGGCGTCTTAGAAGCTAGCAAAGGTCATTGACCTCTGGTGACCTCATTTTGCGTGTCCGGGGCGTCTTAGAAGATAGCAAAGGTCATTGACCTCTGGTGACCTCATTTTGCGTGTCCGGGGCGTCTTAGAAGGTAGCAAAGGTCATTGACCTCTGGTGACCTCATTTTGCGTGTCCGGGGCGTCTTAGAAGGTAGCAAAGGTCATTGACCTCTGGTGACCTCATTTTGCGTGTCCGGGGCGTCTTAGAAGGTAGCAAAGGTCACTGACCTCTGGTGACCTCATTTTGCGTGTCCGGGATGTCCTAGATGGTAGCAAAGGTCATTGACCTCTGGTGACCTCATTTTGCGTGTCCGGGGCGTCTTAGAAGTTAGCAAAGGTCATTGACCTCTGGTGACCTCGTTTTGCGTGTCCGGGGCGTCTTAGATGGTAGCAAAGGTCATTGTCCTCTTGTGACCTCATTTTGCGTGTCCGGGGCGTCTTAGAAGGTAGCAAAGGTCATTGACCTCTGGTGACCTCAGTTTGCGTGTCCGGGGCGTCTTAGAAGGTAGCAAAGGTCATTGACCTCTGGTGACCTCAGTTTGCGTGTCCGGGGCGTCTTAGAAGGTAGCAAAGGTCATTGACATCTGGTGACCTCATTTTGCATGTCCGGGGCGTCTTAGAAGATAGCAAAGGTCATTGACCTCTGGTGACCTCATTTTGCGTGTCCGGGGTGTCTTAGATGGTAGCAAAGGTCATTGACCTCTGGTGACCTCATTTTGCGTGTCCGGGGCGTCATAGAAGGTAGCAAAGGTCATTGACCTCTGGTGACCTCATTTTGCGTGTCCGGGGCGTCTTAGAAGGTAGCAAAGGTCATTGACCTCTGGTGACCTCATTTTGCATGTCCGGGGCGTCTTAGAAGATAGCAAAGGTCATTGACCTCTGGTGACCTCATTTTGCGTGTCCGGGGCGTCGTAGAAGGTAGCAAAGGTCATTGACCTCTGGTGACCTCATTTTGCGTGTCCGGGGCGTCTTAGAAGGTAGCAAAGGTCATTGACCTCTGGTGACCTAATTTTGCGTGTCCGGGGCGTCTTAGAAGGTAGCAAAGGTCATTGACCTCTGGTGACCTCATTTTGCGTGTCCGGGGCGTCTTAGAAGGTAGCAAAGGTCATTGACCTCTGGTGACCTCATTTTGCGTGTCCGGGGCGTCTTAGAAGGTAGCAAAGGTCATTGACCTCTGGTGACCTCATTTTGCGTGTCCGGGGCGTCTTAGAAGGTAGCAAAGGTCATTGACCTCTGGTGACCTCATTTTGCGTGTCCGGGGCGTCTTAGAAGGTAGCAAAGGTCATTGACCTCTGGTGACCTCATTTTGCGTGTCCGGGGCGTCTTAGAAGGTAGCAAAGGTCATTGACCTCTGGTGACCTCATTTTGCGTGTCCGGGGTGTCTTAGATGGTAGCAAAGATCATTGACCTCTGGTGACCTCATTTTGCGTGTCCGGGGCGTCTTAGAAGGTAGTAAAGGTCATTGACCTCTGGTGACCTCATTTTGCGTGTCCGGCGCGTCTTAGAAGGTAGCAAAGGTCATTGACCTCTGGTGACCTCATTTTGCGTTTCCGGGGCGTCTTAGAAGGTAGCAAAGGTCATTGACCTCGGGTGACCTTATTTTGCGTGTCCGGGGCGTCTTAGAAGGTAGCAAAGGTCATTGACCTCTGGTGACCTCATTTTGCGTGTCCGGGGCGTCTTAGAAGGTAGCAAAGGTCATTGACCTCTGGTGACCTCATTTTGCGTGTCCGGGGCGTCTTAGAAGGTAGCAAAGGTCATTGACCTCTGGTGACCTCATTTTGCGTGTCCGGGGCGTCTTAGAAGGTAGCAAAGGTCATTGACCTCTGGTGACCTCATTTTGCGTGTCCGGGGCGTCTTAGAAGGTAGCAAAGGTCATTGACCTCTGGTGACCTCATTTTGCGTGTCCGGGGCGTCTTAGAAGGTAGCAAAGGTCATTGACCTCTGGTGACCTCATTTTGCGTGTCCGGGGCGTCTTAGAAGATAGCAAAGGTCATTGACCTCTGGTGACCTCATTTTGCGTGTCCGGGGCGTCGTAGAAGGTAGCAAAGGTCATTGACATCTGGTGACCTCATTTTGCATGTCCGGGGCGTCTTAGAAGGTAGCAAAGGTCATTGACCTCTGGTGACCTCATTTTGCGAGTCCGGGGCGTCTTAGAAGGTAGCAAAGGTCATTGACCTCTGGTGACCTCATTTTGCGTGTCCGGGGCGTCTTAGAAGGTAGCAAAGGTCATTGACCTCTGGTGACCTCATTTTGCGTGTCCGGGGCGTCTTAGAAGGTAGCAAAGGTCATTGACCTCTGGTGACCTCATTTTGCGTGTCCGGGGCGTCTTAGAAGGTAGCAAAGGTCATTGATTTCTGGTGACCTCATTTTGCGTGTCCGGGGCGTCTTAGAAGATAGCAAAGGTCATTGACCTCTGGTGACCTCATTTTGCGTGTCCGGGGTGTCTTAGATGGTAGCAAAGGTCATTGACCTCTGGTGACCTCATTTTGCGTGTCCGGGGCGTCTTAGAAGGTAGCAAAGGTCATTGACCTCTGGTGACCTAATTTTGCGTGTCCGGGGCGTCTTAGAAGGTAGCAAAGGTCATTGACCTCTGGTGACCTCATTTTGCGTGTCCGGGGCGTCTTAGAAGGTAGCAAAGGTCATTGACCTCTGGTGACCTCATTTTGCGTGTCCGGGGCGTCTTAGAATGTAGCAAAGGTCATTGACCACTGGTAACCTCATTTTGCGTGTCCGGGGCGTCTTAGAAGGTAGCAAAGGTCATTGACCTCTGGTGACCTCATTTTGCGTGTCCGGGGCGTCTTAGAAGGTAGCAAATGTCATTGACCTCTGGTGACCTCATTTTGCGTGTCCGGGGCGTCTTAGAAGCTAGCAAAGGTCATTGACTTCTGGTGACCTCATTTTGCGTGTCCGGGGCGTCTTAGAAGATAGCAAAGGTCATTGACCTCTGGTGACCTCATTTTGCGTGTCCGGGGCGTCTTAGAAGGTAGCAAAGGTCATTGACCTCTAGTGACCTCATTTTGCGTGTCCGGGGCGTCTTAGAAGGTAGCAAAGGTCATTGACCTCTGGTGACCTCATTTTGCGTGTCCGGGGCGTCTTAGAAGGTAGCAAAGGTCACTGACCTCTGGTGACCTCATTTTGCGTGTCCGGGATGTCCTAGATGGTAGCAAAGGTCATTGACCTCTGGTGACCTCATTTTGCGTGTCCGGGGCGTCTTAGAAGTTAGCAAAGGTCATTGACCTCTGGTGACCTCATTTTGCGTGTCCGGGGCGTCTTAGATGGTAGCAAAGGTCATTGTCCTCTTGTGACCTCATTTTGCGTGTCCGGGGCGTCTTAGAAGGTAGCAAAGGTCATTGACCTCTGGTGACCTCAGTTTGCGTGTCCGGGGCGTCTTAGAAGGTAGCAAAGGTCATTGACCTCTGGTGACCTCAGTTTGCGTGTCCGGGGCGTCTTAGAAGGTAGCAAAGGTCATTGACATCTGGTGACCTCATTTTGCATGTCCGGGGCGTCTTAGAAGATAGCAAAGGTCATTGACCTCTGGTGACCTCATTTTGCGTGTCCGGGGTGTCTTAGATGGTAGCAAAGGTCATTGACCTCTGGTGACCTCATTTTGCGTGTCCGGGGCGTCATAGAAGGTAGCAAAGGTCATTGACCTCTGGTGACCTCATTTTGCGTGTCCGGGGCGTCTTAGAAGGTAGCAAAGGTCATTGACCTCTGGTGACCTCATTTTGCATGTCCGGGGCGTCTTAGAAGATAGCAAAGGTCATTGACCTCTGGTGACCTCATTTTGCGTGTCCGGGGCGTCGTAGAAGGTAGCAAAGGTCATTGACATCTGGTGACCTCATTTTGCATGTCCGGGGCGTCTTAGAAGGTAGCAAAGGTCATTGACCTCTGGTGACCTCATTTTGCGAGTCCGGGGCGTCTTAGAAGGTAGCAAAGGTCATTGACCTCTGGTGACCTCATTTTGCGTGTCCGGGGCGTCTTAGAAGGTAGCAAAGGTCATTGACCTCTGGTGACCTCATTTTGCGTGTCCGGGGCGTCTTAGAAGGTAGCAAAGGTCATTGACCTCTGGTGACCTCATTTTGCGTGTCCGGGGCGTCTTAGAAGGTAGCAAAGGTCATTGACCTCTGGTGACCTCATTTTGCGTGTCCGGGGCGTCTTAGAAGGTAGCAAAGGTCATTGACCTCTGGTGACCTCATTTTGCGTGTCCGGGGCGTCTTAGAAGGTAGCAAAGGTCATTGACCTCTGGTGACCTCATTTTGCGTGTCCGGGGCGTCTTAGAAGATAGCAAAGGTCATTGACCTCTGGTGACCTCATTTTGCGTGTCCGGGGCGTCGTAGAAGGTAGCAAAGGTCATTGACATCTGGTGACCTCATTTTGCATGTCCGGGGCGTCTTAGAAGGTAGCAAAGGTCATTGACCTCTGGTGACCTCATTTTGCGAGTCCGGGGCGTCTTAGAAGGTAGCAAAGGTCATTGACCTCTGGTGACCTCATTTTGCGTGTCCGGGGCGTCTTAGAAGGTAGCAAAGGTGACCTCATTTTGCGTGTCCGGGGCGTCTTAGAAGGTAGCAAAGGTCATTGACCTCTGGTGACCTCATTTTGCGTGTCCGGGGCGTCTTAGAAGGTAGCAAAGGTCATTGACCTCTGGTGACCTCATTTTGCGTGTCCGGGGCGTCTTAGAAGGTAGCAAAGGTCATTGACCTCTGGTGACCACATTTTGCGTGTCCGGGGCGTCTTAGAAGGTAGCAAAGGTCATTGACCTCTGGTGACCTCATTTTGCGTGTCCGGGGCGTCTTAGAAGGTAGCAAAGGTCATTGACCTCTGGTGACCTCATTTTGCGTGTCCGGGGCGTCTTAGAAGGTAGCAAAGGTCATTGACCTCTGGTGACCTCATTTTGCGTGTCCGGGGCGTCTTAGAAGGTAGCAAAGGTCATTGACCTCTGGTGACCTCATTTTGCGTGTCCGGGGCGTCTTAGAAGGTAGCAAAGGTCATTGATTTCTGGTGACCTCATTTTGCGTGTCCGGGGCGTCTTAGAAGATAGCAAAGGTCATTGACCTCTGGTGACCTCATTTTGCGTGTCCGGGGCGTCTTAGAAGGTAGCAAAGGTCATTGACCTCTGGTGACCTCATTTTGCGTGTCCGGGGCGTCTTAGAAGGTAGAAAAGGTCATTGACCTCTGGTGACCTCATTTTGCGTGTCCGGGGTGTCTTAGAAGGTAGCAAAGTTCATTGTCCTCTGGTGACCTCATTTTGCGTGTCCGGGGCGTCTTAGAAGGTAGCAAAGGTCATTGACCTCTGGTGACCTCATTTTGCGTGTCCGGGGCGTCCTAGAAGGTAGCAAAGGTCATTGACCTCTGGTGACCTCATTTTGCGTGTCCGGGGCGTCTTAGAAGGTAGCGAAGGTCATTGACCTCTGGTGACCTCATTTTGCGTGTCCGGGGCGTCTTAGAAGGTAGCAAAGGTCATTGACCTCTGGTGACCTCATTTTGCGTGTCCGGGGCGTCTTAGAAGGTAGCAAAGGTCATTGACCTCTGGTGACCTCATTTTGCGTGTCCGGGGTGTCTTAGATGGTAGCAAAGGTCATTGACCTCTGGTGACCTCATTTTGCGTGTCCGGGGCGTCTTAGAAGGTAGCAAAGGTCATTGACCTCTGGTGACCTCATTTTGCGAGTCCGGGGCGTCTTAGAAGGTAGCAAAGGTCATTGACCTCTGGTGACCTCATTTTGCGTGTCCGGGGCGTCTTAGAAGGTAGCAAAGGTCATTGACCTCTGGTGACCTCATTTTGCGTGTCCGGGGCGTCTTAGAAGGTAGCAAAGGTCATTGACCTCTGGTGACCTCATTTTGCGTGTCCGGGGCGTCTTAGAAGGTAGCAAAGGTCATTGACCTCTGGTGACCTCATTTTGCGTGTCCCGGGCGTCTTAGAAGGTAGCAAAGGTCATTGACCTCTGGTGACCTCATTTTGCGTGTCCGGGGCGTCTTAGAAGGTAGCAAAGGTCATTGACCTCTGGTGACCTCATTTTGCGTGTCCGGGGCGTCTTAGAAGATAGCAAAGGTCATTGACCTCTGGTGACCTCATTTTGCGTGTCCGGGGCGTCGTAGAAGGTAGCAAAGGTCATTGACATCTGGTGACCTCATTTTGCATGTCCGGGGCGTCTTAGAAGGTAGCAAAGGTCATTGACCTCTGGTGACCTCATTTTGCGAGTCCGGGGCGTCTTAGAAGGTAGCAAAGGTCATTGACCTCTGGTGACCTCATTTTGCGTGTCCGGGGCGTCTTAGAAGGTAGCAAAGGTCATTGACCTCTGGTGACCTCATTTTGCGTGTCCGGGGCGTCTTAGAAGGTAGCAAAGGTCATTGACCTCTGGTGACCTCATTTTGCGTGTCCGGGGCGTCTTAGAAGGTAGCAAAGGTCATTGACCTCTGGTGACCTCATTTTGCGCGTCCGGGGCGTCTTAGAAGGTAGCAAAGGTCATTGACCTCTGGTGACCTCATTTTGCGTGTCCGGGGCGTCTTAGAAGGTAGCAAAGGTCATTGACCTCTGGTGACCTCATTTTGCGTGTCCGGGGCGTCTTAGAAGGTAGCAAAGGTCATTGACCTCTGGTGACCTCATTTTGCGTGTCCGGGGCGTCTTAGAAGGTAGCAAAGGTCATTGACCTCTGGTGACCTCATTTTGCGTGTCCGGGGCGTCTTAGAAGTTAGCAAAGGTCATTGACCTCTGGTGACCTCATTTTGCGTGTCCGGGGCGTCTTAGATGGTAGCAAAGGTCATTGTCCTCTGGTGACCTCATTTTGCGTGTCCGGGGCGTCTTAGAAGGTAGCAAAGGTCATTGACCTCTGGTGACCTCAGTTTGCGTGTCCGGGGCGTCTTAGAAGGTAGCAAAGGTCATTGACATCTGGTGACCTCATTTTGCGTGTCCGGGGCGTCTTAGAAGGTAGCAAAGGTCATTGACCTCTGGTGACCTCATTTTGCGTTTCCGGGGCGTCTTAGAAGGTAGCAAAGGTCATTGACCTCTGGTGACCTCATTTTGCGTGTACGGGGCGTCTTAGAAGGTAGCAAAGGTCATTGACCTCTGGTGACCTCATTTTGCGTGTCCGGGGCGTCTTAGAAGTTAGCAAAGGTCATTGACCTCTGGTGACCTCGTTTTGCGTGTCCGGGGCGTCTTAGATGGTAGCAAAGGTCATTGTCCTCTGGTGACCTCATTTTGCGTGTCCGGGGCGTCTTAGAAGGTAGCAAAGGTCATTGACATCTGGTGACCTCATTTTGCGTGTCCGGGGTGTCTTAGAAGGTAGCAAAGGTCATTGACCTCTGGTGACCTCATTTTGCGTTTCCGGGGCGTCTTAGAAGGTAGCAAAGGTCATTGACCTCTGGTGACCTCATTTTGCGTGTACGGGGCGTCTTAGAAGGTAGCAAAGGTCATTGACCTCTGGTGACCTCATTTTGCGTGTCCGGGGCGTCTTAGAAGTTAGCAAAGGTCATTGACATCTGGTGACCTCATTTTGCGTGTCCGGGGCGTCTTAGAAGGTAGCAAAGGTCATTGACCTCTGGTGACCTCATTTTGCGTTTCCGGGGCGTCTTAGAAGGTAGCAAAGGTCATTGACCTCTGGTGACCTCATTTTGCGTGTCCGGGGCGTCTTAGAAGGTAGCAAAGGTCATTGACCTCTGGTGACCTCATTTTGCGTGTCCGGGGCGTCTTAGAAGTTAGCAAAGGTCATTGACCTCTGGTGACCTCGTTTTGCGTGTCCGGGGCGTCTTAGATGGTAGCAAAGGTCATTGTCCTCTGGTGACCTCATTTTGCGTGTCCGGGGCGTCTTAGAAGGTAGCAAAGGTCATTGACCTCTGGTGACCTCAGTTTGCGTGTCCGGGGCGTCTTAGAAGGTAGCAAAGGTCATTGACATCTGGTGACCTCATTTTGCATATCCGGGGCGTCTTAGAAGATAGCAAAGGTCATTGACCTCTGGTGACCTCATTTTGCGTGTCCGGGGCGTCTTAGAAGGTAGCAAAGGTTATTGACCTCTGGTGACCTCATTTTGCGTGTCCGGGGTGTCTTAGATGGTAGCAAAGGTCATTGACCTCTGGTGACCTCATTTTGCGTGTCCGGGGCGTCTTAGAAGGTAGCAAAGGTCATTGACCTCTGGTGACCTCATTTTGCGTGTCCGGGGTGTCTTAGATGGTAGCAAAGGTCATTGACCTCTGGTGACCTCATTTTGCGTGTCCGGGGCGTCTTAGAAGGTAGCAAAGGTCATTGACCTCTGGTGACCTAATTTTGCGTGTCCGGGGCGTCTTAGAAGGTAGCAAAGGTCATTGACCTCTGGTGACCTCATTTTGCGTGTCCGGGGCGTCTTAGAAGGTAGCAAAGGTCATTGACCTCTGGTGACCTCATTTTGCGTGTCCGGGGCGTCTTAGAAGGTAGCAAAGGTCATTGACCTCTGGTGACCTCATTTTGCGTGTCCGGGGCGTCTTAGAAGGTAGCAAAGGTCATTGACCTCTGGTGACCTCATTTTGCGAGTCCGGGGCGTCTTAGAAGGTAGCAAAGGTCATTGACCTCTGGTGACCTCATTTTGCGTGTCCGGGGCGTCTTAGAAGGTAGCAAAGGTCATTGACCTCTGGTGACCTCATTTTGCGTGTCCGGGGCGTCTTAGAAGGTAGCAAAGGTCATTGACCTCTGGTGACCTCATTTTGCGTGTCCGGGGCGTCTTAGAAGGTAGCAAAGGTCATTGACCTCTGGTGACCTCATTTTGCGCGTCCGGGGCGTCTTAGAAGGTAGCAAAGGTCATTGACCTCTGGTGACCTCATTTTGCGTGTCCGGGGCGTCTTAGAAGGTAGCAAAGGTCATTGACCTCTGGTGACCTCATTTTGCGTGTCCGGGGCGTCTTAGAAGGTAGCAAAGGTCATTGACCTCTGGTGACCTCATTTTGCGTGTCCGGGGCGTCTTAGAAGGTAGCAAAGGTCATTGACCTCTGGTGACCTCATTTTGCGTGTCCGGGGCGTCTTAGAAGTTAGCAAAGGTCATTGACCTCTGGTGACCTCGTTTTGCGTGTCCGGGGCGTCTTAGATGGTAGCAAAGGTCATTGTCCTCTGGTGACCTCATTTTGCGTGTCCGGGGCGTCTTAGAAGGTAGCAAAGGTCATTGACCTCTGGTGACCTCAGTTTGCGTGTCCGGGGCGTCTTAGAAGGTAGCAAAGGTCATTGACATCTGGTGACCTCATTTTGCGTGTCCGGGGCGTCTTAGAAGGTAGCAAAGGTCATTGACCTCTGGTGACCTCATTTTGCGTTTCCGGGGCGTCTTAGAAGGTAGCAAAGGTCATTGACCTCTGGTGACCTCATTTTGCGTGTACGGGGCGTCTTAGAAGGTAGCAAAGGTCATTGACCTCTGGTGACCTCATTTTGCGTGTCCGGGGCGTCTTAGAAGTTAGCAAAGGTCATTGACCTCTGGTGACCTCGTTTTGCGTGTCCGGGGCGTCTTAGATGGTAGCAAAGGTCATTGTCCTCTGGTGACCTCATTTTGCGTGTCCGGGGCGTCTTAGAAGGTAGCAAAGGTCATTGACATCTGGTGACCTCATTTTGCGTGTCCGGGGTGTCTTAGAAGGTAGCAAAGGTCATTGACCTCTGGTGACCTCATTTTGCGTTTCCGGGGCGTCTTAGAAGGTAGCAAAGGTCATTGACCTCTGGTGACCTCATTTTGCGTGTACGGGGCGTCTTAGAAGGTAGCAAAGGTCATTGACCTCTGGTGACCTCATTTTGCGTGTCCGGGGCGTCTTAGAAGTTAGCAAAGGTCATTGACATCTGGTGACCTCATTTTGCGTGTCCGGGGCGTCTTAGAAGGTAGCAAAGGTCATTGACCTCTGGTGACCTCATTTTGCGTTTCCGGGGCGTCTTAGAAGGTAGCAAAGGTCATTGACCTCTGGTGACCTCATTTTGCGTGTCCGGGGCGTCTTAGAAGGTAGCAAAGGTCATTGACCTCTGGTGACCTCATTTTGCGTGTCCGGGGCGTCTTAGAAGTTAGCAAAGGTCATTGACCTCTGGTGACCTCGTTTTGCGTGTCCGGGGCGTCTTAGATGGTAGCAAAGGTCATTGTCCTCTGGTGACCTCATTTTGCGTGTCCGGGGCGTCTTAGAAGGTAGCAAAGGTCATTGACCTCTGGTGACCTCAGTTTGCGTGTCCGGGGCGTCTTAGAAGGTAGCAAAGGTCATTGACATCTGGTGACCTCATTTTGCATATCCGGGGCGTCTTAGAAGATAGCAAAGGTCATTGACCTCTGGTGACCTCATTTTGCGTGTCCGGGGCGTCTTAGAAGGTAGCAAAGGTTATTGACCTCTGGTGACCTCATTTTGCGTGTCCGGGGTGTCTTAGATGGTAGCAAAGGTCATTGACCTCTGGTGACCTCATTTTGCGTGTCCGGGGCGTCTTAGAAGGTAGCAAAGGTCATTGACCTCTGGTGACCTCATTTTGCGTGTCCGGGGTGTCTTAGATGGTAGCAAAGGTCATTGACCTCTGGTGACCTCATTTTGCGTGTCCGGGGCGTCTTAGAAGGTAGCAAAGGTCATTGACCTCTGGTGACCTAATTTTGCGTGTCCGGGGCGTCTTAGAAGGTAGAAAAGGTCATTGACCTCTGGTGACCTCATTTTGCGTGTCCGGGGCGTCTTAGAAGTTAGCAAAGGTCATTGACATCTGGTGACCTCATTTTGCGTGTCCGGGGCGTCTTAGAAGTTAGCAAAGGTCATTGACATCTGGTGACCTCATTTTGCATGTCCGGGGCGTCTTAGAAGATAGCAAAGGTCATTGACCTCTGGTGACCTCATTTGGCGTGTCCGGGGCGTCGTAGAAGGTAGCAAAGGTCATTGACATCTGGTGACCTCATTTTGCATGTCCGGGGCGTCTTAGAAGATAGCAAAGGTCATTGACCTCTGGTGACCTCATTTTGCGTGTCCGGGGCGTCTTAGAAGGTAGCAAAGGTCATTGACCTCTGGTGACCTCATTTTGCGTGTCCGGGGCGTCTTAGAAGGTAGCAAAGGTCATTGACCTCTGGTGACCTCATTTTGCGTGTCCGGGGTGTCTTAGATGGTAGCAAAGGTCATTGACCTCTGGTGACCTCATTTTGCGTGTCCGGGGCGTCTTAGAAGGTAGCAAAGGTCATTGACCTCTGGTGACCTAATTTTGCGTGTCCGGGGCGTCTTAGAAGGTAGCAAAGGTCATTGACCTCTGGTGACCTCATTTTGCGTGTCCGGGGCGTCTTAGAAGGTAGCAAAGGTCATTGACCTCTGGTGACCTCATTTTGCGTGTCCGGGGCGTCTTAGAAGGTAGCAAAGGTCATTGACCTCTGGTGACCTCATTTTGCGTGTCCGGGGCGTCTTAGAAGGTAGCAAAGGTCATTGACCTCTGGTGACCTCATTTTGCGTGTCCGGGGCGTCTTAGAAGGTAGCAAAGGTCATTGACCTCTGGTGACCTCATTTTGCGTGTCCGGGGCGTCTTAGAAGGTAGCAAAGGTCATTGACCTCTGGTGACCTCATTTTGCGTGTCCGGGGTGTCTTAGATGGTAGCAAAGATCATTGACCTCTGGTGACCTCATTTTGCGTGTCCGGGGCGTCTTAGAAGGTAGTAAAGGTCATTGACCTCTGGTGACCTCATTTTGCGTGTCCGGCGCGTCTTAGAAGGTAGCAAAGGTCATTGACCTCTGGTGACCTCATTTTGCGTTTCCGGGGCGTCTTAGAAGGTAGCAAAGGTCATTGACCTCGGGTGACCTTATTTTGCGTGTCCGGGGCGTCTTAGAAGGTAGCAAAGGTCATTGACCTCTGGTGACCTCATTTTGCGTGTCCGGGGCGTCTTAGAAGGTAGCAAAGGTCATTGACCTCTGGTGACCTCATTTTGCGTGTCCGGGGTGTCTTAGATGGTAGCAAAGGTCATTGACCTCTGGTGACCTCATTTTGCGTGTCCGGGGCGTCTTAGAAGGTAGCAAAGGTCATTGACCTCTGGTGACCTCATTTTGCGTGTCCGGGGCGTCTTAGAAGGTAGCAAAGGTCATTGACCTCTGGTGACCTAATTTTGCGTGTCCGGGGCGTCTTAGAAGGTAGCAAAGGTCATTGACATCTGGTGACCTCATTTTGCATGTCCGGGGCGTCTTAGAAGATAGCAAAGGTCATTGACCTCTGGTGACCTCATTTTGCGTGTCCGGGGCGTCGTAGAAGGTAGCAAAGGTCATTGACATCTGGTGACCTCATTTTGCATGTCCGGGGCGTCTTAGAAGGTAGCAAAGGTCATTGACCTCTGGTGACCTCATTTTGCATGTCCGGGGCGTCTTAGAAGATAGCAAAGGTCATTGACCTCTGGTGACCTCATTTTGCGTGTCCGGGGCGTCTTAGAAGGTAGAAAAGGTCATTGACCTCTGGTGACCTCATTTTGCGAGTACGGGGCGTCTTAGAAGGTAGCAAAGGTCATTGACCTCTGGTGAACTCATTTTGCGTGTCCGGGGCGTCTTAGAAGGTAGCAAAGGTCATTGACCTCTGGTGACCTCATTTTGCGTGTCCGGGGCGTCTTAGAAGGTAGCAAAGGTCATTGAACTCTGGTGACCTCATTTTGCGTGTCCGGGGCGTCTTAGAAGGTAGCAAAGGTCATTGACCTCTGGTGACCTCATTTTGCGTGTCCGGGGCGTCTTAGAAGGTAGCAAAGGTCATTGACCTCTGGTGACCTCATTTTGCGTGTCCGGGGCGTCTTAGAAGATAGCAAAGGTCATTGACCTCTGGTGACCTCATTTTGCGTGTCCGGGGCGTCGTAGAAGGTAGCAAAGGTCATTGACATCTGGTGACCTCATTTTGCATGTCCGGGGCGTCTTAGAAGGTAGCAAAGGTCATTGACCTCTGGTGACCTCATTTTGCGTGTCCGGGGCGTCTTAGAAGTTAGCAAAGGTCATTGACCTCTGGTGACCTCGTTTTGCGTGTCCGGGGCGTCTTAGAAGGTAGCAAAGGTCATTGACCTCTGGTGACCTCATTTTGCGTGTCCGGGGCGTCTTAGAAGGTAGCAAAGGTCATTGACCTCTGGTGACCTCATTTTGCGTGTCCGGGGCGTCTTAGAAGGTAGCAAAGGTCATTGACCTCTGGTGACCTCATTTTGCGCGTCCGGGGCGTCTTAGAAGGTAGCAAAGGTCATTGACCTCTGGTGACCTCATTTTGCGTGTCCGGGGCGTCTTAGAAGGTAGCAAAGGTCATTGACCTCTGGTGACCTCATTTTGCGTGTCTGGGGCGTCTTAGAAGGTAGCAAAGGTCATTGACCTCTGGTGACCTCATTTTGCGTGTCCGGGGCGTCTTAGAAGGTAGCAAAGGTCATTGACCTCTGGTGACCTCATTTTGCGTGTCCGGGGCGTCTTAGAAGTTAGCAAAGGTCATTGACCTCTGGTGACCTCGTTTTGCGTGTCCGGGGCGTCTTAGATGGTAGCAAAGGTCATTGTCCTCTGGTGACCTCATTTTGCGTGTCCGGGGCGTCTTAGAAGGTAGCAAAGGTCATTGACCTCTGGTGACCTCAGTTTGCGTGTCCGGGGCGTCTTAGAAGGTAGCAAAGGTCATTGACATCTGGTGACCTCATTTTGCGTGTCCGGGGCGTCTTAGAAGGTAGCAAAGGTCATTGACCTCTGGTGACCTCATTTTGCGTTTCCGGGGCGTCTTAGAAGGTAGCAAAGGTCATTGACCTCTGGTGACCTCATTTTGCGTGTACGGGGCGTCTTAGAAGGTAGCAAAGGTCATTGACCTCTGGTGACCTCATTTTGCGTGTCCGGGGCGTCTTAGAAGTTAGCAAAGGTCATTGACCTCTGGTGACCTCGTTTTGCGTGTCCGGGGCGTCTTAGATGGTAGCAAAGGTCATTGTCCTCTGGTGACCTCATTTTGCGTGTCCGGGGCGTCTTAGAAGGTAGCAAAGGTCATTGACATCTGGTGACCTCATTTTGCGTGTCCGGGGCGTCTTAGAAGGTAGCAAAGGTCATTGACCTCTGGTGACCTCGTTTTGCGTGTCCGGGGCGTCTTAGATGGTAGCAAAGGTCATTGTCCTCTGGTGACCTCATTTTGCGTGTCCGGGGCGTCTTAGAAGGTAGCAAAGGTCATTGACCTCTGGTGACCTCAGTTTGCGTGTCCGGGGCGTCTTAGAAGGTAGCAAAGGTCATTGACATCTGGTGACCTCATTTTGCGTGTCCGGGGCGTCTTAGATGGTAGCAAAGGTCATTGTCCTCTGGTGACCTCATTTTGCGTGTCCGGGGCGTCTTAGAAGGTAGCAAAGGTCATTGACCTCTGGTGACCTCATTTTGCGTGTCCGGGGCGTCTTAGAAGTTAGCAAAGGTCATTGACATCTGGTGACCTCATTTTGCATGTCCGGGGCGTCTTAGAAGATAGCAAAGGTCATTGACCTCTGGTGACCTCATTTGGCGTGTCCGGGGCGTCGTAGAAGGTAGCAAAGGTCATTGACATCTGGTGACCTCATTTTGCATGTCCGGGGCGTCTTAGAAGATAGCAAAGGTCATTGACCTCTGGTGACCACATTTTGCGTGTCCGGGGCGTCTTAGAAGGTAGCAAAGGTCATTGACCTCTGGTGACCTCATTTTGCGTGTCCGGGGCGTCTTAGAAGGTAGCAAAGGTCATTGACCTCTGGTGACCTCATTTTGCGTGTCCGGGGTGTCTTAGATGGTAGCAAAGGTCATTGACCTCTGGTGACCTCATTTTGCGTGTCCGGGGCGTCTTAGAAGGTAGCAAAGGTCATTGACCTCTGGTGACCTAATTTTGCGTGTCCGGGGCGTCTTAGAAGGTAGCAAAGGTCATTGTCCTCTGGTGACCTCATTTTGCGTGTCCGGGGCGTCTTAGAAGGTAGCAAAGGTCATTGACCTCTGGTGACCTCATTTTGCGTGTCCGGGGCGTCTTAGAAGGTAGCAAAGGTCATTGACCTCTGGTGACCTCATTTTGCGTGTCCGGGGCGTCTTAGAAGGTAGCAAAGGTCATTGACCTCTGGTGACCTCATTTTGCGTGTCCGGGGCGTCTTAGAAGGTAGCAAAGGTCATTGACCTCTGGTGACCTCATTTTGCGTGTCCGGGGCGTCTTAGAAGGTAGCAAAGGTCATTGACCTCTGGTGACCTCATTTTGCGTGTCCGGGGTGTCTTAGATGGTAGCAAAGATCATTGACCTCTGGTGACCTCATTTTGCGTGTCCGGGGCGTCTTAGAAGGTAGTAAAGGTCATTGACCTCTGGTGACCTCATTTTGCGTGTCCGGCGCGTCTTAGAAGGTAGCAAAGGTCATTGACCTCTGGTGACCTCATTTTGCGTTTCCCGGGCGTCTTAGAAGGTAGCAAAGGTCATTGACCTCGGGTGACCTTATTTTGCGTGTCCGGGGCGTCTTAGAAGGTAGCAAAGGTCATTGACCTCTGGTGACCTCATTTTGCGTGTCCGGGGCGTCTTAGAAGGTAGCAAAGGTCATTGACATCTGGTGACCTCATTTTGCGTGTCCGGGGCGTCTTAGAAGGTAGCAAAGGTCATTGACCTCTGGTGACCTCATTTTGCGTGTCCGGGGCGTCTTAGAAGGTAGCAAAGGTCATTGACCTCTGGTGACCTCATTTTGCGTGTCCGGGGCGTCTTAGAAGGTAGCAAAGGTCATTGACCTCTGGTGACCTCATTTTGCGTGTCCGGGGCGTCTTAGAAGGTAGCAAAGGTCATTGACCTCTGGTGACCTCATTTTGCGTGTCCGGGGCGTCTTAGAAGATAGCAAAGGTCATTGACCTCTGGTGACCTCATTTTGCGTGTCCGGGGCGTCTTAGAAGGTAGCAAAGGTCATTGACCTCTGGTGACCTCATTTTGCGTGTCCGGGATGTCCTAGATGGTAGCAAAGGTCATTGACCTCTGGTGACCTCATTTTGCGTGTCCGGGGCGTCTTAGAAGTTAGCAAAGGTCATTGACCTCTGGTGACCTCGTTTTGCGTGTCCGGGGCGTCTTAGATGGTAGCAAAGGTCATTGTCCTCTTGTGACCTCATTTTGCGTGTCCGGGGCGTCTTAGAAGGTAGCAAAGGTCATTGACCTCTGGTGACCTCAGTTTGCGTGTCCGGGGCGTCTTAGAAGGTAGCAAAGGTCATTGACATCTGGTGACCTCATTTTGCATGTCCGGGGCGTCTTAGAAGATAGCAAAGGTCATTGACCTCTGGTGACCTCATTTTGCGTGTCCGGGGCGTCTTAGAAGGTAGCAAAGGTCATTGACCTCTGGTGACCTCATTTTGCGTGTCCGGGGCGTCTTAGATGGTAGCAAAGGTCATTGACCTCTGGTGACCTCATTTTGCGTGTCCGGGGCGTCTTAGAAGGTAGCAAAGGTCATTGACCTCTGGTGACCTCATTTTGCGTGTCCGGGGCGTCTTAGAAGGTAGCAAAGGTCATTGACCTCTGGTGACCTCATTTTGCGTGTCCGGGGTGTCTTAGATGGTAGCAAAGGTCATTGACCTCTGGTGACCTCATTTTGCGTGTCCGGGGCGTCTTAGAAGGTAGCAAAGGTCATTGACCTCTGGTGACCTCATTTTGCGTGTCCGGGGCGTCTTAGAAGGTAGTAAAGGTCATTGACCTCTGGTGACCTCATTTTGCTTGTCCGGCGCGTCTTAGAAGGTAGCAAAGGTCATTGACCTCTGGTGACCTCATTTTGCGTTTCCGGGGCGTCTTAGAAGGTAGCAAAGGTCATTGACCTCGGGTGACCTCATTTTGCGTGTCCGGGGCGTCTTAGAAGGTAGCAAAGGTCATTGACCTCTGGTGACCTCATTTTGCGTGTCCGGGGCGTCTTAGAAGGTAGCAAAGGTCATTGACCTCTGGTGACCTCATTTTGCGTGTCCGGGGTGTCTTAGATGGTAGCAAAGGTCATTGACCTCTGGTGACCTCATTTTGCGTGTCCGGGGCGTCTTAGAAGGTAGCAAAGGTCATTGACCTCTGGTGACCTCATTTTGCGTGTCCGGGGCGTCTTAGAAGGTAGCAAAGGTCATTGACCTCTGGTGACCTAATTTTGCGTGTCCGGGGCGTCTTAGAAGGTAGCAAAGGTCATTGACATCTGGTGACCTCATTTTGCATGTCCGGGGCGTCTTAGAAGATAGCAAAGGTCATTGACCTCTGGTGACCTCATTTTGCGTGTCCGGGGCGTCGTAGAAGGTAGCAAAGGTCATTGACATCTGGTGACCTCATTTTGCATGTCCGGGGCGTCTTAGAAGGTAGCAAAGGTCATTGACCTCTGGTGACCTCATTTTGCATGTCCGGGGCGTCTTAGAAGATAGCAAAGGTCATTGACCTCTGGTGACCTCATTTTGCGTGTCCGGGGCGTCTTAGAAGGTAGAAAAGGTCATTGACCTCTGGTGACCTCATTTTGCGAGTCCGGGGCGTCTTAGAAGGTAGCAAAGGTCATTGACCTCTGGTGACCTCATTTTGCGTGTCCGGGGCGTCTTAGAAGGTAGCAAAGGTCATTGACCTCTGGTGACCTCATTTTGCGTGTCCGGGGCGTCTTAGAAGGTAGCAAAGGTCATTGAACTCTGGTGACCTCATTTTGCGTGTCCGGGGCGTCTTAGAAGGTAGCAAAGGTCATTGACCTCTGGTGACCTCATTTTGCGTGTCCGGGGCGTCTTAGAAGGTAGCAAAGGTCATTGACCTCTGGTGACCTCATTTTGCGTGTCCGGGGCGTCTTAGAAGGTAGCAAAGGTCATTGACCTCTGGTGACCTCATTTTGCGTGTCCGGGATGTCCTAGATGGTAGCAAAGGTCATTGACCTCTGGTGTGACCTCATTTTGCGTGTCCGGGGCGTCTTAGAAGTTAGCAAAGGTCATTGACCTCTGGTGACCTCGTTTTGCGTGTCCGGGGCGTCTTAGATGGTAGCAAAGTTCATTGTCCTCTTGTGACCTCATTTTGCGTGTCCGGGGCGTCTTAGAAGGTAGCAAAGGTCATTGACCTCTGGTGACCTCAGTTTGCGTGTCCGGGGCGTCTTAGAAGGTAGCAAAGGTCATTGACATCTGGTGACCTCATTTTGCATGTCCGGGGCGTCTTAGAAGATAGCAAAGGTCATTGACCTCTGGTGACCTCATTTTGCGTGTCCGGGGCGTCTTAGAAGGTAGCAAAGGTCATTGACCTCTGGTGACCTCATTTTGCGTGTCCGGGGTGTCTTAGATGGTAGCAAAGGTCATTGACCTCTGGTGACCTCATTTTGCGTGTCCGGGGCGTCTTAGAAGGTAGTAAAGGTCATTGACCTCTGGTGACCTCATTTTGCGTGTCCGGGGTGTCTTAGATGGTAGCAAAGGTCATTGACCTCTGGTGACCTCATTTTGCGTGTCCGGGGCGTCTTAGAAGGTAGCAAAGGTCATTGACCTCTGGTGACCTAATTTTGCGTGTCCGGGGCGTCTTAGAAGGTAGCAAAGGTCATTGACCTCTGGTGACCTCATTTTGCGTGTCCGGGACGTCTTAGAAGGTAGCAAAGGTCATTGACATCTGGTGACCTCATTTTGCATGTCCGGGGCGTCTTAGAAGATAGCAAAGGTCATTGACCTCTGGTGACCTCATTTTGCGTGTCCGGGGCGTCGTAGAGGGTAGCAAAGGTCATTGACATCTGGTGACCTCATTTTGCATGTCCGGGGCGTCTTAGAAGATAGCAAAGGTCATTGACCTCTGGTGACCTCATTTTGCGTGTCCGGGGCGTCTTAGAAGGTAGCAAAGGTCATTGACCTCTGGTGACCTCATTTTGCGTGTCCGGGGTGTCTTAGATGGTAGCAAAGGTCATTGACCTCTGGTGACCTCATTTTGCGAGTCCGGGGGCGTCTTAGAAGGTAGCAAAGGTCATTGACCTCTGGTGACCTCATTTTGCGTGTCCGGGGCGTCTTAGAAGGTAGCAAAGGTCATTGACCTCTGGTGACCTCATTTTGCGTGTCCGGGGCGTCTTAGAAGGTAGCAAAGGTCATTGACCTCTGGTGACCTCATTTTGCGTGTCCGGGGCGTCTTAGAAGATAGCAAAGGTCATTGACCTCTGGTTACCTCATTTTGCGTGTCCGGGGCGTCTTAGAAGGTAGCAAAGGTCATTGACCTCTGGTGACCTCATTTTGCGTGTCCGGGGCGTCTTAGAAGGTAGCAAAGGTCATTGACCTCTGGTGACCTCATTTTGCGTGTCCGGGGCGTCTTAGAAGGTAGCAAAGGTCATTGAACTCTGGTGACCTCATTTTGCGTGTCGGGGCGTCTTAGAAGGTAGCAAAGGTCATTGACCTCTGGTGACCTCATTTTGCGTGTCCGGGGCGTCTTAGAAGGTAGCAAAGGTCATTGACCTCTGGTGACCTCATTTTGCGTATCCGGGGTGTCCTAGATGGTAGCAAAGGTCATTGACCTCTGGTGACCTCATTTTGCGTGTCCGGGGCGTCTTAGAAGATAGCAAAGGTCATTGACCTCTGGTGACCTCATTTTGCGTGTCCGGGGCGTCTTAGAAGGTAGCAAAGGTCATTGACCTCTGGTGACCTCATTTTGCATGTCCGGTGCGTCTTAGAAGATAGCAAAGGTCATTGACCTGTGGTGACCTCATTTTGCGTGTACGGGGCGTCTTAGAAGGTAGCAAAGGTCATTGACCTCTGGTGACCTCATTTTGCGTGTCCGGGGCGTCTTAGAAGGTAGCAAAGGTCATTGACCTCTGGTGACCTCATTTTGCGTGTCCGGGGCGTCTTAGAAGGTAGCAAAGGTCATTGACCTCTGGTGACCTCATTTTGCGTGTCCGTGGCGTCTTAGAAGGTAGCAAAGGTCATTGACCTCTGGTGACCTCATTTTGCGTGTCCGGGGCGTCTTAGAAGGTAGCAAAGGTCATTGACCTCTGGTGACCTCATTTTGCGTGTCCGGGGCGTCTTAGAAGGTAGCAAAGGTCATTGACCTCTGGTGACCTCATTTTGCGTGTCCGGGGCGTCTTAGAAGGTAGAAAAGGTCACTGATCTCTGGTGACCTCATTTTGCGTGTCCGGGGTGTCTTAGAAGGTAGCAAAGGTCATTGACCTCTGGTGACCTCATTTTGCGTGTCCGGGGCGTCTTAGAAGATAGCAAAGGTCATTGACCTCTGGTGACCTCATTTTGCGTGTCCGGGGCGTCGTAGAAGGTAGCAAAGGTCATTGACATCTGGTGACCTCATTTTGCATGTCCGGGGCGTCTTAGAAGGTAGCAAAGGTCATTGACCTCTGGTGACCTCATTTTGCATGTCCGGGGCGTCTTAGAAGATAGCAAAGGTCATTGACCTCTGGTGACCTCATTTTGCGTGTCCGGGGCGTCTTAGAAGGTAGAAAAGGTCATTGACCTCTGGTGACCTCATTTTGCGAGTCCGGGACGTCTTAGAAGGTAGCAAAGGTCATTGACCTCTGGTGACCTCATTTTGCGTGTCCGGGGCGTCTTAGAAGGTAGCAAAGGTCATTGACCTCTGGTGACCTCATTTTGCGTGTCCGGGGCGTCTTAGAAGGTAGCAAAGGTCATTGAACTCTGGTGACCTCATTTTGCGTGTCCGGGGCGTCTTAGAAGGTAGCAAAGGTCATTGACCTCTGGTGACCTCATTTTGCGTGTCCGGGGCGTCTTAGAAGGTAGCAAAGGTCATTGACCTCTGGTGACCTCATTTTGCGTGTCCGGGGCGTCTTAGAAGATAGCAAAGGTCATTGACCTCTGGTGACCTCATTTTGCGTGTCCGGGGCGTCTTAGAAGGTAGCAAAGGTCATTGACCTCTGGTGACCTCATTTTGCGTGTCCGGGATGTCCTAGATGGTAGCAAAGGTCATTGACCTCTGGTGACCTCATTTTGCGTGTCCGGGGCGTCTTAGAAGTTAGCAAAGGTCATTGACCTCTGGTGACCTCGTTTTGCGTGTCCGGGGCGTCTTAGATGGTAGCAAAGTTCATTGACCTCTTGTGACCTCATTTTGCGTGTCCGGGGCGTCTTAGAAGGTAGCAAAGGTCATTGACCTCTGGTGACCTCAGTTTGCGTGTCCGGGGCGTCTTAGAAGGTAGCAAAGGTCATTGACATCTGGTGACCTCATTTTGCATGTCCGGGGCGTCTTAGAAGATAGCAAAGGTCATTGACCTCTGGTGACCTCATTTTGCGTGTCCGGGGCGTCTTAGAAGGTAGCAAAGGTCATTGACCTCTGGTGACCTCATTTTGCGTGTCCGGGGTGTCTTAGATGGTAGCAAAGGTCATTGACCTCTGGTGACCTCATTTTGCGTGTCCGGGGCGTCTTAGAAGGTAGTAAAGGTCATTGACCTCTGGTGACCTCATTTTGCGTGTCCGGGGTGTCTTAGATGGTAGCAAAGGTCATTGACCTCTGGTGACCTCATTTTGCGTGTCCGGGGCGTCTTAGAAGGTAGCAAAGGTCATTGACCTCTGGTGACCTAATTTTGCGTGTCCGGGGCGTCTTAGAAGGTAGCAATGGTCATTGACCTCTGGTGACCTCATTTTGCGTGTCCGGGGCGTCTTAGAAGGTAGCAAAGGTCATTGACATCTGGTGACCTCATTTTGCATGTCCGGGGCGTCTTAGAAGATAGCAAAGGTCATTGACCTCTGGTGACCTCATTTTGCGTGTCCGGGGCGTCGTAGAGGGTAGCAAAGGTCATTGACATCTGGTGACCTCATTTTGCATGTCCGGGGCGTCTTAGAAGATAGCAAAGGTCATTGACCTCTGGTGACCTCATTTTGCGTGTCCGGGGCGTCTTAGAAGGTAGCAAAGGTCATTGACCTCTGGTGACCTCATTTTGCGTGTCCGGGGTGTCTTAGATGGTAGCAAAGGTCATTGACCTCTGGTGACCTCATTTTGCGAGTCCGGGGCGTCTTAGAAGGTAGCAAAGGTCATTGACCTCTGGTGACCTCATTTTGCGTGTCCGGGGCGTCTTAGAAGGTAGCAAAGGTCATTGACCTCTGGTGACCTCATTTTGCGTGTCCGGGGCGTCTTAGAAGGTAGCAAAGGTCATTGACCTCTGGTGACCTCATTTTGCGTGTCCGGGGCGTCTTAGAAGATAGCAAAGGTCATTGACCTCTGGTTACCTCATTTTGCGTGTCCGGGGCGTCTTAGAAGGTAGCAAAGGTCATTGACCTCTGGTGACCTCATTTTGCGTGTCCGGGGCGTCTTAGAAGGTAGCAAAGGTCATTGACCTCTGGTGACCTCATTTTGCGTGTCCGGGGCGTCTTAGAAGGTAGCAAAGGTCATTGACCTCTGGTGACCTCATTTTGCGTGTCCGGGGCGTCTTAAAGGTAGCAAAGGTCATTGACATCTGGTGACCTCATTTTGCGTGTCCGGGGCGTCTTAGAAGATAGCAAAGGTCATTGACCTCTGGTGACCTCATTTTGCGTGTCCGGGGTGTCTTAGATGGTAGCAAAGGTCATTGACCTCTGGTGACCTCATTTTGCGTGTCCGGGGCGTCTTAGAATATAGCAAAGGTCATTGACCTCTGGTGACCTCATTTTGCGTGTCCGGGGCGTCTTAGAAGGTAGCAAAGGTCATTGACCTCTGGTGACCTCATTTTGCGTGTCCGGGGCGTCTTAGAAGGTAGCAAAGGTCATTGACCTCTGGTGACCTCATTTTGCGTGTCCGGGGCGTCTTAGAAGGTAGCAAAGGTCATTGACCTCTGGTGACCTCATTTTGCGTGTCCGGGGCGTCTTAGAAGGTAGCAAAGGTCATTGACCTCTGGTGACCTCATTTTGCGTGTCCGTGGCGTCTTAGAAGGTAGCAAAGGTCATTGACCTCTGGTGACCTCATTTTGCGTGTCCGGGGCGTCTTAGAAGGTAGCAAAGGTCATTGACCTCTGGTGACCTCATTTTGCGTGTCCGGGGCGTCTTAGAAGGTAGCAAAGGTCATTGACCTCTGGTGACCTCATTTTGCGTGTCCGGGGCGTCTTAGAAGGTAGAAAAGGTCACTGATCTCTGGTGACCTCATTTTGCGTGTCCGGGGTGTCTTAGAAGGTAGCAAAGGTCATTGACCTCTGGTGACCTCATTTTGCGTGTCCGGGGCGTCTTAGAAGATAGCAAAGGTCATTGACCTCTGGTGACCTCATTTTGCGTGTCCGGGGCGTCGTAGAAGGTAGCAAAGGTCATTGACATCTGGTGACCTCATTTTGCATGTCCGGGGCGTCTTAGAAGGTAGCAAAGGTCATTGACCTCTGGTGACCTCATTTTGCATGTCCGGGGCGTCTTAGAAGATAGCAAAGGTCATTGACCTCTGGTGACCTCATTTTGCGTGTCCGGGGCGTCTTAGAAGGTAGAAAAGGTCATTGACCTCTGGTGACCTCATTTTGCGAGTCCGGGACGTCTTAGAAGGTAGCAAAGGTCATTGACCTCTGGTGACCTCATTTTGCGTGTCCGGGGCGTCTTAGAAGGTAGCAAAGGTCATTGACCTCTGGTGACCTCATTTTGCGTGTCCGGGGCGTCTTAGAAGGTAGCAAAGGTCATTGAACTCTGGTGACCTCATTTTGCGTGTCCGGGGCGTCTTAGAAGGTAGCAAAGGTCATTGACCTCTGGTGACCTCATTTTGCGTGTCCGGGGCGTCTTAGAAGGTAGCAAAGGTCATTGACCTCTGGTGACCTCATTTTGCGTGTCCGGGGCGTCTTAGAAGATAGCAAAGGTCATTGACCTCTGGTGACCTCATTTTGCGTGTCCGGGGCGTCTTAGAAGGTAGCAAAGGTCATTGACCTCTGGTGACCTCATTTTGCGTGTCCGGGATGTCCTAGATGGTAGCAAAGGTCATTGACCTCTGGTGACCTCATTTTGCGTGTCCGGGGCGTCTTAGAAGTTAGCAAAGGTCATTGACCTCTGGTGACCTCATTTTGCGTGTCCGGGGCGTCTTAGATGGTAGCAAAGTTCATTGACCTCTTGTGACCTCATTTTGCGTGTCCGGGGCGTCTTAGAAGGTAGCAAAGGTCATTGACCTCTGGTGACCTCAGTTTGCGTGTCCGGGGCGTCTTAGAAGGTAGCAAAGGTCATTGACATCTGGTGACCTCATTTTGCATGTCCGGGGCGTCTTAGAAGATAGCAAAGGTCATTGACCTCTGGTGACCTCATTTTGCGTGTCCGGGGCGTCTTAGAAGGTAGCAAAGGTCATTGACCTCTGGTGACCTCATTTTGCGTGTCCGGGGTGTCTTAGATGGTAGCAAAGGTCATTGACCTCTGGTGACCTCATTTTGCGTGTCCGGGGCGTCTTAGAAGGTAGTAAAGGTCATTGACCTCTGGTGACCTCATTTTGCGTGTCCGGGGTGTCTTAGATGGTAGCAAAGGTCATTGACCTCTGGTGACCTCATTTTGCGTGTCCGGGGCGTCTTAGAAGGTAGCAAAGGTCATTGACCTCTGGTGACCTAATTTTGCGTGTCCGGGGCGTCTTAGAAGGTAGCAATGGTCATTGACCTCTGGTGACCTCATTTTGCGTGTCCGGGGCGTCTTAGAAGGTAGCAAAGGTCATTGACATCTGGTGACCTCATTTTGCATGTCCGGGGCGTCTTAGAAGATAGCAAAGGTCATTGACCTCTGGTGACCTCATTTTGCGTGTCCGGGGCGTCGTAGAGGGTAGCAAAGGTCATTGACATCTGGTGACCTCATTTTGCATGTCCGGGGCGTCTTAGAAGATAGCAAAGGTCATTGACCTCTGGTGACCTCATTTTGCGTGTCCGGGGCGTCTTAGAAGGTAGCAAAGGTCATTGACCTCTGGTGACCTCATTTTGCGTGTCCGGGGCGTCTTAGAAGATAGCAAAGGTCATTGACCTCTGGTTACCTCATTTTGCGTGTCCGAGGCGTCTTAGAAGGTAGCAAAGGTCATTGACCTCTGGTGACCTCATTTTGCGTGTCCGGGGCGTCTTAGAAGGTAGCAAAGGTCATTGACCTCTGGTGACCTCATTTTGCGTGTCCGGGGCGTCTTAGAAGGTAGCAAAGGTCATTGAACTCTGGTGACCTCATTTTGCGTGTCCGGGGCGTCTTAGAAGGTAGCAAAGGTCATTGACCTCTGGTGACCTCATTTTGCGTGTCCGGGGCGTCTTAGAAGGTAGCAAAGGTCATTGACCTCTGGTGACCTCATTTTGCGTATCCGGGGTGTCCTAGATGGTAGCAAAGGTCATTGACCTCTGGTGACCTCATTTTGCGTGTCCGGGGCGTCTTAGAAGATAGCAAAGGTCATTGACCTCTGGTGACCTCATTTTGCGTGTCCGGGGCGTCTTAGAAGGTAGCAAAGGTCATTGACCTCTGGTGACCTCATTTTGCATGTCCGGTGCGTCTTAGAAGATAGCAAAGGTCATTGACCTGTGGTGACCTCATTTTGCGTGTACGGGGCGTCTTAGAAGGTAGCAAAGGTCATTGACCTCTGGTGACCTCATTTTGCGTGTCCGGGGTGTCTTAGATGGTAGCAAAGGTCATTGACCTCTGGTGACCTCATTTTGCGTGTCCGGGGCGTCTTAGAAGGTAGCAAGGGTCATTGACCTCTGGTGACCTAATTTTGCGTGTCCGGGGCGTCTTAGAAGGTAGCAAAGGTCATTGACCTCTGGTGACCTCATTTTGCGTGTCCGGGGCGTCTTAGAAGGTAGCAAAGGTCATTGACCTCTGGTGACCTCATTTTGCGTGTCCGGGGTGTCTTAGAAGGTAGCAAAGGTCATTGACCTCTGGTGACCTCATTTTGCGTGTCCGGGGTGCCTTAGATGGTAGCAAAGGTCATTGACCTCTGGTGACCTCATTTTGCGTGTCCGGGGCGTCTTAGAAGGTAGCAAAGGTCATTGACCTCTGGTGACCTCATTTTGCGTGTCCGGGGCGTCTTAGAAGGTAGCAAAGGTCATTGACATCTGGTGACCTCATTTTGCATGTCCGGGGCGTCTTAGAAGCTAGCAAAGGTCATTGACCTCTGGTGACCTCATTTTGCGTGTCCGGGGCGTCTTAGAAGGTAGCAAAGGTCATTGACCTCTGGTGACCTCATTTTGCGTGTCCGGGGCGTCTTAGAAGGTAGCAAAGGTCATTGACATCTGGTGACCTCATTTTGCGTGTCCGGGGCGTCTTAGAAGATAGCAAAGGTCATTGACCTCTGGTGACCTCATTTTGCGTGTCCGGGGCGTCTTAGAAGGTAGCAAAGGTCATTGACCATAGGTGACCTCATTTTGCGTGTCCGGGGTGTCTTAGAAGGTAGCAAAGGTCATTGACCTCTGGTGACCTCATTTTGCGTGTCCGGGGTGTCTTAGATGGTAGCAAAGGTCATTGACCTCTGGTGACCTCATTTTGCGTGTCCGGGGCGTCTTAGAATATAGCAAAGGTCATTGACCTCTGGTGACCTCATTTTGCGTGTCCGGGGCGTCTTAGAAGGTAGCAAAGGTCATTGACCTCTGGTGACCTCATTTTGCGTGTCCGGGGCGTCTTAGAAGGTAGCAAAGGTCATTGACCTCTGGTGACCTCATTTTGCGTGTCCGGGGCGTCTTAGAAGGTAGCAAAGGTCATTGACCTCTGGTGACCTCATTTTGCGTGTCCGGGGCGTCTTAGAAGGTAGCAAAGGTCATTGACCTCTGGTGACCTCATTTTGCGTGTCCGTGGCGTCTTAGAAGGTAGCAAAGGTCATTGACCTCTGGTGACCTCATTTTGCGTGTCCGGGGCGTCTTAGAAGATAGCAAAGGTCATTGACCTCTGGTGACCTCATTTTGCGTGACCGGGGCGTCTTAGATGGTAGCAAAGGTCATTGACCTCTGGTGACCTCATTTTGCGTGACCGGGGTGTCTTAGATGGTAGCAAAGGTCATTGACCTCTGGTGACCTCATTTTGCGTGTCCGGGGCGTCTTAGAAGGTAGCAAAGGTCATTGACCTCTGGTGACCTCATTTTGCGTGTCCGGGGTGTCTTAGATGGTAGCAAAGGTCATTGACCTCTGGTGACCTCATTTTGCGTGTCCGGGGCGTCTTAGAAGATAGCAAAGGTCATTGACCTCTGGTGACCTCATTTTGCGTGTCCGGGGCGTCTTAGAAGGTAGCAAAGGTCATTGACCTCTGGTGACCTCATTTTGCGTGTCCGGGGCGTCTTAGAAGGTAGCAAGGTCATTGACATCTGGTGACCTCATTTTGCATGTCCGGGGCGTCTTAGAAGATAGCAAAGGTCATTGACCTCTGGTGACCTCATTTTGCGTGTCCGGGGCGTCTTAGAAGGTAGCAAAGGTCATTGACATCTGGTGACCTCATTTTGCATGTCCGGGGCGTCTTAGAAGATAGCAAAGGACATTGACCTCTGGTGACCTCATTTTGCGTGTCCGGGGCGTCTTAGAAGGTAGCAAAGGTCATTGACCACTGGTGACCTCATTTTGCGTGTCCGGGGCGTCTTAGAAGGTAGCAAAGGTCATTGACATCTGGTGACCTCATTTTGCGTGTCCGGGGCGTCTTAGAAGATAGCAAAGGTCATTGACATCTGGTGACCTCATTTTGCTTGTCCGGGGCGTCTTAGAAGGTAGCAAAGGTCATTGACCTCTGGTGACCTCATTTTGCGTGTCCGGGGTGTCTTAGAAGGTAGCAAAGGTCATTGACCTCTGGTGACCTCATTTTGCGTGTCCGGGGTGTCTTAGATGGTAGCAAAGGTCATTGACCTCTGGTTTCCTCATTTTGCGTGTCCGGGGCGTCTTAGAAGATAGCAAAGGTCATTGACCTCTGGTGACCTCATTTTGCGTGTCCGGGGCGTCTTAGAAGGTAGCAAAGGTCATTGACCTCTGGTGACCTCATTTTGCGTGTCCGGGGCGTCTTAGAAGGTAGCAAAGGTCATTGACCTCTGGTGACCTCATTTTGCGTGTCCGGGGCGTCTTAGATGGTAGCAAAGGTCATTGACCTCTGGTGACCTCATTTTGCGTGTCCGGGGCGTCTTAGAAGGTAGCAAAGGTCATTGACCTCTGGTGACCTCATTTTGCGTGTCCGGGGCGTCTTAGAAGGTAGCAAAGGTCATTGACCTCTGGTGACCTCATTTTGCGTGTCCGGGGCGTCTTAGAAGGTAGCAAAGGTCATTGACCTCTGGTGACCTCATTTTGCGTGTCCGGGGCGTCTTAGAAGGTAGCAAAGGTCATTGAACTCTGGTGACCTCATTTTGCGTGTCCGGGGCGTCTTAGAAGGTAGCAAAGGTCATTGACCTCTGGTGACCTCATTTTGCGTGTCCGGGGCGTCTTAGAAGGTAGCAAAGGTCATTGACCTCTGGTGACCTCATTTTGCGTATCCGGGGTGTCCTAGATGGTAGCAAAGGTCATTGACCTCTGGTGACCTCATTTTGCGTGTCCGGGGCGTCTTAGAAGATAGCAAAGGTCATTGACCTCTGGTGACCTCATTTTGCGTGTCCGGGGCGTCTTAGAAGGTAGCAAAGGTCATTGACCTCTGGTGACCTCATTTTGCATGTCCGGTGCGTCTTAGAAGATAGCAAAGGTCATTGACCTGTGGTGACCTCATTTTGCGTGTACGGGGCGTCTTAGAAGGTAGCAAAGGTCATTGACCTCTGGTGACCTCATTTTGCGTGTCCGGGGTGTCTTAGATGGTAGCAAAGGTCATTGACCTCTGGTGACCTCATTTTGCGTGTCCGGGGCGTCTTAGAAGGTAGCAAGGGTCATTGACCTCTGGTGACCTCATTTTGCGTGTCCGGGGCGTCTTAGAAGGTAGCAAAGGTCATTGACCTCTGGTGACCTCATTTTGCGTGTCCGGGGCGTCTTAGAAGGTAGCAAAGGTCATTGACCTCTGGTGACCTCATTTTGCGTGTCCGGGGTGTCTTAGAAGGTAGCAAAGGTCATTGACCTCTGGTGACCTCATTTTGCGTGTCCGGGGTGCCTTAGATGGTAGCAAAGGTCATTGACCTCTGGTGACCTCATTTTGCGTGTCCGGGGCGTCTTAGAAGGTAGCAAAGGTCATTGACCTCTGGTGACCTCATTTTGCGTGTCCGGGGCGTCTTAGAAGGTAGCAAAGGTCATTGACATCTGGTGACCTCATTTTGCATGTCCGGGGCGTCTTAGAAGCTAGCAAAGGTCATTGACCTCTGGTGACCTCATTTTGCGTGTCCGGGGCGTCTTAGAAGGTAGCAAAGGTCATTGACCTCTGGTGACCTCATTTTGCGTGTCCGGGGCGTCTTAGAAGGTAGCAAAGGTCATTGACATCTGGTGACCTCATTTTGCGTGTCCGGGGCGTCTTAGAAGATAGCAAAGGTCATTGACCTCTGGTGACCTCATTTTGCGTGTCCGGGGCGTCTTAGAAGGTAGCAAAGGTCATTGACCATAGGTGACCTCATTTTGCGTGTCCGGGGTGTCTTAGAAGGTAGCAAAGGTCATTGATCTCTGGTGACCTCATTTTGCGTGTCCGGGGTGTCTTAGATGGTAGCAAAGGTCATTGACCTCTGGTGACCTCATTTTGCGTGTCCGGGGCGTCTTAGAATATAGCAAAGGTCATTGACCTCTGGTGACCTCATTTTGCGTGTCCGGGGCGTCTTAGAATGTAGCAAAGGTCATTGACCTCTGGTGACCTCATTTTGCGTGTCCGGGGCGTCTTAGAAGGTAGCAAAGGTCATTGACCTCTGGTGACCTCATTTTGCGTGTCCGGGGCGTCTTAGAAGGTAGCAAAGGTCATTGACCTCTGGTGACCTCATTTTGCGTGTCCGGGGCGTCTTAGAAGGTAGCAAAGGTCATTGACCTCTGGTGACCTCATTTTGCGTGTCCGTGGCGTCTTAGAAGGTAGCAAAGGTCATTGACCTCTGGTGACCTCATTTTGCGTGTCCGGGGCGTCTTAGAAGGTAGCAAAGGTCATTGACCTCTGGTGACCTCATTTTGCGTGTCCGGGGCGTCTTAGAAGGTAGCAAAGGTCATTGACCTCTGGTGACCTCATTTTGCGTGTCCGGGGCGTCTTAGAAGGTAGAAAAGGTCACTGATCTCTGGTGACCTCATTTTGCGTGTCCGGGGTGTCTTAGAAGGTAGCAAAGGTCATTGACCTCTGGTGACCTCATTTTGCGTGTCCGGGGCGTCTTAGAAGATAGCAAAGGTCATTGACCTCTGGTGACCTCATTTTGCGTGTCCGTGGCGTCTTAGAAGGTAGCAAAGGTCATTGACCTCTGGTGACCTCATTTTGCGTGTCCGGGGCGTCTTAGAAGGTAGCAAAGGTCATTGACCTCTGGTGACCTCATTTTGCGTGTCCGGGGCGTCTTAGAAGATAGCAAAGGTCATTGACCTCTGGTGACCTCATTTTGCGTGTCCGTGGCGTCTTAGAAGGTAGCAAAGGTCATTGACCTCTGGTGACCTCATTTTGCGTGTCCGGGGCGTCTTAGAAGGTAGCAAAGGTCATTGACCTCTGGTGACCTCATTTTGCGTGTCCGGGGCGTCTTAGAAGGTAGCAAAGTTCATTGACCTCTGGTGACCTCATTTTGCGTGTCCGGGGCGTCTTAGAAGGTAGCAAAGGTCATTGACCTCTGGTGACCTCATTTTGCGTGTCCTGGGCGTCTTAGAAGGTAGCAAAGGTCATTGACATCTGGTGACCTCATTTTGCATGTCCGGGGCGTCTTAGAAGATAGCAAAGGTCATTGACCTCTGGTGACCTCATTTTGCGTGACCGGGGCGTCTTAGATGGTAGCAAAGGTCATTGACCTCTGGTGACCTCATTTTGCGTGACCGGGGTGTCTTAGATGGTAGCAAAGGTCATTGACCTCTGGTGACCTCATTTTGCGTGTCCGGGGCGTCTTAGAAGGTAGCAAAGGTCATTGACCTCTGGTGACCTCATTTTGCGTGTCCGGGGTGTCTTAGATGGTAGCAAAGGTCATTGACCTCTGGTGACCTCATTTTGCGTGTCCGGGGCGTCTTAGAAGATAGCAAAGGTCATTGACCTCTGGTGACCTCATTTTGCGTGTCCGGGGCGTCTTAGAAGGTAGCAAAGGTCATTGACCTCTGGTGACCTCATTTTGCGTGTCCGGGGCGTCTTAGAAGGTAGCAAGGTCATTGACATCTGGTGACCTCATTTTGCATGTCCGGGGCGTCTTAGAAGATAGCAAAGGTCATTGACCTCTGGTGACCTCATTTTGCGTGTCCGGGGCGTCTTAGAAGGTAGCAAAGGTCATTGACATCTGGTGACCTCATTTTGCATGTCCGGGGCGTCTTAGAAGATAGCAAAGGACATTGACCTCTGGTGACCTCATTTTGCGTGTCCGGGGCGTCTTAGAAGGTAGCAAAGGTCATTGACCACTGGTGACCTCATTTTGCGTGTCCGGGGCGTCTTAGAAGGTAGCAAAGGTCATTGACATCTGGTGACCTCATTTTGCGTGTCCGGGGCGTCTTAGAAGATAGCAAAGGTCATTGACATCTGGTGACCTCATTTTGCTTGTCCGGGGCGTCTTAGAAGGTAGCAAAGGTCATTGACCTCTGGTGACCTCATTTTGCGTGTCCGGGGTGTCTTAGAAGGTAGCAAAGGTCATTGACCTCTGGTGACCTCATTTTGCGTGTCCGGGGTGTCTTAGATGGTAGCAAAGGTCATTGACCTCTGGTGTCCTCATTTTGCGTGTCCGGGGCGTCTTAGAAGGTAGCAAAGGTCATTGACCTCTGGTGACCTCATTTTGCGTGTCCGGGGCGTCTTAGAAGGTAGCAAAGGTCATTGACCTCTGGTGACCTCATTTTGCGTGTCCGGGGCGTCTTAGATGGTAGCAAAGGTCATTGACCTCTGGTGACCTCATTTTGCGTGTCCGGGGCGTCTTAGAAGGTAGCAAAGGTCATTGACCTCTGGTGACCTCATTTTGCGTGTCCGGGGCGTCTTAGAAGGTAGCAAAGGTCATTGACCTCTGGTGACCTCATTTTGCGTGTCCGGGGCGTCTTAGAAGGTAGCAAAGGTCATTGACCTCTGGTGACCTCATTTTGCGTGTCCGGGGCGTCTTAGAAGGTAGCAAAGGTCATTGAACTCTGGTGACCTCATTTTGCGTGTCCGGGGCGTCTTAGAAGGTAGCAAAGGTCATTGACCTCTGGTGACCTCATTTTGCGTGTCCGGGGCGTCTTAGAAGGTAGCAAAGGTCATTGACCTCTGGTGACCTCATTTTGCGTATCCGGGGTGTCCTAGATGGTAGCAAAGGTCATTGACCTCTGGTGACCTCATTTTGCGTGTCCGGGGCGTCTTAGAAGATAGCAAAGGTCATTGACCTCTGGTGACCTCATTTTGCGTGTCCGGGGCGTCTTAGAAGGTAGCAAAGGTCATTGACCTCTGGTGACCTCATTTTGCATGTCCGGTGCGTCTTAGAAGATAGCAAAGGTCATTGACCTGTGGTGACCTCATTTTGCGTGTACGGGGCGTCTTAGAAGGTAGCAAAGGTCATTGACCTCTGGTGACCTCATTTTGCGTGTCCGGGGTGTCTTAGAAGGTAGCAAAGGTCATTGACCTCTGGTGACCTCATTTTGCGTGTCCGGGGCGTCTTAGAAGGTAGCAAGGGTCATTGACCTCTGGTGACCTCATTTTGCGTGTCCGGGGCGTCTTAGAAGGTAGCAAAGGTCATTGACCTCTGGTGACCTCATTTTGCGTGTCCGGGGCGTCTTAGAAGGTAGCAAAGGTCATTGACCTCTGGTGACCTCATTTTGCGTGTCCGGGGTGTCTTAGAAGGTAGCAAAGGTCATTGACCTCTGGTGACCTCATTTTGCGTGTCCGGGGTGCCTTAGATGGTAGCAAAGGTCATTGACCTCTGGTGACCTCATTTTGCGTGTCCGGGGCGTCTTAGAAGGTAGCAAAGGTCATTGACCTCTGGTGACCTCATTTTGCGTGTCCGGGGCGTCTTAGAAGGTAGCAAAGGTCATTGACATCTGGTGACCTCATTTTGCATGTCCGGGGCGTCTTAGAAGCTAGCAAAGGTCATTGACCTCTGGTGACCTCATTTTGCGTGTCCGGGGCGTCTTAGAAGGTAGCAAAGGTCATTGACCTCTGGTGTCCTCATTTTGCGTGTCCGGGGCGTCTTAGAAGGTAGCAAAGGTCATTGACATCTGGTGACCTCATTTTGCGTGTCCGGGGCGTCTTAGAAGATAGCAAAGGTCATTGACCTCTGGTGACCTCATTTTGCGTGTCCGGGGCGTCTTAGAAGGTAGCAAAGGTCATTGACCATAGGTGACCTCATTTTGCGTGTCCGGGGTGTCTTAGAAGGTAGCAAAGGTCATTGACCTCTGGTGACCTCATTTTGCGTGTCCGGGGTGTCTTAGATGGTAGCAAAGGTCATTGACCTCTGGTGACCTCATTTTGCGTGTCCGGGGCGTCTTAGAATATAGCAAAGGTCATTGACCTCTGGTGACCTCATTTTGCGTGTCCGGGGCGTCTTAGAAGGTAGCAAAGGTCATTGACCTCTGGTGACCTCATTTTGCGTGTCCGGGGCGTCTTAGAAGGTAGCAAAGGTCATTGACCTCTGGTGACCTCATTTTGCGTGTCCGGGGCGTCTTAGAAGGTAGCAAAGGTCATTGACCTCTGGTGACCTCATTTTGCGTGTCCGGGGCGTCTTAGAAGGTAGCAAAGGTCATTGACCTCTGGTGACCTCATTTTGCGTGTCCGTGGCGTCTTAGAAGGTAGCAAAGGTCATTGACCTCTGGTGACCTCATTTTGCGTGTCCGGGGCGTCTTAGAAGGTAGCAAAGGTCATTGACCTCTGGTGACCTCATTTTGCGTGTCCGGGGCGTCTTAGAAGGTAGCAAAGGTCATTGACCTCTGGTGACCTCATTTTGCGTGTCCGGGGCGTCTTAGAAGGTAGAAAAGGTCACTGATCTCTGGTGACCTCATTTTGCGTGTCCGGGGTGTCTTAGAAGGTAGCAAAGGTCATTGACCTCTGGTGACCTCATTTTGCGTGTCCGGGGGCGTCTTAGAAGATAGCAAAGGTCATTGACCTCTGGTGACCTCATTTTGCGTGTCCGTGGCGTCTTAGAAGGTAGCAAAGGTCATTGACCTCTGGTGACCTCATTTTGCGTGTCCGGGGCGTCTTAGAAGGTAGCAAAGGTCATTGACCTCTGGTGACCTCATTTTGCGTGTCCGGGGCGTCTTAGAAGATAGCAAAGGTCATTGACCTCTGGTGACCTCATTTTGCGTGTCCGTGGCGTCTTAGAAGGTAGCAAAGGTCATTGACCTCTGGTGACCTCATTTTGCGTGTCCGGGGCGTCTTAGAAGGTAGCAAAGGTCATTGACCTCTGGTGACCTCATTTTGCGTGTCCGGGGCGTCTTAGAAGGTAGCAAAGTTCATTGACCTCTGGTGACCTCATTTTGCGTGTCCGGGGCGTCTTAGAAGGTAGCAAAGGTCATTGACCTCTGGTGACCTCATTTTGCGTGTCCTGGGCGTCTTAGAAGGTAGCAAAGGTCATTGACATCTGGTGACCTCATTTTGCATGTCCGGGGCGTCTTAGAAGATAGCAAAGGTCATTGACCTCTGGTGACCTCATTTTGCGTGACCGGGGCGTCTTAGATGGTAGCAAAGGTCATTGACCTCTGGTGACCTCATTTTGCGTGACCGGGGTGTCTTAGATGGTAGCAAAGGTCATTGACCTCTGGTGACCTCATTTTGCGTGTCCGGGGCGTCTTAGAAGGTAGCAAAGGTCATTGACCTCTGGTGACCTCATTTTGCGTGTCCGGGGTGTCTTAGATGGTAGCAAAGGTCATTGACCTCTGGTGACCTCATTTTGCGTGTCCGGGGCGTCTTAGAAGATAGCAAAGGTCATTGACCTCTGGTGACCTCATTTTGCGTGTCCGGGGCGTCTTAGAAGGTAGCAAAGGTCATTGACCTCTGGTGACCTCATTTTGCGTGTCCGGGGCGTCTTAGAAGGTAGCAAGGTCATTGACCTCTGGTGACCTCATTTTGCATGTCCGGGGCGTCTTAGAAGATAGCAAAGGTCATTGACCTCTGGTGACCTCATTTTGCGTGTCCGGGGCGTCTTAGAAGGTAGCAAAGGTCATTGACATCTGGTGACCTCATTTTGCATGTCCGGGGCGTCTTAGAAGATAGCAAAGGACATTGACCTCTGGTGACCTCATTTTGCGTGTCCGGGGCGTCTTAGAAGGTAGCAAAGGTCATTGACCACTGGTGACCTCATTTTGCGTGTCCGGGGCGTCTTAGAAGGTAGCAAAGGTCATTGACATCTGGTGACCTCATTTTGCGTGTCCGGGGCGTCTTAGAAGATAGCAAAGGTCATTGACATCTGGTGACCTCATTTTGCTTGTCCGGGGCGTCTTAGAAGGTAGCAAAGGTCATTGACCTCTGGTGACCTCATTTTGCGTGTCCGGGGTGTCTTAGAAGGTAGCAAAGGTCATTGACCTCTGGTGACCTCATTTTGCGTGTCCGGGGTGTCTTAGATGGTAGCAAAGGTCATTGACCTCTGGTGTCCTCATTTTGCGTGTCCGGGGCGTCTTAGAAGATAGCAAAGGTCATTGACCTCTGGTGACCTCATTTTGCGTGTCCGGGGCGTCTTAGAAGGTAGCAAAGGTCATTGACCTCTGGTGACCTCATTTTGCGTGTCCGGGGCGTCTTAGAAGGTAGCAAAGGTCATTGACCTCTGGTGACCTCATTTTGCGTGTCCGGGGCGTCTTAGATGGTAGCAAAGGTCATTGACCTCTGGTGACCTCATTTTGCGTGTCCGGGGCGTCTTAGAAGGTAGCAAAGGTCATTGACCTCTGGTGACCTCATTTTGCGTGTCCGGGGCGTCTTAGAAGGTAGCAAAGGTCATTGACCTCTGGTGATCTCATTTTGCGTGTCCGGGGCGTCTTAGAAGATAGCAAAGGTCATTGACCTCTGGTGACCTCATTTTGCGTGTCCGGGGCGTCTTAGAAGGTAGAAAAGGTCATTGACCTCTGGTGACCTCATTTTGCGTGTCCGGGGTGTCTTAGAAGGTAGCAAAGTTCATTGTCCTCTGGTGACCTCATTTTGCGTGTCCGGGGCGTCTTAGAAGGTAGCAAAGGTCATTGACCTCTGGTGACCTCATTTTGCGTGTCCGGGGCGTCTTAGAAGGTAGCAAAGGTCATTGACCTCTGGTGACCTCATTTTGCGTGTCCGGGGCGTCTTAGAAGGTAGCAAAGGTCATTGACCTCTGGTGACCTCATTTTGCGTGTCCGGGGCGTCTTAGAAGGTAGCAAAGGTCATTGACCTCTGGTGACCTCATTTCGCGTGTCCGGGGCGTCTTAGAAGATAGCAAAGGTCATTGACCTCTGGTGACCTCATTTTGCGTGTCCGGGGCGTCTTAGAAGATAGCAAAAGTCATTGACCTCTGGTGACCTCATTTTGCGTGTCCGTGGCGTATTAGAAGGTAGCAAAGGTCATTGACCTCTGGTGACCTCATTTTGCGTGTCCGGGGCGTCTTAGAAGGTAGCAAAGGTCATTGACCTCTGGTGACCTCATTTTGCGTGTCCGGGGCGTCTTAGAAGGTAGCAAAGGTCATTGACCTCTGGTGACCTCATTTTGCGTGTCCGGGGCATCTTAGAAGGTAGCAAAGGTCATTGACCTCTGGTGACCTCATTTTGCGTGTCCGGGGCGTCTTAGAAGGTAGCAAAGGTCATTGATTTCTGGTGACCTCATTTTGCGTGTCCGGGGCGTCTTAGAAGGTAGCAAAGGTCATTGACCTCTGGTGACCTCATTTTGCGTGTCCGGGGCGACTTAGAAGATGGCAAAGTTCATTGACCTCTGGTGACCTCATTTTGCGTGTCCGGGGCGTCTTAGAAGGTAGAAAAGGTCACTGACCTCGGGTGACCTCATTTTGCGTGTCCGGGGTGTCTTAGAAGGTAGCAAAGGTCATTGACCTCTGGTGACCTCATTTTGCGTGTCCGGGGTGTCTTAGAAGGTAGCAAAGGTCATTGACATCTGGTGACCTCATTTTGCATGTCCGGGGCGTCTTAGAAGATAGCAAAGGTCATTGACCTCTGGTGACCTCATTTTGCGTGTCCGGGGCGTCTTAGAAGGTAGCAAAGGTCATTGACCTCTGGTGACCTCATTTTGCGTGTCCGGGGCGTCTTAGAAGGTAGCAAAGGTCATTGACCTCTGGTGACCTCATTTCGCGTGTCCGGGGCGTCTTAGAAGATAGCAAAGGTCATTGACCTCTGGTGACCTCATTTTGCGTGTCCGGGGCGTCTTAGAAGATAGCAAAAGTCATTGACCTCTGGTGACCTCATTTTGCGTGTCCGGGGCGTCTTAGAAGATAGCAAAGGTCATTGACCTCTGGTGACCTCATTTTGCGTGTCCGGGGCGTCTTACAAGGTAGAAAAGGTCATTGACCTCTGGTGACCTCATTTTGCGTGTCCGGGGTGTCTTAGAAGGTAGCAAAGTTCATTGTCCTCTGGTGACCTCATTTTGCGTGTCCGGGGCGTCTTAGAAGGTAGCGAAGGTCATTGACCTCTGGTGACCTCATTTTGCGTGTCCGGGGCGTCTTAGAAGGTAGCAAAGGTCATTGACCTCTGGTGACCTCATTTCGCGTGTCCGGGGCGTCTTAGAAGATAGCAAAGGTCATTGACCTCTGGTAACCTCATTTTGCATGTCCGGGGCGTCTTAGAAGATAGCAAAGGTCATTGACCTCTGGTGACCTCATTTTGCGTGTCCGGGGCGTCTTAGAAGGTAGCAAAGGTCATTGACCTCTGGTGACCTCATTTTGCGTGTCCGGGGCGACTTAGAAGGTAGCAAAGGTCATTGACCTCTGGTGACCTCATTTTGCGTGTCCGGGGCGTCTTAGAAGGTAGCAAAGGTCATTGACCTCTGGTGACCTCATTTTGCGTGTCCGGGGCGCCTTAGAAGATAGCAAAGGTCATTGACCTCTGGTGACCTCATTTTGCGTGTCCGGGGCGTCTTAGAAGGTAGCAAAGGTCATTGACCTCTGGTGACCTCATTTCGCGTGTCCGGGGCGTATTAGAAGGTAGCAAAGGTCATTGACCTCTGGTGACCTCATTTTGCGTGTCCGGGGCGTCTTAGAAGGTAGCAAAGGTCATTGACCTCTGGTGACCTCATTTTGCGTGTCCGGGGCGTCTTAGAAGGTAGCAAAGGTCATTGACCTCTGGTGACCTCATTTTGCGTGTCCGGGGCGTCTTAGAAGGTAGCAAAGGTCATTGATTTCTGGTGACCTCATTTTGCGTGTCCGGGGCGTCTTAGAAGGTAGCAAAGGTCATTGACCTGTGGTGACCTCATTTTGCGTGTCCGGGGCGTCTTAGAAGGTAGAAAAGGTCACTGACCTCGGGTGACCTCATTTTGCGTTTCCGGGGTGTCTTAGAAGGTAGCAAAGGTCATTGACCCCTGGTGACCTCATTTTGCGTGTCCGGGGTGTCTTAGAAGGTAGCAAAGGTCATTGACATCTGGTGACCTCATTTTGCATGTCCGGGGCGTATTAGAAGATAGCAAAGGTCATTGACCTCTGGTGACCTCATTTTGCGTGTCCGGGGCGTCTTAGAAGGTAGCAAAGGTCATTGACCTCTGGTGACCTCATTTTGCGTGTCCGGGGCGTCTTAGAAGATAGCAAAGGTCATTGACCTCTGGTGACCTCATTTTGCGTGTCCGGGGCGTCTTAGAAGGTAGCAAAGGTCATTGACCTCTGGTGACCTCATTTTGCGTGTCCGGGGCGTCTTAGAAGGTAGCAAAGGTCATTGTCCTCTGGTGACCTCATTTTGCGTGTCCGGGGCGTCTTAGAAGGTAGCAAAGGTCATTGAACTCTGGTGACCTCATTTTGCGTGTCCGGGGCGCCTTAGAAGATAGCAAAGGTCATTGACCTCTGGTGACCTCATTTTGCGTGTCCGGGGCGTCTTAGAAGACAGCAAAGGTCATTGACCTCTGGTGACCTCATTTTGCGTGTCCGGGGCGTCTTAGAAGGTAGCAAAGGTCATTGACCTCTGGTGTCCTCATTTTGCGTGTCCGGGGCGTCTTAGAAGGTAGCAAAGGTCATTGACCTCTGGTGACCTCATTTTGCGTGTCCGGGGAGTCTTAGAAGGTAGCAAAGGTCATTGACCTCTGGTGACCTCATTTTGCGTGTCCGGGGCGTCTTAGAAGATAGCAAAGGTCATTGACCTCTGGTGACCTCATTTTGCGTGTCCGGGGCGTCTTAGAAGGTAGCAAAGGTCATTGACCTCTGGTGACCTCATTTTGCGTGTCCGGGGCGTCTTAGAAGGTAGCAAAGGTCATTGACCTCTGGTGACCTCATTTTGCGTGTCCGGGGCGTCTTAGAAGATAGCAAAGGTCATTGACCTCTGGTGACCTCATTTTGCGTGTCCGGGGCGTCTTAGAAGGTAGCAAAGGTCATTGACCTCTGGTGACCTCATTTTGCGTGTCCGGGGCGTCTTAGAAGGTAGCAAAGGTCATTGACCTCTGGTGACCTCATTTTGCGTGTCCGGGGCGTCTTAGAAGGTAGCAAAGGTCATTGACCTCTGGTGACCTCATTTTGCGTGTCCGGGGCGTCTTAGAAGGTAGCAAAGGTCATTGACCTCTGGTGACCTCATTTCGCGTGTCCGGGGCGTCTTAGAAGATAGCAAAGGTCATTGACCTCTGGTGACCTCATTTTGCGTGTCCGGGGCGTATTAGAAGGTAGCAAAGGTCATTGACCTCTGGTGACCTCATTTTGCGTGTCCGGGGCGTCTTAGAAGGTAGCAAAGGTCATTGATTTCTGGTGACCTCATTTTGCGTGTCCGGGGCGTCTTAGAAGGTAGCAAAGGTCATTGACCTCTGGTGACCTCATTTTGCGTGTCCGGGGCGTCTTAGAAGGTAGCAAAGGTCATTGACCTCTGGTGACCTCATTTTGCGTGTCCGGGGCGTCTTAGAAGGTAGCAAAGGTCATTGACCTCTGGTGACCTCATTTTGCGTGTCCGGGGCGCCTTAGAAGATAGCAAAGGTCATTGACCTCTGGTGACCTCATTTTGCGTGTCCGGGGCGTCTTAGAAGGTAGCAAAGGTCATTGACCTCTGGTGACCTCATTTTGCGTGTCCGGGGCGTCTTAGAAGGTAGCAAAGGTCATTGACCTCTGGTGACCTCATTTTGCGTGTCCGGGGCGTCTTAGAAGGTAGCAAAGGTCATTGACCTCTGGTGACCTCATTTTGCGTGTCCGGGGCGTCTTAGAAGGTAGCAAAGGTCATTGACCTCTGGTGACCTCATTTTGCGTGTCCGGGGCGTCTTAGAAGGTAGCAAAGGTCATTGACCTCTGGTGACCTCATTTTGCGTGTCCGGGGAGTCTTAGAAGGTAGCAAAGGTCATTGACCTCTGGTGACCTCATTTTGCGTGTCCGGGGCGTCTTAGAAGATAGCAAAGGTCATTGACCTCTGGTGACCTCATTTTGCGTGTCCGGGGCGTCTTAGAAGGTAGCAAAGGTCATTGACCTCTGGTGACCTCATTTTGCGTGTCCGGGGCGTCTTAGAAGGTAGCAAAGGTCATTGACCTCTGGTGACCTCATTTTGCGTGTCCGGGGCGTCTTAGAAGGTAGCAAAGGTCATTGACCTCTGGTGACCTCATTTTGCGTGTCCGGGGCGCCTTAGAAGATAGCAAAGGTCATTGACCTCTGGTGACCTCATTTTGCGTGTCCGGGGCGTCTTAGAAGGTAGCAAAGGTCATTGACCTCTGGTGACCTCATTTTGCGTGTCCGGGGCGCCTTAGAAGATAGCAAAGGTCATTGACCTCTGGTGACCTCATTTTGCGTGTCCGGGGCGTCTTAGAAGGTAGCAAAGGTCATTGACCTCTGGTGACCTCATTTTGCGTGTCCGGGGCGTCTTAGAAGGTAGCAAAGGTCATTGACCTCTGGTGACCTCATTTTGCGTGTCCGGGGCGTCTTAGAAGGTAGCAAAGGTCATTGACCTCTGGTGACCTCATTTTGCGTGTCCGGGGCGTCTTAGAAGGTAGCAAAGGTCATTGACCTCTGGTGACTTCATTTTGCGTGTCCGGGGCGTCTTAGAAGGTAGCAAAGGTCATTGACCTCTGGTGACTTCATTTTGCGTGTCCGTGGCGTCTTAGAAGGTAGCAAAGGTCATTGACCTCTGGTGACCTCATTTTGCGTGTCCGGGGCGTCTTAGAAGGTAGCAAAGGTCATTGACCTCTGGTGACCTCATTTTGCGTGTCCGGGGCGTCTTAGAAGGTAGCAAAGGTCATTGACCTCTGGTGACCTCATTTTGCGTGTCCGGGGCGTCTTAGAAGGTAGCAAAGGTCATTGACCTCTGGTGACCTCATTTTGCGTGTCCGGGGCGTCTTAGAAGGTAGCAAAGGTCATTGACCTCTGGTGACCTCATTTTGCGTGTCCGGGGCGTCTTAGAAGGTAGCAAAGGTCATTGACCTCTGGTGACCTCATTTTGCGTGTCCGGGGCGTCTTAGAAGACAGCAAAGGTCATTGACCTCTGGTGACCTCATTTTGCGTGTCCGGGGCGTCTTAGAAGGTAGCAAAGGTCATTGACCTCTGGTGACCTCATTTTGCGTGTCCGGGGCGTCTTAGAAGATAGCAAAGGTCATTGACCTCTGGTGACCTCATTTTGCGAGTCCGGGGCGTCTTAGAAGGTAGCAAAGGTCATTGACCTCTGGTGACCTCATTTTGCGTGTCCGGGGCGTCTTAGAAGGTAGCAAAGGTCATTGACCTCTGGTGACCTCATTTTGCGTGTCCGGGGCGTCTTAGAAGGTAGCAAAGGTCATTGACCTCTGGTGACCTCATTTTGCGTGTCCGGGGCGTCTTAGAAGGTAGCAAAGGTCATTGACCTCTGGTGACCTCATTTTGCGTGTCCGGGGCGTCTTAGAAGGTAGCAAAGGTCATTGACCTCTGGTGACCTCATTTTGCGTGTCCGGGGCGCCTTAGAAGGTAGCAAAGGTCATTGACCTCTGGTGACCTCATTTTGCGTGTCCGGGGCGCCTTAGAAGATAGCAAAGGTCATTGACCTCTGGTGACCTCATTTTGCGTGTCCGGGGCGTCTTAGAAGGTAGCAAAGGTCATTGACCTCTGGTGACCTCATTTTGCGTGTCCGGGGCGTCTTAGAAGGTAGCAAAGGTCATTGACCTCTGGTGACCTCATTTTGCGTGTCCGGGGCGTCTTAGAAGGTAGCAAAGGTCATTGACCTCTGGTGACCTCATTTTGCGTGTCCGGGGCGTCTTAGAAGGTAGCAAAGGTCATTGACCTCTGGTGACCTCATTTTGCGTGTCCGGGGCGTCTTAGAAGGTAGCAAAGGTCATTGACCTCTGGTGACCTCATTTTGCGTGTCCGGGGCGTCTTAGAAGATAGCAAAGGTCATTGACCTCTGGTGACCTCATTTTGCGTGTCCGGGGCGTCTTAGAAGGTAGCAAAGGTCATTGACCTCTGGTGACCTCATTTTGCGTGTCCGGGGCGTCTTAGAAGGTAGCAAAGGTCATTGACCTCTGGTGACCTCATTTTGCGTGTCCGGGGCGTCTTAGAAGGTAGCAAAGGTCATTGACCTCTGGTGACCTCATTTTGCGTGTCCGGGGCGTCTTAGAAGATAGCAAAGGTCATTGACCTCTGGTGACCTCATTTTGCGTGTCCGGGGCGTCTTAGAAGGTAGCAAAGGTCATTGACCTCTGGTGACCTCATTTTGCGTGTCCGGGGCGTCTTAGAAGGTAGCAAAGGTCATTGACCTCTGGTGACCTCATTTTGCGTGTCCGGTGCGTCTTAGAAGATAGCAAAGGTCATTGACCTCTGGTGACCTAATTTTGCGTGTCCGGGGCGTCTTAGAAGGTAGCAAAGATCATTGACCTCTGGTGACCTCATTTTGCGTGTCCGGGGCGTCTTAGAAGGTAGCAAAGGTCATTGACCTCTGGTGACCTCATTTTGCGTGTCCGGGGCGTCTTAGAAGGTAGCAAAGGTCATTCACCTCTGGTGACCTCATTTTGCGTGTCCGGGGCGTCTTAGAAGGTAGCAAAGGTCATTGACCTCTGGTGACCTCATTTTGCGTGTCCGGTGCGTCTTAGAAGATAGCAAAGGTCATTGACCTCTGGTGACTTCATTTTGCCTGACCGTGGCGTCTTAGAAGGTAGCAAAGGTCATTGACCTCTGGTGACCTCATTTTGCGTGTCCGGGGCGTCTTAGAAGGTAGCAAAGGTCATTGACCTCTGGTGACCTCATTTTGCGTGTCCGGAGCGTCTTAGAAGGTAGCAAAGGTTATTGACCTCTGGTGACCTCATTTTGCGTGTCCGGGGCGTCTTAGAAGGTAGCAAAGGTCATTGACCTCTGGTGACCTCATTTTGCGTGTCCGGGGCGTCTTAGAAGATAGCAAAGGTCATTGACCTCTGGTGACCTCATTTTGCGTGTCCGGGGCGTCTTAGAAGGTAGCAAAGGGCATTGACCTCTGGTGACCTCATTTTGCGTGTCCGGGGCGTCTTAGAAGGTAGCAAAGGTCATTGACCTCTGGTGACCTCATTTTGCGTGTCCGGTGCGTCTTAGAAGATAGCAAAGGTCATTGACCTCTGGTGACTTCATTTTGCGTGACCGTGGCGTCTTAGAAGGTAGCAAAGGTCATTGACCTCTGGTGACTTCATTTTGCCTGACCGTGGCGTCTTAGAAGGTAGCAAAGGTCATTGACCTCTGGTGACCTCATTTTGCGTGTCCGGGGCGTCTTAGAAGGTAGCAAAGGTCATTGACCTCTGGTGACCTCATTTTGCGTGTCCGGAGCGTCTTAGAAGGTAGCAAAGGTTATTGACCTCTGGTGACCTCATTTTGCGTGTCCGGGGCGTCTTAGAAGGTAGCAAAGGTCATTGACCTCTGGTGACCTCATTTTGCGTGTCCGGGGCGTCTTAGAAGATAGCAAAGGTCATTGACCTCTGGTGACTTCATTTTGCGTGACCGTGGCGTCTTAGAAGGTAGCAAAGGTCATTGACCTCTGGTGACCTCATTTTGCGTGTCCGGGGCGTCTTAGAAGGTAGTAAAGGTCATTGACCTCTGGTGACTTCATTTTGCCTGACCGTGGCGTCTTAGAAGGTAGCAAAGGTCATTGACCTCTGGTGACCTCATTTTGCGTGTCCGGGGCGTCTTAGAAGGTAGCAAAGGTCATTGACCTCTGGTGACCTCATTTTGCGTGTCCGGGGCGTCTTAGAAGGTAGCAAAGGTCATTGACCTCTGGTGACCTCATTTTGCGTGTCCGGTGCGTCTTAGAAGATAGCAAAGGTCATTGACCTCTGGTGACTTCATTTTGCGTGACCGTGGCGTCTTAGAAGGTAGCAAAGGTCATTTACCTCTGGTGACCTCATTTTGCGTGTCCGGGGCGTCTTAGAAGGTAGCAAAGGTCATTGACCTCTGGTGACCTCATTTTGCGTGTCCGGAGCGTCTTAGAAGGTAGCAAAGGTTATTGACCTCTGGTGACCTCATTTTGCGTGTCCGGGGCGTCCTAGAAGGTAGCAAAGGTCATTGACCTCTGGTGACCTCATTTTGCGTGTCCGGGGCGTCTTAGAAGATAGCAAAGGTCATTGACCTCTGGTGAGCTCATTTTGCGTGTCCGGGGCGTCTTAGAAGGTAGCAAAGGTCATTGACCTCTGGTGACCTAATTTTGCGTGTCCGGGGCGTCTTAGAAGGTAGCAAAGGTCATTGACTTCTGGTGACCTAATTTTGGGTGTCCGGGGCGTCTTAGAAGGTAGCAAAGGTCATTGACCTCTGGTGACTTCATTTTGCGTGTCCGTGGCGTCTTAGAAGGTAGCAAAGGTCATTGACCTCTGGTGACCTCATTTTGCGTGTCCGGGGCGTCTTAGAAGGTAGCAAAGGTCATTGACCTCTGGTGACCTCATTTTGCGTGTCCGGGGCGTCTTAGAAGGTAGCAAAGGTCATTGACCTCTGGTGACCTCATTTTGCGTGTCCGGGGCGTCTTAGAAGGTAGCAAAGGTCATTGACCTCTGGTGACCTCATTTTGCGTGTCCGGGGCGTCTTAGAAGGTAGCAAAGGTCATTGACCTCTGGTGACCTCATTTTGCGTGTCCGGGGCGTCTTAGAAGGTAGCAAAGGTCATTGACCTCTGGTGACCTCATTTTGCGTGTCCGGGGCGTCTTAGAAGGTAGCAAAGGTCATTGACCTCTGGTGACCTCATTTTGCGTGTCCGGGGCGTCTTAGAAGATAGCAAAGGTCATTGACCTCTGGTGACCTCATTTTGCGTGTCCGGGGCGTCTTAGAAGGTAGCAAAGGTCATTGACCTCTGGTGACCTCATTTTGCGTGTCCGGGGCGTCTTAGAAGGTAGCAAAGGTCATTGACCTCTGGTGACCTCATTTTGCGTGTCCGGTGCGTCTTAGAAGATAGCAAAGGTCATTGACCTCTGGTGACTTCATTTTGCGTGACCGTGGCGTCTTAGAAGGTAGCAAAGGTCATTGACCTCTGGTGACCTCATTTTGCGTGTCCGGGGCGTCTTAGAAGGTAGCAAAGGTCATTGACCTCTGGTGACCTCATTTTGCGTGTCCGGAGCGTCTTGGAAGGTAGCAAAGGTTATTGACCTCTGGTGACCTCATTTTGCGTGTCCGGGGCGTCCTAGAAGGTAGCAAAGGTCATTGACCTCTGGTGACCTCATTTTGCGTGTCCGGGGCGTCTTAGAAGATAGCAAAGGTCATTGACCTCTGGTGAGCTCATTTTGCGTGTCCGGGGCGTCTTAGAAGGTAGCAAAGGTCATTGACCTCTGGTGACCTAATTTTGCGTGTCCGGGGCGTCTTAGAAGGTAGCAAAGGTCATTGACTTCTGGTGACCTAATTTTGGGTGTCCGGGGCGTCTTAGAAGGTAGCAAAGGTCATTGACCTCTGGTGACTTCATTTTGCGTGTCCGTGGCGTCTTAGAAGGTAGCAAAGGTCATTGACCTCTGGTGACTTCATTTTGCCTGACCGTGGCGTCTTAGAAGGTAGCAAAGGTCATTGACCTCTGGTGACCTCATTTTGCGTGTCCGGGGCGTCTTAGAAGGTAGCAAAGGTCATTGACCTCTGGTGACCTCATTTTGCGTGTCCGGAGCGTCTTAGAAGGTAGCAAAGGTTATTGACCTCTGGTGACCTCATTTTGCGTGTCCGGGGCGTCTTAGAAGGTAGCAAAGGTCATTGACCTCTGGTGACCTCATTTTGCGTGTCCGGGGCGTCTTAGAAGATAGCAAAGGTCATTGACCTCTGGTGACTTCATTTTGCGTGACCGTGGCGTCTTAGAAGGTAGCAAAGGTCATTGACCTCTGGTGACCTCATTTTGCGTGTCCGGGGCGTCTTAGAAGGTAGCAAAGGTCATTGACCTCTGGTGACTTCATTTTGCCTGACCGTGGCGTCTTAGAAGGTAGCAAAGGTCATTGACCTCTGGTGACCTCATTTTGCGTGTCCGGGGCGTCTTAGAAGGTAGCAAAGGTCATTGACCTCTGGTGACCTCATTTTGCGTGTCCGGGGCGTCTTAGAAGGTAGCAAAGGTCATTGACCTCTGGTGACCTCATTTTGCGTGTCCGGTGCGTCTTAGAAGATAGCAAAGGTCATTGACCTCTGGTGACTTCATTTTGCGTGACCGTGGCGTCTTAGAAGGTAGCAAAGGTCATTTACCTCTGGTGACCTCATTTTGCGTGTCCGGGGCGTCTTAGAAGGTAGCAAAGGTCATTGACCTCTGGTGACCTCATTTTGCGTGTCCGGAGCGTCTTAGAAGGTAGCAAAGGTTATTGACCTCTGGTGACCTCATTTTGCGTGTCCGGGGCGTCCTAGAAGGTAGCAAAGGTCATTGACCTCTGGTGACCTCATTTTGCGTGTCCGGGGCGTCTTAGAAGATAGCAAAGGTCATTGACCTCTGGTGAGCTCATTTTGCGTGTCCGGGGCGTCTTAGAAGGTAGCAAAGGTCATTGACCTCTGGTGACCTAATTTTGCGTGTCCGGGGCGTCTTAGAAGGTAGCAAAGGTCATTGACTTCTGGTGACCTAATTTTGGGTGTCCGGGGCGTCTTAGAAGGTAGCAAAGGTCATTGACCTCTGGTGACTTCATTTTGCGTGTCCGTGGCGTCTTAGAAGGTAGCAAAGGTCATTGACCTCTGGTGACCTCATTTTGCGTGTCCGGGCGTCTTAGAAGGTAGCAAAGGTCATTGACCTCTGGTGACCTCATTTTGCGTGTCCGGGGCGTCTTAGAAGGTAGCAAAGGTCATTGACCTCTGGTGACCTCATTTTGCGTGTCCGGGGCGTCTTAGAAGGTAGCAAAGGTCATTGACCTCTGGTGACCTCATTTTGCGTGTCCGGGGCGTCTTAGAAGGTAGCAAAGGTCATTGACCTCTGGTGACCTCATTTTGCGTGTCCGGGGCGTCTTAGAAGGTAGCAAAGGTCATTGACCTCTGGTGACCTCATTTTGCGTGTCCGGGGCGTCTTAGAAGGTAGCAAAGGTCATTGACCTCTGGTGACCTCATTTTGCGTGTCCGGGGCGTCTTAGAAGATAGCAAAGGTCATTGACCTCTGGTGACCTCATTTTGCGTGTCCGGGGCGTCTTAGAAGGTAGCAAAGGTCATTGACCTCTGGTGACCTCATTTTGCGTGTCCGGGGCGTCTTAGAAGGTAGCAAAGGTCATTGACCTCTGGTGACCTCATTTTGCGTGTCCGGTGCGTCTTAGAAGATAGCAAAGGTCATTGACCTCTGGTGACTTCATTTTGCGTGACCGTGGCGTCTTAGAAGGTAGCAAAGGTCATTGACCTCTGGTGACCTCATTTTGCGTGTCCGGGGCGTCTTAGAAGGTAGCAAAGGTCATTGACCTCTGGTGACCTCATTTTGCGTGTCCGGAGCGTCTTGGAAGGTAGCAAAGGTTATTGACCTCTGGTGACCTCATTTTGCGTGTCCGGGGCGTCCTAGAAGGTAGCAAAGGTCATTGACCTCTGGTGACCTCATTTTGCGTGTCCGGGGCGTCTTAGAAGATAGCAAAGGTCATTGACCTCTGGTGAGCTCATTTTGCGTGTCCGGGGCGTCTTAGAAGGTAGCAAAGGTCATTGACCTCTGGTGACCTAATTTTGCGTGTCCGGGGCGTCTTAGAAGGTAGCAAAGGTCATTGACTTCTGGTGACCTAATTTTGGGTGTCCGGGGCGTCTTAGAAGGTAGCAAAGGTCATTGACCTCTGGTGACTTCATTTTGCGTGTCCGTGGCGTCTTAGAAGGTAGCAAAGGTCATTGACCTCTGGTGACCTCATTTTGCGTGTCCGGGGCGTCTTAGAAGGTAGCAAAGGTCATTGACCTCTGGTGACCTCATTTTGCGTGTCCGGGGCGTCTTAGAAGGTAGCAAAGGTCATTGACCTCTGGTGACCTCATTTTGCGTGTCCGGGGCGTCTTAGAAGGTAGCAAAGGTCATTGACCTCTGGTGACCTCATTTTGCGTGTCCGGGGCGTCTTAGAAGGTAGCAAAGGTCATTGACCTCTGGTGACCTCATTTTGCGTGTCCGGGGCGTCTTAGAAGGTAGCAAAGGTCATTGACCTCTGGTGACCTCATTTTGCGTGTCCGGGGCGTCTTAGAAGGTAGCAAAGGTCATTGACCTCTGGTGACCTCATTTTGCGTGTCCGGGGCGTCTTAGAAGGTAGCAAAGGTCATTGACCTCTGGTGACCTCATTTTGCGTGTCCGGGGCGTCTTAGAAGATAGCAAAGGTCATTGACCTCTGGTGACCTCATTTTGCGTGTCCGGGGCGTCTTAGAAGGTAGCAAAGGTCATTGACCTCTGGTGACCTCATTTTGCGTGTCCGGGGCGTCTTAGAAGGTAGCAAAGGTCATTGACCTCTGGTGACCTCATTTTGCGTGTCCGGTGCGTCTTAGAAGATAGCAAAGGTCATTGACCTCTGGTGACCTAATTTTGCGTGTCCGGGGCGTCTTAGAAGGTAGCAAAGATCATTGACCTCTGGTGACCTCATTTTGCGTGTCCGGGGCGTCTTAGAAGGTAACAAGGTCATTGACCTCTGGTGACCTCATTTTGCGTGTCCGGGGCGTCTTAGAAGGTAGCAAAGGTCATTGACCTCTGGTGACCTCATTTTGCGTGTCCGGGGCGTCTTAGAAGGTAGCAAAGGTCATTGACCTCTGGTGACCTCATTTTGCGTGTCCGGTGCGTCTTAGAAGATAGCAAAGGTCATTGACCTCTGGTGACTTCATTTTGCCTGACCGTGGCGTCTTAGAAGGTAGCAAAGGTCATTGACCTCTGGTGACCTCATTTTGCGTGTCCGGGGCGTCTTAGAAGGTAGCAAAGGTCATTGACCTCTGGTGACCTCATTTTGCGTGTCCGGAGCGTCTTAGAAGGTAGCAAAGGTGATTGACCTCTGGTGACCTCATTTTGCGTGTCCGGGGCGTCTTAGAAGGTAGCAAAGGTCATTGACCTCTGGTGACCTCATTTTGCGTGTCCGGGGCGTCTTTGAAGATAGCAAAGGTCATTGACCTCTGGTGACCTCATTTTGCGTGTCCGGGGCGTCTTAGAAGGTAGCAAAGGTCATTGACCTCTGGTGACCTAATTTTGCGTGTCCGGGGCGTCTTAGAAGGTAGCAAAGGTCATTGACTTCTGGTAACCTAATTTTGGGTGTCCGGGGCGTCTTAGAAGGTAGCAAAGGTCATTGACCTCTGGTGACTTCATTTTGCGTGTCCGTGGCGTCTTAGAAGGTAGCAAAGGTCATTGACCTCTGGTGACCTCATTTTGCGTGTCCGGGGTGTCTTAGATGGTAGCAAAGGTCATTGACCTCTGGTGACCTCATTTTGCGTGTCCGGGGCGTCTTAGAAGGTAGCAAAGGTCATTGACCTCTGGTGACCTCATTTTGCGTGTCCGGGGCGTCTTAGAAGGTAGCAAAGGTCATTGACCTCTGGTGACCTCATTTTGCGTGTCCGGGGCGTCTTAGAAGGTAGCAAAGGTCATTGACCTCTGATGACCTCATTTTGCGTGTCCGGGGCGTCTTAGAAGGTAGCAAAGGTCATTGACCTCTGGTGACCTCATTTTGCGTGTCCTGGGCGTCTTAGAAGATAGCAAAGGTCATTGACCTCTGGTGACCTCATTTTGCGTGTCCGGGGCGTCTTAGAAGGTAGCAAAGGTCATTGACCTCTGGTGACTTCATTTTGCGTGTCCGGGGCGTCTTAGAAGGTAGCAAAGGTCATTGACCTCTGGTGACCTCATTTTGCGTGTCCGGGGCGTCTTAGAAGGTAGCAAAGGTCATTGACCTCTGGTGACCTCATTTTGCGTGTCCGGGGCGTCTTAGAAGGTAGCAAAGGTCATTGACCTCTGGTGACCTCATTTTGCGTGTCCGGGGCGTCTTAGAAGGTAGCAAAGGTCATTGACCTCTGGTGACCTCATTTTGCGTGTCCGGGGCGTCTTAGAAGGTAGCAAAGGTCATTGACCTCTGGTGACCTCATTTTGCGTGTCCGGGGCGTCTTAGAAGGTAGCAAAGGTCATTGACCTCTGGTGACCTCATTTTGCGTGTCCGGGGCGTCTTAGAAGATAGCAAAGGTCATTGACCTCTGGTGACCTCATTTTGCGTGTCCGGGGCGTCTTAGAAGGTAGCAAAGGTCATTGACCTCTGGTGACCTCATTTTGCGTGTCCGGTGCGTCTTAGAAGATAGCAAAGGTCATTGACCTCTGGTGACCTCATTTTGCGTGTCCGGGGCGTCTTAGAAGGTAGCAAAGATCATTGACCTCTGGTGACCTCATTTTGCGTGTCCGGGGCGTCTTAGAAGGTAACAAGGTCATTGACCTCTGGTGACCTCATTTTGCGTGTCCGGGGCGTCTTAGAAGGTAGCAAAGGTCATTGACCTCTGGTGACCTCATTTTGCGTGTCCGGGGCGTCTTAGAAGGTAGCAAAGGTCATTGACCTCTGGTGACCTCATTTTGCGTGTCCGGTGCGTCTTAGAAGATAGCAAAGGTCATTGACCTCTGGTGACTTCATTTTGCCTGACCGTGGCGTCTTAGAAGGTAGCAAAGGTCATTGACCTCTGGTGACCTCATTTTGCGTGTCCGGGGCGTCTTAGAAGGTAGCAAAGGTCATTGACCTCTGGTGACCTCATTTTGCGTGTCCGGAGCGTCTTAGAAGGTAGCAAAGGTTATTGACCTCTGGTGACCTCATTTTGCGTGTCCGGGGCGTCTTAGAAGGTAGCAAAGGTCATTGACCTCTGGTGACCTCATTTTGCGTGTCCGGGGCGTCTTAGAAGATAGCAAAGGTCATTGACCTCTGGTGACCTCATTTTGCGTGTCCGGGGCGTCTTAGAAGGTAGCAAAGGTCATTGACCTCTGGTGACCTAATTTTGCGTGTCCGGGGCGTCTTAGAAGGTAGCAAAGGTCATTGACTTCTGGTGACCTAATTTTGGGTGTCCGGGGCGTCTTAGAAGGTAGCAAAGGTCAATGACCTCTGGTGACCGCATTTTGCGTGTCCGGAGCGTCTTAGAAGGTAGCAAAGGTTATTGACCTCTGGTGACCTCATTTTGCGTGTCCGGGGCGTCTTAGAAGGTAGCAAAGGTCATTGACCTCTGGTGACCTCATTTTGCGTGTCCGGGGCGTCTTAGAAGGTAGCAAAGGTCATTGACCTCTGGTGACCTCATTTTGCGTGTCCGGGGCGTCTTAGAAGGTAGCAAAGGTCATTGACCTCTGGTGACCTCATTTTGCGTGTCCGGGGCGTCTTAGAAGGTAGCAAAGGTCATTGACCTCTGATGACCTCATTTTGCGTGTCCGGGGCGTCTTAGAAGGTAGCAAAGGTCATTGACCTCTGGTGACCTCATTTTGCGTGTCCTGGGCGTCTTAGAAGATAGAAAGGTCATTGACCTCTGGTGACCTCATTTTGCGTGTCCGGGGCGTCTTAGAAGGTAGCAAAGGTCATTGACCTCTGGTGACCTCATTTTGCGTGTCCGGGGCGTCTTAGAAGGTAGCAAAGGTCATTGACCTCTGGTGACTTCATTTTGCGTGTCCGTGGCGTCTTAGAAGGTAGCAAAGGTCATTGACCTCTGGTGACCTCATTTTGCGTGTCCGGGGCGTCTTAGAAGGTAGCAAAGGTCATTGACCTCTGGTGACCTCATTTTGCGTGTCCGGGGCGTCTTAGAAGGTAGCAAAGGTCATTGACCTCTGGTGACCTCATTTTGCGTGTCCGGGGCGTCTTAGAAGGTAGCAAAGGTCATTGACCTCTGGTGACCTAATTTTGCGTGTCCGGGGCGTCTTAGAAGGTAGCAATGATCATTGACCTCTGGTGACCTCATTTTGCGTGTCCGGGACGTCTTAGAAGGTAGCAAAGGTCATTGACCTCTGGTGACCTCATTTTGCGTGTCCGGGGCGTCTTAGAAGGTAGCAAAGGTCATTGACCTCTGGTGACCTCATTTTGCGTGTCCGGGGCGTCTTAGAAGGTAGCAAAGGTCATTGACCTCTGGTGACCTCATTTTGCGTGTCCGGGGCGTCTTAGAAGGTAGCAAAGGTCATTGACCTCTGGTGACCTCATTTTGCGTATCCGGGGTGTCCTAGATGGTAGCAAAGGTCATTGACCTCTGGTGACCTCATTTTGCGTGTCCGGGGTGTCTTAGATGGTAGCAAAGGTCATTGACCTCTGGTGACCTCATTTTGCGTGTCCGGGGCGTCTTAGAAGGTAGCAAAGGTCATTGACCTCTGGTGACCTCATTTTGCGTGTCCGGGGCGTCTTAGAAGGTAGCAAAGGTCATTGACCTCTGGTGACCTCATTTTGCGTGTCCGGGATGTCTTAGATGGTAGCAAAGGTCATTGACCTCTGATGACCTCATTTTGCGTGTCCGGGGCGTCTTAGAAGGTAGCAAAGGTCATTGACCTCTGGTGACCTCATTTTGCGTGTCCTGGGCGTCTTAGAAGATAGCAAAGGTCATTGACCTCTGGTGACCTCATTTTGCGTGTCCGGGGCGTCTTAGAAGGTAGCAAAGGTCATTGACCTCTGGTGACCTCATTTTGCGTGTCCGGGGCGTCTTAGAAGGTAGCAAAGGTCATTGACCTCTGGTGACTTCATTTTGCGTGTCCGTGGCGTCTTAGAAGGTAGCAAAGGTCATTGACCTCTGGTGACCTCATTTTGCGTGTCCGGGGCGTCTTAGAAGGTAGCAAAGGTCATTGACCTCTGGTGACCTCATTTTGCGTGTCCGGGGCGTCTTAGAAGGTAGCAAAGGTCATTGACCTTTGGTGACCTCATTTTGCGTGTCCGGGGCGTCTTAGAAGGTAGCAAAGGTCATTGACCTCTGGTGACCTAATTTTGCGTGTCCGGGGCGTCTTAGAAGGTAGCAAAGATCATTGACCTCTGGTGACCTCATTTTGCGTGTCCGGGACGTCTTAGAAGGTAGCAAAGGTCATTGACCTCTGGTGACCTCATTTTGCGTGTCCGGGGCGTCTTAGAAGGTAGCAAAGGTCATTGACCTCTGGTGACCTCATTTTGCGTGTCCGGGGCGTCTTAGAAGGTAGCAAAGGTCATTGACCTCTGGTGACCTCATTTTGCGTGTCCGGGGCGTCTTAGAAGGTAGCAAAGGTCATTGACCTCTGGTGACCTCATTTTGCGTGTCCGGTGCGTCTTAGAAGATAGCAAAGGTCATTGACCTCTGGTGACTTCATTTTGCCTGACCGTGGCGTCTTAGAAGGTAGCAAAGGTCATTGACCTCTGGTGACCTCATTTTGCGTGTCCGGGGCGTCTTAGAAGGTAGCAAAGGTCATTGACCTCTGGTGACCTCATTTTGCGTGTCCGGAGCGTCTTAGAAGGTAGCAAAGGTTATTGACCTCTGGTGACCTCATTTTGCGTGTCCGGGGCGTCTTAGAAGGTAGCAAAGGTCATTGACCTCTGGTGACCTCATTTTGCGTGTCCGGGGCGTCTTAGAAGATAGCAAAGGTCATTGACCTCTGGTGACCTCATTTTGCGTGTCCGGGGCGTCTTAGAAGGTAGCAAAGGTCATTGACCTCTGGTGACCTCATTTTGCGTGTCCGGGGCGTCTTAGAAGGTAGCAAAGGTCATTGACCTCTGATGACCTCATTTTGCGTGTCCGGGGCGTCTTAGAAGGTAGCAAAGGTCATTGACCTCTGGTGACCTCATTTTGCGTGTCCTGGGCGTCTTAGAAGATAGCAAAGGTCATTGACCTCTGGTGACCTCATTTTGCGTGTCCGGGGCGTCTTAGAAGGTAGCAAAGGTCATTGACCTCTGGTGACCTCATTTTGCGTGTCCGGGGCGTCTTAGAAGGTAGCAAAGGTCATTGACCTCTGGTGACTTCATTTTGCGTGTCCGTGGCGTCTTAGAAGGTAGCAAAGGTCATTGACCTCTGGTGACCTCATTTTGCGTGTCCGGGGCGTCTTAGAAGGTAGCAAAGGTCATTGACCTCTGGTGACCTCATTTTGCGTGTCCGGGGCGTCTTAGAAGGTAGCAAAGGTCATTGACCTCTGGTGACCTCATTTTGCGTGTCCGGGGCGTCTTAGAAGGTAGCAAAGGTCATTGACCTCTGGTGACCTAATTTTGCGTGTCCGGGGCGTCTTAGAAGGTAGCAAAGGTCATTGACCTCTGGTGACCTCATTTTGCGTGTCCGGGGCGTCTTAGAAGGTAGCAAAGGTCATTGACCTCTGGTGACCTCATTTTGCGTGTCCGGGGCGTCTTAGAAGGTAGCAAAGGTCATTGACCTCTGGTGACCTCATTTTGCGTGTCCGGTGCGTCTTAGAAGATAGCAAAGGTCATTGACCTCTGGTGACTTCATTTTGCCTGACCGTGGCGTCTTAGAAGGTAGCAAAGGTCATTGACCTCTGGTGACCTCATTTTGCGTGTCCGGGGCGTCTTAGAAGGTAGCAAAGGTCATTGACCTCTGGTGACCTCATTTTGCGTGTCCGGAGCGTCTTAGAAGGTAGCAAAGGTTATTGACCTCTGGTGACCTCATTTTGCGTGTCCGGGGCGTCTTAGAAGGTAGCAAAGGTCATTGACCTCTGGTGACCTCATTTTGCGTGTCCGGGGCGTCTTAGAAGATAGCAAAGGTCATTGACCTCTGGTGACCTCATTTTGCGTGTCCGGGGCGTCTTAGAAGGTAGCAAAGGTCATTGACCTCTGGTGACCTCATTTTGCGTGTCCGGGGCGTCTTAGAAGGTAGCAAAGGTCATTGACCTCTGATGACCTCATTTTGCGTGTCCGGGGCGTCTTAGAAGGTAGCAAAGGTCATTGACCTCTGGTGACCTCATTTTGCGTGTCCTGGGCGTCTTAGAAGATAGCAAAGGTCATTGACCTCTGGTGACCTCATTTTGCGTGTCCGGGGCGTCTTAGAAGGTAGCAAAGGTCATTGACCTCTGGTGACCTCATTTTGCGTGTCCGGGGCGTCTTAGAAGGTAGCAAAGGTCATTGACCTCTGGTGACTTCATTTTGCGTGTCCGTGGCGTCTTAGAAGGTAGCAAAGGTCATTGACCTCTGGTGACCTCATTTTGCGTGTCCGGGGCGTCTTAGAAGGTAGCAAAGGTCATTGACCTCTGGTGACCTCATTTTGCGTGTCCGGGGCGTCTTAGAAGGTAGCAAAGGTCATTGACCTCTGGTGACCTCATTTTGCGTGTCCGGGGCGTCTTAGAAGGTAGCAAAGGTCATTGACCTCTGGTGACCTAATTTTGCGTGTCCGGGGCGTCTTAGAAGGTAGCAATGATCATTGACCTCTGGTGACCTCATTTTGCGTGTCCGGGACGTCTTAGAAGGTAGCAAAGGTCATTGACCTCTGGTGACCTCATTTTGCGTGTCCGGGGCGTCTTAGAAGGTAGCAAAGGTCATTGACCTCTGGTGACCTCATTTTGCGTGTCCGGGGCGTCTTAGAAGGTAGCAAAGGTCATTGACCTCTGGTGACCTCATTTTGCGTGTCCGGGGCGTCTTAGAAGGTAGCAAAGGTCATTGACCTCTGGTGACCTCATTTTGCGTGTCCGGGGCGTCTTAGAAGGTAGCAAAGGTCATTGACCTCTGGTGACCTCATTTTGCGTGTCCGGGGCGTCTTAGAAGGTAGCAAAGGTCATTGACCTCTGGTGACCTCATTTTGCGTGTCCGGGGCGTCTTAGAAGGTAGCAAAGGTCATTGACCTCTGGTGACCTCATTTTGCGTGTCCGGTGCGTCTTAGAAGATAGCAAAGGTCATTGACCTCTGGTGACTTCATTTTGCCTGACCGTGGCGTCTTAGAAGGTAGCAAAGGTCATTGACCTCTGGTGACCTCATTTTGCGTGTCCGGGGCGTCTTAGAAGGTAGCAAAGGTCATTGACCTCTGGTGACCTCATTTTGCGTGTCCGGAGCGTCTTAGAAGGTAGCAAAGGTTATTGACCTCTGGTGACCTCATTTTGCGTGTCCGGGGCGTCTTAGAAGGTAGCAAAGGTCATTGACCTCTGGTGACCTCATTTTGCGTGTCCGGGGCGTCTTAGAAGATAGCAAAGGTCATTGACCTCTGGTGACCTCATTTTGCGTGTCCGGGGCGTCTTAGAAGGTAGCAAAGGTCATTGACCTCTGGTGACCTAATTTTGCGTGTCCGGGGCGTCTTAGAAGGTAGCAAAGGTCATTGACTTCTGGTAACCTAATTTTGGGTGTCCGGGGCGTCTTAGAAGGTAGCAAAGGTCATTGACCTCTGGTGACTTCATTTTGCGTGTCCGTGGCGTCTTAGAAGGTAGCAAAGGTCATTGACCTCTGGTGACCTCATTTTGCGTGTCCGGGGCGTCTTAGAAGGTAGCAAAGGTCATTGACCTCTGGTGACCTCATTTTGCGTGTCCGGGGCGTCTTAGAAGGTAGCAAAGGTCATTGACCTCTGGTGACCTCATTTTGCGTGTCCGGGGCGTCTTAGAAGGTAGCAAAGGTCATTGACCTCTGGTGACCTCATTTTGCGTGTCCGGGGCGTCTTAGAAGGTAGCAAAGGTCATTGACCTCTGATGACCTCATTTTGCGTGTCCGGGGCGTCTTAGAAGGTAGCAAAGGTCATTGACCTCTGGTGACCTCATTTTGCGTGTCCTGGGCGTCTTAGAAGATAGCAAAGGTCATTGACCTCTGGTGACCTCATTTTGCGTGTCCGGGGCGTCTTAGAAGGTAGCAAAGGTCATTGACCTCTGGTGACTTCATTTTGCGTGTCCGGGGCGTCTTAGAAGGTAGCAAAGGTCATTGACCTCTGGTGACCTCATTTTGCGTGTCCGGGGCGTCTTAGAAGGTAGCAAAGGTCATTGACCTCTGGTGACCTCATTTTGCGTGTCCGGGGCGTCTTAGAAGGTAGCAAAGGTCATTGACCTCTGGTGACCTCATTTTGCGTGTCCGGGGCGTCTTAGAAGGTAGCAAAGGTCATTGACCTCTGGTGACCTCATTTTGCGTGTCCGGGGCGTCTTAGAAGGTAGCAAAGGTCATTGACCTCTGGTGACCTCATTTTGCGTGTCCGGGGCGTCTTAGAAGGTAGCAAAGGTCATTGACCTCTGGTGACCTCATTTTGCGTGTCCGGTGCGTCTTAGAAGATAGCAAAGGTCATTGACCTCTGGTGACTTCATTTTGCCTGACCGTGGCGTCTTAGAAGGTAGCAAAGGTCATTGACCTCTGGTGACCTCATTTTGCGTGTCCGGGGCGTCTTAGAAGGTAGCAAAGGTCATTGACCTCTGGTGACCTCATTTTGCGTGTCCGGAGCGTCTTAGAAGGTAGCAAAGGTTATTGACCTCTGGTGACCTCATTTTGCGTGTCCGGGGCGTCTTAGAAGGTAGCAAAGGTCATTGACCTCTGGTGACCTCATTTTGCGTGTCCGGGGCGTCTTAGAAGATAGCAAAGGTCATTGACCTCTGGTGACCTCATTTTGCGTGTCCGGGGCGTCTTAGAAGGTAGCAAAGGTCATTGACCTCTGGTGACCTCATTTTGCGTGTCCGGGGCGTCTTAGAAGGTAGCAAAGGTCATTGACCTCTGATGACCTCATTTTGCGTGTCCGGGGCGTCTTAGAAGGTAGCAAAGGTCATTGACCTCTGGTGACCTCATTTTGCGTGTCCTGGGCGTCTTAGAAGATAGCAAAGGTCATTGACCTCTGGTGACCTCATTTTGCGTGTCCGGGGCGTCTTAGAAGGTAGCAAAGGTCATTGACCTCTGGTGACCTCATTTTGCGTGTCCGGGGCGTCTTAGAAGGTAGCAAAGGTCATTGACCTCTGGTGACTTCATTTTGCGTGTCCGTGGCGTCTTAGAAGGTAGCAAAGGTCATTGACCTCTGGTGACCTCATTTTGCGTGTCCGGGGCGTCTTAGAAGGTAGCAAAGGTCATTGACCTCTGGTGACCTCATTTTGCGTGTCCGGGGCGTCTTAGAAGGTAGCAAAGGTCATTGACCTCTGGTGACCTCATTTTGCGTGTCCGGGGCGTCTTAGAAGGTAGCAAAGGTCATTGACCTCTGGTGACCTAATTTTGCGTGTCCGGGGCGTCTTAGAAGGTAGCAATGATCATTGACCTCTGGTGACCTCATTTTGCGTGTCCGGGACGTCTTAGAAGGTAGCAAAGGTCATTGACCTCTGGTGACCTCATTTTGCGTGTCCGGGGCGTCTTAGAAGGTAGCAAAGGTCATTGACCTCTGGTGACCTCATTTTGCGTGTCCGGGGCGTCTTAGAAGGTAGCAAAGGTCATTGACCTCTGGTGACCTCATTTTGCGTGTCCGGGGCGTCTTAGAAGGTAGCAAAGGTCATTGACCTCTGGTGACCTCATTTTGCGTGTCCGGGGCGTCTTAGAAGGTAGCAAAGGTCATTGACCTCTGGTGACCTCATTTTGCGTGTCCGGGGCGTCTTAGAAGGTAGCAAAGGTCATTGACCTCTGGTGACCTCATTTTGCGTGTCCGGGGCGTCTTAGAAGGTAGCAAAGGTCATTGACCTCTGGTGACCTCATTTTGCGTGTCCGGTGCGTCTTAGAAGATAGCAAAGGTCATTGACCTCTGGTGACTTCATTTTGCCTGACCGTGGCGTCTTAGAAGGTAGCAAAGGTCATTGACCTCTGGTGACCTCATTTTGCGTGTCCGGGGCGTCTTAGAAGGTAGCAAAGGTCATTGACCTCTGGTGACCTCATTTTGCGTGTCCGGAGCGTCTTAGAAGGTAGCAAAGGTTATTGACCTCTGGTGACCTCATTTTGCGTGTCCGGGGCGTCTTAGAAGGTAGCAAAGGTCATTGACCTCTGGTGACCTCATTTTGCGTGACCGGGGCGTCTTAGAAGATAGCAAAGGTCATTGACCTCTGGTGACCTCATTTTGCGTGTCCGGGGCGTCTTAGAAGGTAGCAAAGGTCATTGACCTCTGGTGACCTAATTTTGCGTGTCCAGGGGGGGCTTAGAAGGTAGCAAAGGTCATTGACTTCTGGTAACCTAATTTTGGGTGTCCGGGGCGTCTTAGAAGGTAGCAAAGGTCATTGACCTCTGGTGACTTCATTTTGCGTGTCCGTGGCGTCTTAGAAGGTAGCAAAGGTCATTGACCTCTGGTGACCTCATTTTGCGTGTCCGGGGCGTCTTAGAAGGTAGCAAAGGTCATTGACCTCTGGTGACCTCATTTTGCGTGTCCGGGGCGTCTTAGAAGGTAGCAAAGGTCATTGACCTCTGGTGACCTCATTTTGCGTGTCCGGGGCGTCTTAGAAGGTAGCAAAGGTCATTGACCTCTGGTGACCTCATTTTGCGTGTCCGGGGCGTCTTAGAAGGTAGCAAAGGTCATTGACCTCTGATGACCTCATTTTGCGTGTCCGGGGCGTCTTAGAAGGTAGCAAAGGTCATTGACCTCTGGTGACCTCATTTTGCGTGTCCTGGGCGTCTTAGAAGATAGCAAAGGTCATTGACCTCTGGTGACCTCATTTTGCGTGTCCGGGGCGTCTTAGAAGGTAGCAAAGGTCATTGACCTCTGGTGACTTCATTTTGCCTGTCCGGGGCGTCTTAGAAGGTAGCAAAGGTCATTGACCTCTGGTGACCTCATTTTGCGTGTCCGGGGCGTCTTAGAAGGTAGCTAAGGTCATTGACCTCTGGTGACCTCATTTTGCGTGTCCGGGGCGTCTTAGAAGGTAGCAAAGGTCATTGACCTCTGGTGACCTCATTTTGCGTGTCCGGGGCGTCTTAGAAGGTAGCAAAGGTCATTGACCTCTGGTGACCTCATTTTGCGTGTCCGGGGCGTCTTAGAAGGTAGCAAAGGTCATTGACCTCTGGTGACCTCATTTTGCGTGTCCGGGGCGTCTTAGAAGGTAGCAAAGGTCATTGACCTCTGGTGACCTCATTTTGCGTGTCCGGTGCGTCTTAGAAGATAGCAAAGGTCATTGACCTCTGGTGACTTCATTTTGCCTGACCGTGGCGTCTTAGAAGGTAGCAAAGGTCATTGACCTCTGGTGACCTCATTTTGCGTGTCCGGGGCGTCTTAGAAGGTAGCAAAGGTCATTGACCTCTGGTGACCTCATTTTGCGTGTCCGGAGCGTCTTAGAAGGTAGCAAAGGTTATTGACCTCTGGTGACCTCATTTTGCGTGTCCGGGGCGTCTTAGAAGGTAGCAAAGGTCATTGACCTCTGGTGACCTCATTTTGCGTGTCCGGGGCGTCTTAGAAGATAGCAAAGGTCATTGACCTCTGGTGACCTCATTTTGCGTGTCCGGGGCGTCTTAGAAGGTAGCAAAGGTCATTGACCTCTGGTGACCTCATTTTGCGTGTCCGGGGCGTCTTAGAAGGTAGCAAAGGTCATTGACCTCTGATGACCTCATTTTGCGTGTCCGGGGCGTCTTAGAAGGTAGCAAAGGTCATTGACCTCTGGTGACCTCATTTTGCGTGTCCTGGGCGTCTTAGAAGATAGCAAAGGTCATTGACCTCTGGTGACCTCATTTTGCGTGTCCGGGGCGTCTTAGAAGGTAGCAAAGGTCATTGACCTCTGGTGACCTCATTTTGCGTGTCCGGGGCGTCTTAGAAGGTAGCAAAGGTCATTGACCTCTGGTGACTTCATTTTGCGTGTCCGTGGCGTCTTAGAAGGTAGCAAAGGTCATTGACCTCTGGTGACCTCATTTTGCGTGTCCGGGGCGTCTTAGAAGGTAGCAAAGGTCATTGACCTCTGGTGACCTCATTTTGCGTGTCCGGGGCGTCTTAGAAGGTAGCAAAGGTCATTGACCTCTGGTGACCTCATTTTGCGTGTCCGGGGCGTCTTAGAAGGTAGCAAAGGTCATTGACCTCTGGTGACCTAATTTTGCGTGTCCGGGGCGTCTTAGAAGGTAGCAATGATCATTGACCTCTGGTGACCTCATTTTGCGTGTCCGGGACGTCTTAGAAGGTAGCAAAGGTCATTGACCTCTGGTGACCTCATTTTGCGTGTCCGGGGCGTCTTAGAAGGTAGCAAAGGTCATTGACCTCTGGTGACCTCATTTTGCGTGTCCGGGGCGTCTTAGAAGGTAGCAAAGGTCATTGACCTCTGGTGACCTCATTTTGCGTGTCCGGGGCGTCTTAGAAGGTAGCAAAGGTCATTGACCTCTGGGTGACCTCATTTTGCGTGTCCGGGGCGTCTTAGAAGGTAGCAAAGGTCATTGACCTCTGGTGACCTCATTTTGCGTGTCCGGGGCGTCTTAGAAGGTAGCAAAGGTCATTGACCTCTGGTGACCTCATTTTGCGTGTCCGGGGCGTCTTAGAAGGTAGCAAAGGTCATTGACCTCTGGTGACCTCATTTTGCGTGTCCGGTGCGTCTTAGAAGATAGCAAAGGTCATTGACCTCTGGTGACTTCATTTTGCCTGACCGTGGCGTCTTAGAAGGTAGCAAAGGTCATTGACCTCTGGTGACCTCATTTTGCGTGTCCGGGGCGTCTTA
>OU964977.1:748488-930988 GCA_918808275.2 Dolichovespula sylvestris
ATTTTGCGTGTCCGTGAGCTTCTAAGAGGATAGGAAATGTCAATGACCTCATCTGAACTCATTTGACAGGCGCGGCGCTTCTGAGTCTGACCTGAAGGTCATTGACCTCTGGTGACCTTATTTTGCGTGTCTGGGAGCTTCTAAGAGGATAGGAAAGGTCAATGACCTCATCTGACCTCATTTGACCGACGCGGCGCTTCTGAGTCTATCCTGAAGGTCATTGTCCTCTGGTGATCTCATTTTGCTTGTGCGGGAGCTTCTAAAAGGATAGCAATGGTCATTGTCCACATCTGACCTCATTTGTCCGCGAAGGCGCTTCTGAGTCTATCCTGAAGGTCATTGACCTCTGGTGACCTCATTTTGCGTCTCCGGGAGGGTCTTAGAATATAGCAAAAGTCATCGACTTCTGGTGACCTCATTTTGCGTGTCCGGGAGCTTCTAAGAGGATAGGAAATGTCAATGACCTCATCTGAACTCATTTGACCGGCGCGGCGTTTCTGAGTCTGACCTGAAGGTCATTGACCTCTGGTGAACTTATTTTGCGTGTCCGGGAGCTTCTAAGAGGCTAGCAAAGGTCATTGACCTCAACTGACCTCATTGGACCGACGCGGCGCTTCTGAGCCTATCCTGAAGGTCATTGTCCTCTAGCGACCTCATTTTGCGTGTTCGGGAGTTTCTAAGAGGATAGCAAAGGTCATTGATCTCATCTGTCCTCATTTGACCGCCGCGGCGCTTCTGAGTCTATGCTGAAGGTCATTGACCTCTGGTTTCCTCATTTTGCGTCTCCGGGAGCGTCTTGGAAGATAGCAAAGGTCATTGTCCTCTGGTGAACTCATTTTGCATGTGCGGGAGCTCTAAGAGTATAGCAAAGGTCATTGACCTCATCTGAACACATTTGACCGACGCGGCGATTCTGAGTCTTTCCTGAAGGTCATAGACCTCTGGTGACCTCATGTTGCGTGTGCGGGAGCTTCTAAGAAGATAGCAAAGGTCATTGACTGTATCTGACCTCAACTGACCGACGCGGCTCTTCTGAGTCCATCCTGAAGGTCATTGTCTTCTGGTGACCTCATTTTGCGTGTGCGGGAGCTTCTAAGAGGATATTAAAGGTCTTTGACCTCATCTGTACTCATTTGACCGCCGCGACGCTTCTGAGTCTGTCCTGAAGGTCATTCACCTCTGGTGACCTCATTTTGCGTCTCCGGGAGCGTCTTGGAATATAGCAAAGGTCATTGACGTCTGGTGACTTCATTTTGCGTGTCCGGGAGCTTCTAAGAGGATAGCTAAGGTCATTGACCTCATCTGACATCATTTGACCGACGCGGCACTTCTGAGTCTATCCTGAAGGTCATTGACCTTTGCTGACCACATTTTGAGTGTCCGAGAGCTTCTAAGATGATAGCAAAGGTCATTCACCTCATCTGACCTCATCTGACCTCATTTGACCGACGCGGCGCTTCTGAGTCTATCCTGAAGGTCATTGTCCTCTGGTGACCTCATTTTGCGTGTCCGGGAGCATCTTAGAAGATAGCACAGGTCATTGAACTCTGGTGACCTCATTTTGTTTGTCCGGGAGCTTCTGGGAGGATAGCAAAGATAATTGACTTCATCTGACCTCATTTGACCGACGCGGCGCTTCTGAGTCTATCCTGAAGGTCATTGACCTCTGCAGACCACATTTTGCGTGTCCGGGAGCGTCTTAGAAGATAGCAAAGGTCATTGACCTCATCTGACCTCATTTGACAGACGCGGCGCTTCTGAGTCTATCCTGAAGTTCATTGACCTCTGCTGACCTCATTTTGCGAGTCTGGTAGCTTCTAAGAGGATAGCAAAGATCATTGAACTCATCTGAACTCATTTGACCGACGCGGCGCTTCTGAGTCTATCCGGAAGGTCATTGACCTCTGGCGACCTCATTTTGGGTGTCCGGGAGCTTCTAAGAGGATAGCAAAGGTCATTGACCTCATCTGACCTCATTTGACCGACGCGGCTCTTCTGAATCTATCCTGAAGGTCATTGACCTCTGCTGAACTCATTTTGCGTGTCCGGGAGCTTCTAAGAGGATAGCAAAGGTCATTGACCTCATCTGACCTCATTTGACCGACGCGGCGCTTCTGTGTCTATCCTGAAGGTCATTGACCTCTGGTGACCTCATTTTGCTTGTGCGGGAGCGTAATAGAAGATAGCAAAGGTCAATGGCCTCTGGTGACCTCATTTTGCGTGTCCGGGAGCTTCTAAGAGGATAGCTAAGGTCATCTGACCTCATCTGACCTCATTTGACCGACGCGGCGCTTCTCAGTCTATCCTGAAGGTCATTGGACTCTAATGTCCTCATTTTACGTGTACGGGAGCGTCTCAGAAGGTAGCAAATGTCATTGACCTTTGGTGACCTCATTTTGCGTGTACGGGAGCTTCTAAAAGGATAGCAAAAATCATTGACCTCATCTGACCTCATCTGACCTAATTTGACCGTCGCGGCGCTTCTGAGTGTATCCTGAAGGTCATTGACCTCTGCTGACGACTTTGAGTGTCCGGGAGCTTCCAAGAGGATAGCAAAGGTCATTGACCTCATCTGACCTAATTTGACCGACGCGGCGCTTCTGAGTCTATCCTGAAGGTCATTGACCTCTGCTCAACTCATTTTGCGTGTCCGGGAGCGTCTTAGAAGATAGCAAATGTCATTGACCTCTGCTGACCAATTTGAGTGTCCGGGAGCTTCCAAGAGGATAGCAAAGGTCATTGACGTCATCTGCCCTCATTTGACCGACGCGGCGCTTCTGAGTCTATCCTGAAGTTCATTGACCTCTGGTGACCTAATTTTGCGTGTCCGGGAGCTTCTAAGAGGATAGCAAAGTTCATAGGCCTCTGGTGACCTCATTTTGCGTGTCCGGGAGTTTCTAAGAGGATAGCAAAGGTCATTGACCTCATCTGACCACATCTGACCTCATTTGACCGACGCGTCGCTTCTGAGTCTATCCTGAAGGTCATTGACCTCATCTGACCTCATTTGACCGACGCGGCGGTTCTGAGTCTATCCTGAAGGTCATTGACCTCTGGTGACCTCATTTTGCGTGTCCGGGAGCTTCTAAGAGGATAGCAAAGGTAATTGACTTCATCTGACCACATCTGACCTCATTTGACCGACGCGGCGCTTCTGAGTCTATCCTGAAGGTCATTGACCGCATCTGACCTCATTTGACCTACGCGGCGGTTCTGAGTCTATCCTGAAGGTCATTGACCTCTGGTGACCTCATTTTGCGTGTCCGGGAGCGTCTCAGAAGATGGCAAAGGTCATTGACCTCTGGTGACCCCATTTTGCGTGTACGGGAGCTTCTAAGAGGATAGAAAAAATCATTGACTTCATCTGACCTCATCTGACCTCATTTGACCGACGCGGCGCTTCTGAGTCTATCCTGAAGGTCATTGACCTCATCTGACCTCATTTGACCGACGCGGCGCTTATGAGTCTATCCTGAAGCTCATTGACCTCTGGTGACCTCATTTTGCGTGTCCGGGAGCGTCTTAGAAGATAGCAAAGTTCATTGACCTCTGGTGACCTCATTTTGCGTGTCCGGGAGCTTCTAAGAGGATAGCTAAGGTCATCTGACCTCATCTGACCTCATTTGACCGACGCGGCGATTCTGAGTCTATCCTGAAGGTCATTGACCTCTGGTGACCTCATTTTGCGTGTCCGGGAGCGTCTTAGAAGATAGCAAAGTTCATTGCACTCTGGTGACCTCATTTTGCCTCTCCGGGAGCTTCTAAGAGGATAGCAAAAATCATTGACCTCATCTGACCTCATCTGACCTCATTTGACCGACGCAGCGCTTCTGAGTCTATCCTGAAGGTCATTGACCTCTGGTGACCTCATTTTGCGTGTCCGGGAGCGTCTTAGAAGATAGCAAAGTTCATTGCACTCTGGTGACCTCATTTTGCGTGTCCGGGATCTTCTAAGAGGATAGCAAATATCATTGACCTCATCTGACCTCATCTGACCTCATTTGACCGACGCGGCGATTCTGAGTCTATCCTGAAGGTCATTGACCTCTGGTGACCTCATTTTGCGTATCCGGGAGCTTCTAAGAGGATAGCAAAGTTCATTGGCCTCTGGTGACCTCATTTTGCGTGTCCGGGAGCTTCTAAGAGGATAGCAAAGGTCATTGACCACATCTGACCACATCTGACCTCATTTGACCGACGCGGCGCTTCTGAATCTATCCTGAAGGTCATTGACCTCATCTGACCTCATTTGACCAACGCGGCGGTTCTGAGTCTATCCTGAAGGTCATTGACCTCTGGTGACCTCATTTTGCGTGTCCGGGAGCGACTTAGAAGTTAGCACAGGTCACTGACTTCTGGTGACCTCATTTTGTGTGTCCGGGAGCTTCTAAGAGAATAGCAAATGTCATTGACCTCATCTGACCTCATTTGACCGACGCGGCGCTTCTGAGTCTATCCTGAAGGTCATAGACCTCTGCTGAACTCATTTTGCGTGTCCGGGAGCGTCTTAGAAGATAGCAAATGTCATTGACCTCTGCTGACCACTTTGTGTGTCCGGGAGCTTCTAAGAAGATAGCAAAGGTCATTGACCTCATCTGACCTCATTTGACCGACGCGGCGCTTCTGAGTCTATCCTGAAGGTCATTGACCTCTGGTGACCTCATTTTGCGTGTCCGGGAGCGTCTTAGAAGATAACAAAGTTCATTGACCTCTGGTGACCTCATTTTGCGTGTCCGGGAACGTCTTAGAAGATAGCAAAGGTCATTGACCTCATCTGACCTCATTTAACCGACGCGGCGCTTCTGAGTATATCCTGAACGTCATTGACCTCTGCTGACCTCATTTTGCGTGTCCGGGAGCGTCTTAGAAGATAGCACAGGTCATTGACCTCATCTAACATCATTTGACCGACGCGGCGCTTCTGAGTCTATCCTGAAGGTCATTGACCTCTGCTGACCACTTTGAGTGTCCGGGAGCTTCTAAGAGGATAGCAAAGGTCATTGACCTCATCTGACCTCATTTGACCGACGCGGCGCTTCTGAGTCTATCCTGAAGGTCATTGACCTCTGGTGACCTCATTTTGCGTGTGCGGGAGCTTCTAAGAAGATGGCAAAGGTCATTGACCTCATCTAACCTCATTTGACCGACGCGGCGATTCTGAGTCTAACCTGAAGGTCATTGACCTCTGGTGACCTCATTTTGCGTGTCCGGGAGCGTCTTAGAAGATAGCAAATTTCATTGCACTCTGGTGAACTCATTTTGCGTGTCCGGGAGCTTCTAAGAAGATAGAAAAAATCATTGACCTCATCTGACCTCATCTGACCTCATTTGACCGTCGCGGCGCTTCTGAGTATATCCTGAAGGTCATTGACCTCTGCTGAAATCATTTTTCGTGTTCGGGAGCTTCTAAGAAGATAGCTAAGGTCATTGACATCAACTGACCTAATTTGACCGACGCGGCGTATCTGAGTCTATCCTGAAGGTCATTGACCTCTGGCGACCTCATTTTACGTGTTCGGGAGCTTCTAAGAGGATAGCTAAGGTCATTGACCTCATCTGACCTCATTTGACCGACGCGGCGTTGATGAGTCTATCCTGAAGGTCATTGACCTCTGGTGACCTCATTTTGCGTGTCCGGGAGCGACTTAGAAGTTAGCACAGGTCACTGACTTCTGGTGACCTCATTTTGTGTGTCCGGGAGCTTCTAAGAGAATAGCAAATGTCATTGACCTCATCTAACCTCATTTGACCGACGCGGCGCTTCTGAGTCTATCCTGAAGGTCGTAGACCTCTGCTGAACTCATTTTGCGTGTCCGGGAGCGTCTTAGAAGATAGCAAATGTCATTGACCTCTGCTGACCACTTTGTGTGTCCGGGAGCTTCTAAGAAGATAGCAAAGGTCATTGACCTCATCTGACCTCATTTGACCGACGCGGCGCTTCTGAGTCTATCCTGAAGGTCATTGACCTCTGGTGAACTCATTTTGCGTGTCCGGGAGCGTCTTAGAAGATGGCAAAGTTCATTGCACTCTGGTGAGCTCACTTTGCGTGTCCGGGTGCTTCTAAGAGGATAGCAAATATCATTGACCTCATCTGACTTCATCTGACCTCATTTGACCGTCGCGGCTCTTCTGAGTCTATCCTGAAGGTCATTAACCTCTGGTGACCTCATTTTGCATGTCCGGGAGCTTCTAAGAGGATAGCTAAGGTCATCTGACCTCATCTGAACTCATTTGACCGACGCGGCGCTTCTCAGTCTATCCTGAAGGTCATTGACCTCTAATGACCTCATTTTACTTGTCCGGGAGCGTCTCAGAAGATAGCAAAGGTCATTGACCTCAGGTGACATCATTTTGCGTGTACGGGAGCATCTAAAAGGATAGCAAAAATCATTGACCTCATCTGACCTCATCTGACCTAATTTGACCGTCGCGGCGCTTCTGAGTTTATCCTGAAGGTCATTGATTTCTGGTGACCTCATTTTGTGTGTCCGGGAGCTTCTAAGAGGATAGTAAAGATCATTGACCTCATCTGATCTCATTTGACCGACGCGGCGCTTCTGAGTCTATCCTGAAGGTCATTTACCTCTGGTGACCTCATTTTGCGTGTGCTGGAGCTTCTAAGAGGATAGCTAAGGTCATTGTCATCATCTGACCTCATGTAACCGTCGCGGCGCTTCTGAGTCTGTCCTGAAGTTCATTGACCTCTGGTGACCTCATTTTGCGTGTCCGGGAGCGTCTTAGAAGATAGCAAATGTCATTGACCTCTGCTGACCACATTTTGCGTGTCCGGGAGATTCTAAGAGTATAGCAAAGGTCATTGACCTCATCTATTCTCATTTGACCGACGTGGCGCTTCTGAGTCTATCCTGAAGGTCATTGACCTCTGCTGAACTCATTTTGCGTGTCCGGGAGCGTCTTAGAAGATAGCAAAGGTTATTGACCTCTGCTGACCACTTTGAGTGTCCGGGATCTTCTAAGAGGATAGCAAAGGTCATTGACCTCATCTGACCTCATTTGACCGACGCGGCGCTTCTGAGTCTATCCTGAATGTCATTGACCTCTGGTGACCTCATTTTGCGTGTTCGGGAGCTAATAAGAGGATAACAAACGTCATTGACCTCATCTGACCTCATTTGACCGACGCGGCGCTACTGAGCCTATCCTGAAGGTCATTGAACTCTGCAGACCTCATTTTGCGTGTCCGGGAACGTCTTGGAAGATAGCAAAGGTCATTGACATCTGGTGACCTCATTTTGCGTGTCCGGGAGCTTCTAATAGGATAGCTAATGTCATTGACCTCATCTGACCTCATTTGACCGACGGGGCGCTTCTGAGTCTATCCTGAAGGTCATTGACCTCTGGTGACCTCATTTTGCGTGTCCGGGATCGTCTTAGAATACAGCAAAGGTCATTGAACTCTAGTAAATTCATTTTGCGTGTCCGGGAGCTTCTAAGAGGATAGCTAAGGTCATTGACCTCATCTGACCTCATTTGACTGACGCGGCGCTTCAGAGTCTATCCTGAAGGTCATTGACCTCTGGTGACCTCATTTTGCGTGTCCGGGAACGTCTTAGAAGATAGCAAAGGTCATTGACATCTGGTGACCTCATTTTGCGTTTCCGGGAGCTTCTAAGAGGATTGCAAAAGTCACTGACCTCATCTGACCTCATCTGACCTCATTTGACCGACGGGGCGCTTCTGATACCATCCTGAAGTTCATTAACCTTTGCTGACCTCATTTTGGTGGCCGAGAGCTTCTAAGAGGATAGCAAAGATCAGAGACCTCATCTGACCTCATTTGACAGACCAGGCGCTTCTGAGTCTATCCTGAAGGTCATTGACTTCTGGTGACCTCATTTTGCGTGTACGGGAGGGTCTTAGAAGATAGCAAAGGTCAATGACCTCTGCTGACCCATTTTGCTTGTCCGGGAGCTTCTAAGAGGATAGCAAAGGTCATCGACTTCATCTGACCTCATTTGACCGACGCGGCGCTTCTGAGTCTATCCTGAATGTCATTGACCTCTGGTGACCTCAGTTTGCGTGTGCGGGAGCTTCTAAGAGGATAGGAAAGGTCATTGACCCCATCTGCCTCATTTGACCGACGCGGCGCTTCTGTGACTATCCTGAAGCTCATTAACCTCTGCTGACCTCATTTTGGTGGCCGAGAGCTTCTAAGAGGATAGCAAAGATCAGAAACCTCATCTGACCTCATTTGACCGACCAGGCGCTTCTGAGTCTATCCTGAAGGTCATTGACTTCTGGTGACCTCATTTTGAGTGTCCGGGAGCGTCCTAGAAGATAGCAAAGGTCATTGACCTCTGGTGACCTCATTTTGCGTGTCCGGGAGCTTCTAAGGGTATTGCTAAGGTCATTGTCCTCATCTGACCTCATTTGACCGACGCGGCGCTTCTGAGTCTATCCTGAAGGTTATTGACCTCTGGTGTCCTCATTTAGCGTGTCCGGGAGCTTCTAAGAGTATAGCAAAGGTCATTGAACTCATCTGACCTCATTTGACCGAGGCGGCGCTTCTGAGTCTATCCTGAATGTAATTAACCTCTGGTGACCTCATTTTGCGTGTTCGGGAGTTTATAAGAGGATAGCAAACGTCATTGACCTCATCTGACCTCATTTGACCGACGCGGCGCTTCTGAGTCTACCCTGAAGATCATTGACCTCTGGTGACCTCATTTTGCGTGTCCGGGAGCGTCTTAGAAGATAGTAAAGGTCATTGCACTCTGGTGACCTCATTTTGCGTGTCCGGAATGTTTTGAGAGGATAGCAAAAGTCATTGACCTCATCTGACCTCATCTGACCTCATTTGACCGACGCGGCGCTTCTGAGTCTATCCTGAAGGTCATTGACCTCTGGTGACCTCATTTTGCGTGTCCGGGAGCGTCTTAGAAGATAGCAAAGGTCATTGACCTCTGGTGACCTCATTTTGCTTGTGCGCAGCTTCTAAGAGGATAACAAAGGTCATTGACCTCATCTGAACTCATTTGAACGAGTCGGCGCTTCTGAGTTTAACCTGATGGTCATTGAACTCTGGTGACCTCATTTTGCGTGTCCAGGAGCTTCTTAGAAGATAGCAAAGGTCATTGACCTCTGGTGACCTCATTTTGCGTGTGCGGAGCTTCTAAGAGGATAGCAAATGTTATTCACCTTATCTGACCTCATTTGACCGACGCGGCGCTTCTGAGTCTATCCTGAAGGTCATTGACCTCTGGTGACCTCATTTTGCGTGTCCGGGAGCGTCTTAGAAGATAGCAAAGGTCATTGACCTCATCTGACCTCATTTGGCATACGCGGCGCTTCTGAGTCTATCCTGAAGATCATTGACCTCTGCAGACCACATTTTGCGTGTCCGGTAGCTTCTTATAAGTTAGCAAAGGTCATTGACCTCATCTGACATCATTTGACCGACGCGGCGCTTCTGAGTCTATCCTGAAGGTCATTGACCTCTGGTGACCTCATTTTGCCTGTCCGAGAGCGTCTTAGAAGATAGCAAAGGTCATTGACCTCATCTGCCCTCTTTGACCTACGTGGCGCTTCTGAGTCTATCCTGAAGGTCATTGACCTCTGGTGACCTCATTTTGCGTTGCGGGAGCTTCTAAGAGTATAGCAAAGGTCATTGACCTCATCTGACCTCATTTGACCGACGCGGCGCTTCTGAGTCTATCCTGAAGGTCATTGACCTCTGGTGACCTCATTTTGCGTGTGCGGAGCTTCTAAGAGTATAGCAAAGGTCATTGACCTCATCTGACCTCATTTGACCGACGCGACGCTTCTGAGTCTATCCTGAAGGTCATTGACCTCTGGTGACCTCATTTTGCGTGTGCGGAGCTTCTAAGAGTATAGCAAAGGTCATTGACCTCATCTGACCTCATTTGACCGACGCGGCGCCTCTGAGTCTATCCTGAAGGTCATTGACCACTGGCGACATCATTTTGCTTGTCCGGGATCGTCTTTGAAGATAGCAAAGGTCATTGACCTCATCTGACCTCATTTGACCGACCAGGCGCTTCTGAGTCTATCCTGAAGGTCATTGACTTCTGGTGACCTCATTTTGAGTGTCCGGGAGCATCCTAGAAGATAGCAAAGGTCATTGACCTCTGGTGACCTCATTTTGCGTGTCCGGGAGCTTCTAAGGGTATTGCTAAGGTCATTGTCCTCATCTGACCTCATTTGACCGACGCGGCGCTTCGGAGTCTATCCTGAAGGTCATTGACCTCTGGTGTCCTCATTTAGCGTGTCCGGGAGCTTCTAAGAGTATAGCAAAGGTCATTGAACTCATCTGACCTCATTTGACCGAAGCGGCGCTTCTGAGTCTATCCTGAATGTCATTAACCTCTGGTGACCTCATTTTGCGTGTTCGGGAGTTTATAAGAGGATAGCAAACGTCATTGACCTCATCTGACCTCATTTGACCGACGCGGCGCTACTGAGTCTATCCTGAAGGTCATTGACCTCTGCAGACCTCATTTTGCGTGTCCGGGATCGTCTTAGAAGACAGCAAAGGTCATTGAACTCTAGTAAATTCATTTTGCGTGTCCGGGAGCTTCTAAGAGTATAGCTAAGGTCATTGACTTCATCTGACCTCATTTGACTGACGCGGCGCTTCTGAGTCTATCCTGAATGTCATTGACCTCTGGTGACCTCAGCTTGCGTGTGCGGGAGCTTCTAAGAGGATAGGAAAGGTCATTGACCTCTGGTGACCTCATTTTGCGTGTCCGGGAGCTTCTAAGAGGATAGCAAAGGTCACTGACCTCATCTGACCTCATCTGACCTCATTTGACCGACGCGGCGCTTCTGAGTGTATCCTGAAGGTCATTGACCTCTGGTGACCTCACTTTGCGTGTCCGGGAGGGTCTTAGAAGATAGCAAAGGTCATTGACCTCTGCTGACCCATTTTGCTTGTCCGGGAGCTTCTAGGAGGATAGCAAAGGTCATTGACTTCATCTGACCTCATTTGACCGACGCGGCGCTTCTGAGTCTATCCTGAATGTCATTGACCTCTGGTGAACTCATTTTTCGTGTTCGGGAGCTAATAAGAGGATAACAAACGTCATTGACCTCATCTGACCTCATTTTGCGTGTCCGGCAGCTTCTAAGAGGATAGCAAAGGTCATTGACCTCGTCTGAACTCATTTGACCGACTCGGCGCTTCTGAGTCTATTCTGAAGGTCATTGACCTCTGGTGACCTCATTTTGCGTGTCCGGGAGCTTCTAAGAGTATAGCAAAGGTCATTGACCTCATCTGACCTCATTTGACCGACGCGGTGCTTCTGAGTCTATCCTGAAGTTCATTGACCTAAGCTGACCTCATTTTGCGTGTCCGGGTGCGTCTGAGAAGATAGCAAAGGTCATTGACCTCATCTGACCTCATTTGACCGACGCGGCGCTTCTGAGTCTATCCTGAAGGTCATGGATCTCTGGTGACCTCATTTTGCGTGTGCGGGAGCTTCTAAGAGAATAGCAAAGATCATTGACCTAATCTGAACTCATTATCCGAAGCGGCGCTTCTAAGACTATCCTGAAGTTCATTGACCTCTGGTGATCTCATTTTGCGTGTCCGGGAGCGTCTTAGAAGAACGCAAGGTCATTGACATCTGGTGACCTCATTTTGTGTGTCTGGGAGCTTCTAAGGGAATAGCAAATGTCATTGACCTCATCTGACCTCATTTGACCGACGCGGCGCTTCTGAGTCTATCCTGAAGGTCATTGACCTCTGGTGACCTCATTTTGCGTGTCCGAGAGCTTCTAAGAGGATAGCAAAGGTCATGGAACTAATATGACCTCATTTGACCTACGCGGCATTTCTGAGTCTATCCTGAAGGTTATTGGCCTCTGCTGACCACATTTTGCGTGTCCGGGAGCTTCTAAGAGGATAGCAAAGGTCATTGACCTCATCTGACATCATTTGACCGACGCGGGGCTTTTGAGTCTATCCTGAAGGTCATTGACCTCTGGTGACCTCATTTTGTGTGTCCGAGAGCTTCTAAGAGGATAGCAAAGGTCATGGAACTAATATGACCTCATTTGACCTACGCGGCATTTCTGAGTCTATCCTGAAGGTTATTGGCCTCTGCTGACCACATTTTGCGTGTCCGGGAGCTTCTAAGAGGATAGCAAAGGTCATTGACCTCATCTGACATCATTTGACCGACGCGGGGCTTCTGAGTCTATCCTGAAGGTCATTGACCTCTGCTGACCTCATTTTGGGTGTCCGAGAGCTTCTAAGAGGATAGCAAAGGTCATGGAACTCATATGACCTCATTTGACCTACGCGGCATTTCTGAGTCTATCCTGAAGGTTATTGGCCTCTGCTGACCACATTTTGCGTGTCCGGGAGCTTCTAAGATGATAGCAAAGATCATTGACCTCATCTGACCTCATTTAACAGACGCGGCGCCTCTGAGTCTATCCTGAAGGTCATTGACCTCTGGTGACCTCATTTTGCGTGTGCGGGAGCTTCTAAGAAGGTAGCAAAGGTCATTGACCTCATCTGACCTCATTTGACCGACGCGGCGCTTCTGAGTCTATCCTGAAGGTCATTGACCTTTGGTGACCTCATTTTGCGTTTGCGGGAGCTTCTCAGAGGATAGCAAAGGTCATTGACCTCATCTGACCTCATTTGACCGACGCGGCGCTTCTGAGTCTACCCTGAAGATCATTGACCTCTGGTGACCTCATTTTGCGTGTCCGGAAGCTTTTGAGAGGATAGCAAAAGTCATTGACCTCATCTGACCTCATCTGACCTCATTTGACCGACGCGGCGCTTCTGAGTCTATCCTGAAGGTCATTGACCTCTGGTGACCTCATTTTGCGTGTCCGGGAGCGTCTTAGAAGATAGCAAAGGTCATTGACCTCTGGTGACCTCATTTTGCGTGTGCGCAGCTTCTAAGAGGATAAAAAAGGTCATTGACCTCATCTGAACTCATTTGAACGACGCGGCGCTTCTGAGTTTAACCTGAAGGTCATTGAACTCTGGTGACCTCATTTTGCGTGTCCAGGAGCTTCTTAGAAGATAGCAAAGGTCATTGACCTCTGGTGACCTCATTTTGCGTGTGCGGAGCTTCTAAGAGGATAGCAAATGTTATTCACCTTATCTGACCTCATTTGACCGACGCGGCGCTTCTGAGTCTATCCTGAAGGTCATTGACCTCTGGTGACCTCATTTTGCGTGTCCGGGAGCTTCTAAGCGGATAGCAAAGGTCACTGACCTCATCTGACCTCATTTGACCGACGCGGCACTTCTGAGTCTATCCTGAAGGTCATTGACCTCTGGTGACCTCATTTTGCGTGCCCGGGAGCTTCTAAGAGTATAGCAAAGGTCATTGACCTCATCTGACCTCATTTGACCGACGCGGTGCTTCTGAGTCTATCCTGAAGTTCATTGACCTAAGCTGACCTCATTTTGCGTGTCCGGGTGCGTCTGAGAAGATAGCAAAGGTCATTGACCTCATCTGACCTCATTTGACCGACGCGGCTCTTCTGAGTCTATCCTGAAGGTCATGGATCTCTGGTGACCTCATTTTGCGTGTGCGGGAGCTTCTAAGAGAATAGCAAAGATCATTGACCTAATCTGAACTCATTATCCGAAGCGGCGCTTCTAAGACTATCCTGAAGTTCATTGACCTCTGGTGATCTCATTTTGCGTGTCCGGGAGCGTCTTAGAAGAACGCAAGGTCATTGACATCTGGTGACCTCATTTTGTGTGTCTGGGAGCTTCTAAGGGAATAGCAAATGTCATTGACCTCATCTGACCTCATTTGACCGACGCGGCGCTTCTGAGTCTACCCTGAAGGTCATTGACCTCTGGTGACCTCATTTTGCGTGTCCGGAAGCTTTTGAGAGGATAGCAAAAGTCATTGACCTCATCTGACCTCATCTGACCTCATTTGACCGACGCGGCGCTTCTGAGTCTATCCTGAAGGTCATTGACCTCTGGTGACCTCATTTTGCGTGTCCGGGAGCGTCTTAGAAGATAGCAAAGGTCATTGACCTCTGGTGACCTCATTTTGCGTGTGCGCAGCTTCTAAGAGGATAAAAAAGGTCATTGACCTCATCTGAACTCATTTGAACGACGCGGCGCTTCTGAGTTTAACCTGAAGGTCATTGAACTCTGGTGACCTCATTTTGCGTGTCCAGGAGCTTCTTAGAAGATAGCAAAGGTCATTGACCTCTGGTGACCTCATTTTGCGTGTGCGGAGCTTCTAAGAGGATAGCAAATGTTATTCACCTTATCTGACCTCATTTGACCGACGCGGCGCTTCTGAGTCTATCCTGAAGGTCATTGACCTCTGGTGACCTCATTTTGCGTGTCCGGGAGCTTCTAAGCGGATAGCAAAGGTCACTGACCTCATCTGACCTCATTTGACCGACGCGGCACTTCTGAGTCTATCCTGAAGGTCATTGACCTCTGGTGACCTCATTTTGCGTGCCCGGGAGCTTCTAAGAGTATAGCAAAGGTCATTGACCTCATCTGACCTCATTTGACCGACGCGGTGCTTCTGAGTCTATCCTGAAGTTCATTGACCTAAGCTGACCTCATTTTGCGTGTCCGGGTGCGTCTGAGAAGATAGCAAAGGTCATTGACCTCATCTGACCTCATTTGACCGACGCGGCTCTTCTGAGTCTATCCTGAAGGTCATGGATCTCTGGTGACCTCATTTTGCGTGTGCGGGAGCTTCTAAGAGAATAGCAAAGATCATTGACCTAATCTGAACTCATTATCCGAAGCGGCGCTTCTAAGACTATCCTGAAGTTCATTGACCTCTGGTGATCTCATTTTGCGTGTCCGGGAGCGTCTTAGAAGAACGCAAGGTCATTGACATCTGGTGACCTCATTTTGTGTGTCTGGGAGCTTCTAAGGGAATAGCAAATGTCATTGACCTCATCTGACCTCATTTGACCGACGCGGCGCTTCTGAGTCTACCCTGAAGGTCATTGACCTCTGGTGACCTCATTTTGCGTGTCCGGAAGCTTTTGAGAGGATAGCAAAAGTCATTGACCTCATCTGACCTCATCTGACCTCATTTGACCGACGCGGCGCTTCTGAGTCTATCCTGAAGGTCATTGACCTCTGGTGACCTCATTTTGCGTGTCCGGGAGCGTCTTAGAAGATAGCAAAGGTCATTGACCTCTGGTGACCTCATTTTGCGTGTGCGCAGCTTCTAAGAGGATAAAAAAGGTCATTGACCTCATCTGAACTCATTTGAACGACGCGGCGCTTCTGAGTTTAACCAGAAGGTCATTGAACTCTGGTGACCTCATTTTGCGTGTCCAGGAGCTTCTTAGAAGATAGCAAAGGTCATTGACCTCTGGTGACCTCATTTTGCGTGTGCGGAGCTTCTAAGAGGATAGCAAATGTTATTCACCTTATCTGACCTCATTTGACCGACGCGGCGCTTCTGAGTCTATCCTGAAGGTCATTGACCTCTGGTGACCTCATTTTGCGTGTCCGCGAGCTTCTAAGCGGATAGCAAAGGTCACTGACCTCATCTGACCTCATTTGACCGACGCGGCACTTCTGAGTCTATCCTGAAGGTCATTGACCTCTGGTGACCTCATTTTGCGTGCCCGGGAGCTTCTAAGAGTATAGCAAAGGTCATTGACCTCATCTGACCTCATTTGACCGACGCGGTGCTTCTGAGTCTATCCTGAAGTTCATTGACCTAAGTTGACCTCATTTTGCGTGTCCGGGTGCGTCTGAGAAGATAGCAAAGGTCATTGACCTCATCTGACCTCATTTGACCGACGCGGCTCTTCTGAGTCTATCCTGAAGGTCATGGATCTCTGGTGACCTCATTTTGCGTGTGCGGGAGCTTCTAAGAGAATAGCAAAGATCATTGACCTAATCTGAACTCATTATCCGAAGCGGCGCTTCTAAGACTATCCTGAAGTTCATTGACCTCTGGTGATCTCATTTTGCGTGTCCGGGAGCGTCTTAGAAGAACGCAAGGTCATTGACATCTGGTGAACTCATTTTGTGTGTCTGGGAGCTTCTAAGGGAATAGCAAATGTCATTGACCTCATCTGACCTCATTTGACCGACGCGGCGCTTCTGAGTCTATCCTGAAGGTCATTGACCTCTGGTGACCTCATTTTGCGTGTCCGAGAGCTTCTAAGAGGATAGCAAAGGTCATGGAACTAATATGACCTCATTTGACCTACGCGGCATTTCTGAGTCTATCCTGAAGGTTATTGGCCTCTGCTGACCACATTTTGCGTGTCCGGGAGCTTCTAAGAGGATAGCAAAGGTCATTGACCTCATCTGACATCATTTGACCGACGCGGGGCTTTTGAGTCTATCCTGAAGGTCATTGACCTCTGGTGACCTCATTTTGTGTGTCCGAGAGCTTCTAAGAGGATAGCAAAGGTCATGGAACTAATATGACCTCATTTGACCTACGCGGCATTTCTGAGTCTATCCTGAAGGTTATTGGCCTCTGCTGACCACATTTTGCGTGTCCGGGAGCTTCTAAGAGGATAGCAAAGGTCATTGACCTCATCTGACATCATTTGACCGACGCGGGGCTTCTGAGTCTATCCTGAAGGTCATTGACCTCTGCTGACCTCATTTTGGGTGTCCGAGAGCTTCTAAGAGGATAGCAAAGGTCATGGAACTCATATGACCTCATTTGACCTACGCGGCATTTCTGAGTCTATCCTGAAGGTTATTGGCCTCTGCTGACCACATTTTGCGTGTCCGGGAGCTTCTAAGATGATAGCAAAGATCATTGACCTCATCTGACCTCATTTAACAGACGCGGCGCTTCTAAGTCTATCCTGAAGTTCATTGACCTCTGGTGACCTCATTTTGCGTGTCCGGGAGCGTCTTAGAAAATAGCAAAGGTCATTGCCATCTGGTGACCTCATTTTGTGTGTCTGGGAGCTTCTAAGGGAATAGCAAATGTCATTGACCTCATCTGACCTCATTTGACCGACGCGGCGCTTCAGAGTCTATCCTGAAGGTCATTGACCTTTGCTGAACACATTTTGCGGGTCCGGGAGTTTCTAAGAGGGTAGCAAATGTCATTGACCTCATCTGACCTCATTTGACCGACGCGGCGCTTCTGAGTCTATTCTGAAGGTCATTGACCTCTGCTGACCTCATTTTGGGTGTCCGGGAGCTTCTAAGAGGATAGCAAAGGTCATTGACCTCATCTGACCTCATTTGTCCGACGCGGCGCCTCTGAGTCTATCCTGAAGGTCATTGACCTCTGGTGACCTCATTTTGCGTGTGCGGGAGCTTCTAAGAAGGTAGCAAAGGTCATTGACCTCATCTGACCTCATTTGACCGACGCGGCGCTTCTGAGTCTATCCTGAAGGTCATTGACCTTTGGTGACCTCATTTTGCGTTTGCGGGAGCTTCTCAGAGGATAGCAAAGGTCATTGACCTCATCTGACCTCATTTGACCGACGCGGCGCTTCTGAGTCTACCCTGAAGATCATTGACCTCTGGTGACCTCATTTTGCGTGTCCGGAAGCTTTTGAGAGGATAGCAAAAGTCATTGACCTCATCTGACCTCATCTGACCTCATTTGACCGACGCGGCGCTTCTGAGTCTATCCTGAAGGTCATTGACCTCTGGTGACCTCATTTTGCGTGTCCGGGAGCGTCTTAGAAGATAGCAAAGGTCATTGACCTCTGGTGACCTCATTTTGCGTGTGCGCAGCTTCTAAGAGGATAAAAAAGGTCATTGACCTCATCTGAACTCATTTGAACGACGCGGCGCTTCTGAGTTTAACCTGAAGGTCATTGAACTCTGGTGACCTCATTTTGCGTGTCCAGGAGCTTCTTAGAAGATAGCAAAGGTCATTGACCTCTGGTGACCTCATTTTGCGTGTGCGGAGCTTCTAAGAGGATAGCAAATGTTATTCACCTTATCTGACCTCATTTGACCGACGCGGCGCTTCTGAGTCTATCCTGAAGGTCATTGACCTCTGGTGACCTCATTTTGCGTGTCCGGGAGCGTCTTAGAAGATGGCAAAGGTCATTGACCTCATCTGACCTCATTTGGCATACGCGGCGCTTCTGAGTCTATCCTGAAGATCATTGACCTCTGCAGATCACATTTTGCGTGTCCGGTAGCTTCTTAAAAGTTAGCAAAGGTCATTGACCTCATCTGACATCATTTGACCGACGCGGCGCTTCTGAGTCTATCCTGAAGGTCATTGACCTCTGGTGACCTCATTTTGCGTGTCCGGGAGCTGCTAAGAGGATAGCAAAGGTCATTGACCTCATCTGACCTCATTTGACCGACGCGGCGCTTCTGAGTCTATCCTGAAGGTCATTGACCTCTGGTGACCTCATTTTGCCTGTCCGAGAGCGTCTTAGAAGATAGCAAAGGTCATTGACCTCATCTGCCCTCATTTGACCTACGTGGCGCTTCTGAGTCTATCCTGAAGGTCATTGACCTCTGCAGACCTCATTTTGCGTGTCCGGGATCGTCTTAGAAGACAGCAAAGGTCATTGAACTCTAGTAAATTCATTTTGCGTGTCCGGGAGCTTCTAAGAGTATAGCTAAGGTCATTGACTTCATCTGACCTCATTTGACCGACGCGGCGCTTCTGAGTCTATCCTGAATGTCATTGACCTCTGGTGACCTCAGCTTGCGTGTGCGGGAGCTTCTAAGAGGATAGGAAAGGTCATTGACCTCTGGTGACCTCATTTTGCGTGTCCGGGAGCTTCTAAGAGGATAGCAAAGGTCACTGACCTCATCTGACCTCATCTGACCGACGCGGCGCTTCTGAGTCTATTCTGAAGGTCATTGACCTCTGCTGACCTCATTTTGGGTGTCCGGGAGCTTCTAAGAGGATAGCAAAGGTCATGGACCTCATATGACCTCATTTGTCCTACGCGGCATTTCTGAGTCTATCCTGAAGATTATTGGCCTCTTCTGACCACATTTTGCGTGTCCGGGAGCTTCTAAGAGGATAGAAAAGGTCATTGACCTCATCTGACCTCATTTGACCGACGCGGCGCTTCTGAGTCTATCCTGAAGGTCATTGACCTTTGGTGACCTCATTTTGCGTTTGCGGGAGCTTCTCAGAGGATAGCAAAGGTCATTGACCTCATCTGACCTCATTTGACCGACGCGGCGCTTCTGAGTCTACCCTGAAGATCATTGACCTCTGGTGACCTCATTTTGCGTGTCCGGAAGCTTTTGAGAGGATAGCAAAAGTCATTGACCTCATCTGACCTCATCTGACCTCATTTGACCGACGCGGCGCTTCTGAGTCTATCCTGAAGGTCATTGACCTCTGGTGACCTCATTTTGCGTGTCCGGGAGCGTCTTAGAAGATAGCAAAGGTCATTGACCTCTGGTGACCTCATTTTGCGTGTGCGCAGCTTCTAAGAGGATAAAAAAGGTCATTGACCTCATCTGAACTCATTTGAACGACGCGGCGCTTCTGAGTTTAACCTGAAGGTCATTGAACTCTGGTGACCTCATTTTGCGTGTCCAGGAGCTTCTTAGAAGATAGCAAAGGTCATTGACCTCTGGTGACCTCATTTTGCGTGTGCGGAGCTTCTAAGAGGATAGCAAATGTTATTCACCTTATCTGACCTCATTTGACCGACGCGGCGCTTCTGAGTCTATCCTGAAGGTCATTGACCTCTGGTGACCTCATTTTGCGTGTCCGGGAGCGTCTTAGAAGATGGCAAAGGTCATTGACCTCATCTGACCTCATTTGGCATACGCGGCGCTTCTGAGTCTATCCTGAAGATCATTGACCTCTGCAGACCACATTTTGCGTGTCCGGTAGCTTCTTAAAAGTTAGCAAAGGTCATTGACCTCATCTGACATCATTTGACCGACGCGGCGCTTCTGAGTCTATCCTGAAGGTCATTGACCTCTGGTGACCTCATTTTGCGTGTCCGGGAGCTGCTAAGAGGATAGCAAAGGTCATTGACCTCATCTGACCTCATTTGACCGACGCGGCGCTTCTGAGTCTATCCTGAAGGTCATTGACCTCTGGTGTCCTCATTTTGCCTGTCCGAGAGCGTCTTAGAAGATAGCAAAGGTCATTGACCTCATCTGCCCTCATTTGACCTACGTGGCGCTTCTGAGTCTATCCTGAAGGTCATTGACCTCTGCAGACCTCATTTTGCGTGTCCGGGATCGTCTTAGAAGACAGCAAAGGTCATTGAACTCTAGTAAATTCATTTTGCGTGTCCGGGAGCTTCTAAGAGTATAGCTAAGGTCATTGACTTCATCTGACCTCATTTGACCGACGCGGCGCTTCTGAGTCTATCCTGAATGTCATTGACCTCTGGTGACCTCAGCTTGCGTGTGCGGGAGCTTCTAAGAGGATAGTAAAGGTCATTGACCTCTGGTGACCTCATTTTGCGTGTCCGGGAGCTTCTAAGAGGATAGCAAAGGTCACTGACCTCATCTGACCTCATCTGACCTCATTTGACCGACGCGGCGCTTCTGAGTGTATCCTGAAGGTCATTGACCTCTGGTGACCTCACTTTGCGTGTCCAGGAGCTTCTTAGAAGATAGCGAAGGTCATTGACCTCTGGTGACCTCATTTTGCGTGTGCGGAGCTTCTAAGAGGATAGCAAATGTTATTCACCTTATCTGACCTCATTTGACCGACGCGGCGCTTCTGAGTCTATCCTGAAGGTCATTGACCTCTGGTGACCTCATTTTGCGTGTCCGGGAGCGTCTTAGAAGATGGCAAAGGTCATTGACCTCATCTGACCTCATTTGGCATACGCGGCGCTTCTGAGTCTATCCTGAAGATCATTGACCTCTGCAGACCACATTTTGCGTGTCCGGTAGCTTCTTAAAAGTTAGCAAAGGTCATTGACCTCATCTGACATCATTTGACCGACGCGGCGCTTCTGAGTCTATCCTGAAGGTCATTGACCTCTGGTGACCTCATTTTGCGTGTCCGGGAGCTGCTAAGAGGATAGCAAAGGTCATTGACCTCATCTGACCTCATTTGACCGACGCGGCGCTTCTGAGTCTATCCTGAAGGTCATTGACCTCTGGTGACCTCATTTTGCCTGTCCGAGAGCGTCTTAGAAGATAGCAAAGGTCATTGACCTCATCTGCCCGCATTTGACCTACGTGGCGCTTCTGAGTCTATCCTGAAGGTCATTGACCTCTGCAGACCTCATTTTGCGTGTCCGGGATCGTCTTAGAAGACAGCAAAGGTCATTGAACTCTAGTAAATTCATTTTGCGTGTCCGGGAGCTTCTAAGAGTATAGCTAAGGTCATTGACTTCATCTGACCTCATTTGACCGACGCGGCGCTTCTGAGTCTATCCTGAATGTCATTGACCTCTGGTGACCTCAGCTTGCGTGTGCGGGAGCTTCTAAGAGGATAGGAAAGGTCATTGACCTCTGGTGACCTCATTTTGCGTGTCCGGGAGCTTCTAAGAGGATAGCAAAGGTCACTGACCTCATCTGACCTCATCTGACCTCATTTGACCGATGCGGCGCTTCTGAGTGTATCCTGAAGGTCATTGACCTCTGGTGACCTCACTTTGCGTGTCCGGGAGGGTCTTAGAAGATAGCAAAGGTCATTGACCTCTGCTGACCCATTTTGCTTGTCCGGGAGCTTCTAGGAGGATAGCAAAGGTCATTGACTTCATCTGACCTCATTTGACCGACGCGGCGCTTCTGAGTCTATCCTGAATGTCATTGACCTCTGGTGAACTCATTTTTCGTGTTCGGGAGCTAATAAGAGGATAACAAACGTCATTGACCTCATCTGACCTCATTTTGCGTGTCCGGCAGCTTCTAAGAGGATAGCAAATGTCATTGACCTCGTCTGAACTCATTTGACCGACTCGGCGCTTCTGAGTCTATTCTGAAGGTCATTGACCTCTGGTGACCTCATTTTGCGTGTCCGGGAGCTTCCAAGCGGATAGCAAAGGTCACTGACCTCATCTGACCTCATTTGACCGACGCGGCACTTCTGAGTCTATCCTGAAGGTCATTGACCTCTGGTGACCTCATTTTGCGTGCCCGGGAGCTTCTAAGAGTATAGCAAAGGTCATTGACCTCATCTGACCTCATTTGACCGACGCGGCGCTTCTGAGTCTATCCTGAAGGTCATTGACCTTTGGTGACCTCATTTTGCGTTTGCGGGAGCTTCTCAGAGGATAGCAAAGGTCATTGACCTCATCTGACCTCATTTGACCGACGCGGCGCTTCTGAGACTACCCTGAAGATCATTGACCTCTGGTGACCTCATTTTGCGTGTCCGGAAGCTTTTGAGAGGATAGCAAAAGTCATTGACCTCATCTGACCTCATCTGACCTCATTTGACCGACGCGGCGCTTCTGAGTCTATCCTGAAGGTCATTGACCTCTGGTGACCTCATTTTGCGTGTCCGGGAGCGTCTTAGAAGATAGCAAAGGTCATTGACCTCTGGTGACCTCATTTTGGGTGTGCGGAGCTTCTAAGGGGATAGCAAATGTTATTCACCTCATCTGACCTCATTTGACCGACGCGGCGCTTCTGAGTATATCCTGAAGGTCATTGACCTTTGGTGACCTCATTTTGCGTTTGCGGGAGCTTCTCAGAGGATAGCAAAGGTCATTGACCTCATCTGACCTCATTTGACCGACGCGGCGCTTCTGAGTCTACCCTGAAGATCATTGACCTCTGGTGACCTCATTTTGCGTGTCCGGAAGCTTTTGAGAGGATAGCAAAAGTCATTGACCTCATCTGACCTCATCTGACCTCATTTGACCGACGCGGCGCTTCTGAGTCTATCCTGAAGGTCATTGACCTCTGGTGACCTCATTTTGCGTTTCCGGGAGCGTCTTAGAAGATAGCAAAGGTCATTGACCTCTGGTGACCTCATTTTGCGTGTGCGCAGCTTCTAAGAGGATAACAAAGGTCATTGACCTCATCTGAACTCATTTGAACGACGCGGCGCTTCTGAGTTTAACCTGAAGGTCTTGAACTCTGGTGACCTCATTTTGCGTGTCCAGGAGCTTCTTAGAAGATAGCAAAGGTCATTGACCTCTGGTGACCTCATTTTGGGTGTGCGGAGCTTCTAAGAGGATAGCAAATGTTATTCACCTTATCTGACCTCATTTGACCGACGCGGCGCTTCTCAGTCTATCCTGAAGGTCATGGATCTCTGGTGACCTCATTTTGCGTGTGCGGGAGCTTCTAAGAGAATAGCAAAGATCATTGACCTAATCTGAACTCATTATCCGAAGCGGCGCTTCTAAGACTATCCTGAAGTTCATTGACCTCTGGTGATCTCATTTTGCGTGTCCGGGAGCGTCTTAGAAGAACGCAAGGTCATTGACATCTGGTGACCTCATTTTGTGTGTCTGGGAGCTTCTAAGGGAATAGCAAATGTCATTGACCTCATCTGACCTCATTTGACCGACGCGGCGCTTCTGAGTCTATCCTGAAGGTCATTGACCTCTGGTGACCTCATTTTGCGTGTCCGAGAGCTTCTAAGAGGATAGCAAAGGTCATGGAACTAATATGACCTCATTTGACCTACGCGGCATTTCTGAGTCTATCCTGAAGGTTATTGGCCTCTGCTGACCACATTTTGCGTGTCCGGGAGCTTCTAAGAGGATAGCAAAGGTCATTGACCTCATCTGACATCATTTGACCGACGCGGGGCTTTTGAGTCTATCCTGAAGGTCATTGACCTCTGGTGACCTCATTTTGCGTGTCCGAGAGCTTCTAAGAGGATAGCAAAGGTCATGGAACTAATATGACCTCATTTGACCTACGCGGCATTTCTGAGTCTATCCTGAAGGTTATTGGCCTCTGCTGACCACATTTTGCGTGTCCGGGAGCTTCTAAGAGGATAGCAAAGGTCATTGACCTCATCTGACATCATTTGACCGACGCGGGGCTTCTGAGTCTATCCTGAAGGTCATTGACCTCTGCTGACCTCATTTTGGGTGTCCGAGAGCTTCTAAGAGGATAGCAAAGGTCATGGAACTCATATGACCTCATTTGACCTACGCGGCATTTCTGAGTCTATCCTGAAGGTTATTGGCCTCTGCTGACCACATTTTGCGTGTCCGGGAGCTTCTAAGATGATAGCAAAGATCATTGACCTCATCTGACCTCATTTAACAGACGCGGCGCTTCTAAGTCTATCCTGAAGTTCATTGACCTCTGGTGACCTCATTTTGCGTGTCCGGGAGCGTCTTAGAAAATAGCAAAGGTCATTGACATCTGGTGACCTCATTTTGTGTGTCTGGGAGCTTCTAAGGGAATAGCAAATGTCATTGACCTCATCTGACCTCATTTGACCGACGCGGCGCTTCAGAGTCTATCCTGAAGGTCATTGACCTTTGCTGAACACATTTTGCGGGTCCGGGAGTTTCTAAGAGGGTAGCAAATGTCATTGACCTCATCTGACCTCATTTGACCGACGCGGCGCTTCTGAGTCTATTCTGAAGGTCATTGGCCTCTGCTGACCTCATTTTGGGTGTCCGGGAGCTTCTAAGAGGATAGCAAAGGTCATGGACCTCATATGACCTCATTTGTCCTACGCGGCATTTCTGAGTCTATCCTGAAGATTATTGGCCTCTGCTGACCACATTTTGCGTGTCCGGGAGCTTCTAAGAGGATAGCAAAGGTCATTGACCTCATCTGACCTCATTTGACCGACGCGGCGCTTCTGAGTCTATCCTGAAGGTCATTGACCTCTGGTGACCTCATTTTGCGTGTCCGGGAGCTTCTAAGAGGATAGAAAAGGTCATTGACCTCATCTGACCTCATTTGACCGACGCGGCGCTTCTGAGTCTATCCTGAAGGTCATTGACCTTTGGTGACCTCATTTTGCGTTTGCGGGAGCTTCTCAGAGGATAGCAAAGGTCATTGACCTCATCTGACCTCATTTGACCGACGCGGCGCTTCTGAGTCTACCCTGAAGATCATTGACCTCTGGTGACCTCATTTTGCGTGTCCGGAAGCTTTTGAGAGGATAGCAAAAGTCTTTGACATCATCTGACCTCATCTGACCTCATTTGACCGACGCGGCGCTTCTGAGTCTATCCTGAAGGTCATTGACCTCTGGTGACCTCATTTTGCGTGTCCGGGAGCGTCTTAGAAGATAGCAAAGGTCATTGACCTCTGGTGACCTCATTTTGCGTGTGCGCAGCTTCTAAGAGGATAACAAAGGTCATTGACCTCATCTGAACTCATTTGAACGACGCGGCGCTTCTGAGTTTAACCTGAAGGTCATTGAACTCTGGTGACCTCATTTTGCGTGTCCAGGAGCTTCTTAGAAGATGGCAAAGGTCATTGACCTCATCTGACCTCATTTGGCATACGCGGCGCTTCTGAGTCTATCCTGAAGATCATTGACCTCTGCAGACCACATTTTGCGTGTCCGGTAGCTTCTTAAAAGTTAGCAAAGGTCATTGACCTCATCTGACATCATTTGACCGACGCGGCGCTTCTGAGTCTATCCTGAAGGTCATTGACCTCTGGTGACCTCATTTTGCGTGTCCGGGAGCTGCTAAGAGGATAGCAAAGGTCATTGACCTCATCTGACCTCATTTGACCGACGCGGCGCTTCTGAGTCTATCCTGAAGGTCATTGACCTCTGGTGACCTCATTTTGCCTGTCCGAGAGCGTCTTAGAAGATAGCAAAGGTCATTGACCTCATCTGCCCTCATTTGACCTACGTGGCGCTTCTGAGTCTATCCTGAAGGTCATTGACCTCTGCAGACCTCATTTTGCGTGTCCGGGATCGTCTTAGAAGACAGCAAAGGTCATTGAACTCTAGTAAATTCATTTTGCGTGTCCGGGAGCTTCTAAGAGTATAGCTAAGGTCATTGACTTCATCTGACCTCATTTGACCGACGCGGCGCTTCTGAGTCTATCCTGAATGTCATTGACCTCTGGTGACCTCAGCTTGCGTGTGCGGGAGCTTCTAAGAGGATAGGAAAGGTCATTGACCTCTGGTGACCTCATTTTGCGTGTCCGGGAGCTTCTAAGAGGATAGCAAAGGTCACTGACCTCATCTGACCTCATCTGACCTCATTTGACCGACGCGGCGCTTCTGAGTGTATCCTGAAGGTCATTGACCTCTGGTGACCTCACTTTGCGTGTCCGGGAGGGTCTTAGAAGATAGCAAAGGTCATTGACCTCTGCTGACCCATTTTGCTTGTCCGGGAGCTTCTAGGAGGATAGCAAAGGTCATTGACTTCATCTGACCTCATTTGACCGACGCGGCGCTTCTGAGTCTATCCTGAATGTCATTGACCTCTGGTGAACTCATTTTTCGTGTTCGGGAGCTAATAAGAGGATAACAAACGTCATTGACCTCATCTGACCTCATTTTGCGTGTCCGGCAGCTTCTAAGAGGATAGCAAATGTCATTGACCTCGTCTGAACTCATTTGACCGACTCGGCGCTTCTGAGTCTATTCTGAAGGTCATTGACCTCTGGTGACCTCATTTTGCGTGTCCGGGAGCTTCTAAGCGGATAGCAAAGGTCACTGACCTCATCTGACCTCATTTGACCGACGCGGCGCTTCTGAGTCTATCCTGAAGTCCATTGACCTAAGCTGACCTCATTTTGCGTGTCCGGGTGCGTCTGAGAAGATAGCAAAGGTCATTGACTTCATCTGACCTCATTTGACCGACGCGGCGCTTCTGAGTCTATCCTGAAGGTCATGGATCTCTGGTGACCTCATTTTGCGTGTGCGGGAGCTTCTAAGAGAATAGCAAAGATCATTGACCTAATCTGAACTCATTATCCGAAGCGGCGCTTCTAAGACTATCCTGAAGTTCATTGACCTCTGGTGACCTCATTTTGCGTGTCCGGAAGCTTTTGAGAGTATAGCAAAAGTCATTGACCTCATCTGACCTCATCTGACCTCATTTGACCGACGCGGCGCTTCTGAGTCTATCCTGAAGGTCATTGACCTCTGGTGACCTCATTTTGCGTGTCCGGGAGCGTCTTAGAAGATAGCAAAGGTCATTGACCTCTGGTGACCTCATTTTGCGTGTGCGCAGCTTCTAAGAGGATAACAAAGGTCATTGACCTCATCTGAACTCATTTGAACGACGCGGCGCTTCTGAGTTTAACCTGAAGGTCATTGAACTCTGGTGACCTCATTTTGCGTGTCCAGGAGCTTCTTAGAAGATAGCAAAGGTCATTGACCTCTGGTGACCTCATTTTGGGTGTGCGGAGCTTCTAAGAGGATAGCAAATGTTATTCACCTTATCTGACCTCATTTGACCGACGCGGCGCTTCTGAGTCTATCCTGAAGGTCATGGATCTCTGGTGACCTCATTTTGCGTGTGCGGGAGCTTCTAAGAGAATAGCAAAGATCATTGACCTAATCTGAACTCATTATCCGAAGCGGCGCTTCTAAGACTATCCTGAAGTTCATTGACCTCTGGTGATCTCATTTTGCGTGTCCGGGAGCGTCTTAGAAGAACGCAAGGTCATTGACATCTGGTGACCTCATTTTGTGTGTCTGGGAGCTTCTAAGGGAATAGCAAATGTCATTGACCTCATCTGACCTCATTTGACCGACGCGGCGCTTCTGAGTCTATCCTGAAGGTCATTGACCTCTGGTGACCTCATGTTGCGTGTCCGAGAGCTTCTAAGAGGATAGCAAAGGTCATGGAACTAATATGACCTCATTTGACCTACGCGGCATTTCTGAGTCTATCCTGAAGGTTATTGGCCTCTGCTGACCACATTTTGCGTGTCCGGGAGCTTCTAAGAGGATAGCAAAGGTCATTGACCTCATCTGACATCATTTGACCGACGCGGGGCTTTTGAGTCTATCCTGAAGGTCATTGACCTCTGGTGACCTCATTTTGCGTGTCCGAGAGCTTCTAAGAGGATAGCAAAGGTCATGGAACTAATATGACCTCATTTGACCTACGCGGCATTTCTGAGTCTATCCTGAAGGTTATTGGCCTCTGCTGACCACATTTTGCGTGTCCGGGAGCTTCTAAGAGGATAGCCAAGTTCATTGACCTCATCTGACATCATTTGACCGACGCGGGGCTTCTGAGTCTATCCTGAAGGTCATTGACCTCTGCTGACCTCATTTTGGGTGTCCGAGAGCTTCTAAGAGGATAGCAAAGGTCATGGAACTCATATGACCTCATTTGACCTACGCGGCATTTCTGAGTCTATCCTGAAGGTTATTGGCCTCTGCTGACCACATTTTGCGTGTCCGGGAGCTTCTAAGATGATAGCAAAGATCATTGACCTCATCTGACCTCATTTAACAGACGCGGCGCTTCTAAGTCTATCCTGAAGTTCATTGACCTCTGGTGACCTCATTTTGCGTGTCCGGGAGCGTCTTAGAAAATAGCAAAGGTCATTGACATCTGGTGACCTCATTTTGTGTGTCTGGGAGCTTCTAAGGGAATAGCAAATGTCATTGACCTCATCTGACCTCATTTGACCGACGCGGCGATTCAGAGTCTATCCTGAAGGTCATTGACCTTTGCTGAACACATTTTGCGGGTCCGGGAGTTTCTAAGAGGGTAGCAAATGTCATTGACCTCATCTGACCTCATTTGACCGACGCGGCGCTTCTGAGTCTATTCTGAAGGTCATTGACCTCTGCTGACCTCATTTTGGGTGTCCGGGAGCTTCTAAGAGGATAGCAAAGGTCATGGACCTCATATGACCTCATTTGTCCTACGCGGCATTTCTGAGTCTATCCTGAAGATTATTGGCCTCTGCTGACCACATTTTGCGTGTCCGGGAGCTTCTAAGAGGATAGCAAAGGTCATTGACCTCATCTGACCTCATTTGACCGACGCGGCGCTTCTGAGTCTATCCTGAAGGTCATTGACCTCTGGTGACCTCATTTTGCGTGTCCGGGAGCTTCTAAGAGGATAGAAAAGGTCATTGACCTCATCTGACCTCATTTGACCGACGCGGCGCTTCTGAGTCTATCCTGAAGGTCATTGACCTTTGGTGACCTCATTTTGCGTTTGCGGGAGCTTCTCAGAGGATAGCAAAGGTCATTGACCTCATCTGACCTCATTTGACCGACGCGGCGCTTCTGAGTCTACCCTGAAGATCATTGACCTCTGGTGACCTCATTTTGCGTGTCCGGAAGCTTTTGAGAGGATAGCAAAAGTCATTGACCTCATCTGACCTCATCTGACCTCATTTGACCGACGCGGCGCTTCTGAGTCTATCCTGAAGGTCATTGACCTCTGGTGACCTCATTTTGCGTGTCCGGGAGCGTCTTAGAAGATAGCAAAGGTCATTGACCTCTGGTGACCTCATTTTGCGTGTGCGCAGCTTCTAAGAGGATAACAAAGGTCATTGACCTCATCTGAACTCATTTGAACGACGCGGCGTTTCTGAGTTTAACCTGAAGGTCATTGAACTCTGGTGACCTCATTTTGCGTGTCCAGGAGCTTCTTAGAAGATGGCAAAGGTCATTGACCTCATCTGACCTCATTTGGCATACGCGGCGCTTCTGAGTCTATCCTGAAGATCATTGACCTCTGCAGACCACATTTTGCGTGTCCGGTAGCTTCTTAAAAGTTAGCAAAGGTCATTGACCTCATCTGACATCATTTGACCGACGCGGCGCTTCTGAGTCTATCCTGAAGGTCATTGACCTCTGGTGACCTCATTTTGCGTGTCCGGGAGCTGCTAAGAGGATAGCAAAGGTCATTGACCTCATCTGACCTCATTTGACCGACGCGGCGCTTCTGAGTCTATCCTGAAGGTCATTGACCTCTGGTGACCTCATTTTGCCTGTCCGAGAGCGTCTTAGAAGATAGCAAAGGTCATTGACCTCATCTGCCCTCATTTGACCTACGTGGCGCTTCTGAGTCTATCCTGAAGGTCATTGACCTCTGCAGACCTCATTTTGCGTGTCCGGGATCGTCTTAGAAGACAGCAAAGGTCATTGAACTCTAGTAAATTCATTTTGCGTGTCCGGGAGCTTCTAAGAGTATAGCTAAGGTCATTGACTTCATCTGACCTCATTTGACCGACGCGGCGCTTCTGAGTCTATCCTGAATGTCATTGACCTCTGGTGACCTCAGCTTGCGTGTGCGGGAGCTTCTAAGAGGATAGGAAAGGTCATTGACCTCTGGTGACCTCATTTTGCGTGTCCGGGAGCTTCTAAGAGGATAGCAAAGGTCACTGACCTCATCTGACCTCATCTGACCTCATTTGACCGACGCGGCGCTTCTGAGTGTATCCTGAAGGTCATTGACCTCTGGTGACCTCACTTTGCGTGTCCGGGAGGGTCTTAGAAGATAGCAAAGGTCATTGACCTCTGCTGACCCATTTTGCTTGTCCGGGAGCTTCTAGGAGGATAGCAAAGGTCATTGACTTCATCTGACCTCATTTGACCGACGCGGCGCTTCTGAGTCTATCCTGAATGTCATTGACCTCTGGTGAACTCATTTTTCGTGTTCGGGAGCTAATAAGAGGATAACAAACGTCATTGACCTCATCTGACCTCATTTTGCGTGTCCGGCAGCTTCTAAGAGGATAGCAAATGTCATTGACCTTGTCTGAACTCATTTGACCGACTCGGCGCTTCTGAGTCTATTCTGAAGGTCATTGACCTCTGGTGACCTCATTTTGCGTGTCCGGGAGCTTCTAAGCGGATAGCAAAGGTCACTGACCTCATCTGACCTCATTTGACCGACGCGGCGCTTCTGAGTCTATCCTGAAGTTCATTGACCTAAGCTGACCTCATTTTGCGTGTCCGGGTGCGTCTGAGAAGATAGCAAAGGTCATTGACTTCATCTGACCTCATTTGACCGACGCGGCGCTTCTGAGTCTATCCTGAAGGTCATGGATCTCTGGTGACCTCATTTTGCGTGTGCGGGAGCTTCTAAGAGAATAGCAAAGATCATTGACCTAATCTGAACTCATTATCCGAAGCGGCGCTTCTAAGACTATCCTGAAGTTCATTGACCTCTGGTGATCTCATTTTGCGTGTCCGGGAGCGTCTTAGAAGAACGCAAGGTCATTGACATCTGGTGACCTCATTTTGTGTGTCTGGGAGCTTCTAAGGGAATAGCAAATGTCATTGACCTCATCTGACCTCATTTGACCGACGCGGCGCTTCTGAGTCTATCCTGAAGGTCATTGACCTCTGGTGACCTCATTTTGCGTGTCCGAGAGCTTCTAAGAGGATAGCAAAGGTCATGGAACTAATATGACCTCATTTGACCTACGCGGCACTTCTGAGTCTATCCTGAAGGTTATTGGCCTCTGCTGACCACATTTTGCGTGTCCGGGAGCTTCTAAGAGGATAGCAAAGGTCATTGACCTCATCTGACATCATTTGACCGACGCGGGGCTTTTGAGTCTATCCTGAAGGTCATTGACCTCTGGTGACCTCATTTTGCGTGTCCGAGAGCTTCTAAGAGGATAGCTAAGGTCATGGAACTAATATGACCTCATTTGACCTACGCGGCATTTCTGAGTCTATCCTGAAGGTTATTGGCCTCTGCTGACCACATTTTGCGTGTCCGGGAGCTTCTAAGAGGATAGCAAAGGTCATTGACCTCATCTGACATCATTTGACCGACGCGGGGCTTCTGAGTCTATCCTGAAGGTCATTGACCTCTGCTGACCTCATTTTGGGTGTCCGAGAGCTTCTAAGAGGATAGCAAAGGTCATGGAACTCATATGACCTCATTTGACCTACGCGGCATTTCTGAGTCTATCCTGAAGGTTATTGGCCTCTGCTGACCACATTTTGCGTGTCCGGGAGCTTCTAAGATGATAGCAAAGATCATTGACCTCATCTGACCTCATTTAACAGACGCGGCGCTTCTAAGTCTATCCTGAAGTTCATTGACCTCTGGTGACCTCATTTTGCGTGTCCGGGAGCGTCTTAGAAAATAGCAAAGGTCATTGACATCTGGTGACCTCATTTTGTGTGTCTGGGAGCTTCTAAGGGAATAGCAAATGTCATTGACCTCAGCTGACCTCATTTGACCGACGCGGCGCTTCAGAGTCTATCCTGAAGGTCATTGACCTTTGCTGAACACATTTTGCGTGTCCGGGAGTTTCTAAGAGGGTAGCAAATGTCATTGACCTCATCTGAACTCATTTGACCGACGCGGCGCTTGTGAGTCTATTCTGAAGGTCATTGACCTCTGCTGACCTCATTTTGGGTGTCCGGGAGCTTCTAAGAGGATAGCAAAGGTCATGGACCTCATATGACCTCATTTGTCCTACGCGGCATTTCTGAGTCTATCCTGAAGATTATTGGCCTCTGCTGACCACATTTTGCGTGTCCGGGAGCTTCTAAGAGGATAGCAAAAGTCATTGACCTCATCTGACCTCATTTGACCGACGCGGCGCTTCTGAGTCTATCCTGAAGGTCATTGACCTCTGGTGACCTCATTTTGCGTGTCCGGGAGCTTCTAAGAGGATAGAAAAGGTCATTGACCTCATCTGACCTCATTTGACCGACGCGGCGCTTCTGAGTCTATCCTGAAGGTCATTGACCTTTGGTGACCTCATTTTGCGTTTGCGGGAGCTTCTCAGAGGATAGCAAAGGTCATTGACCTCATCTGACCTCATTTGACCGACGCGGCGCTTCTGAGTCTACCCTGAAGATCATTGACCTCTGGTGACCTCATTTTGCGTGTCCGGAAGCTTTTGAGAGGATAGCAAAAGTCATTGACCTCATCTGACCTCATCTGACCTCATTTGACCGACGCGGCGCTTCTGAGTCTATCCTGAAGGTCATTGACCTCTGGTGACCTCATTTTGCGTGTCCGGGAGCGTCTTAGAAGATAGCAAAGGTCATTGACCTCTGGTGACCTCATTTTGCGTGTGCGCAGCTTCTAAGAGGATAACAAAGGTCATTGACCTCATCTGAACTCATTTGAACGACGCGGCGCTTCTGAGTATAACCTGAAGGTCATTGAACTCTGGTGACCTCATTTTGCGTGTCCAGGAGCTTCTTAGAAGATAGCAAAGGTCATTGACCTCTGGTGACCTCATTTTGCGTGTGCGGAGCTTCTAAGAGTATAGCAAATGTTATTCACCTTATCTGACCTCATTTGACCGACGCGGCGCTTCTGAGTCTATCCTGAATGTCATTGACCTCTGGTGACCTCATTTTGCGTGTCCGGGAGCGTCTTAGAAGATGGCAAAGGTCATTGACCTCATCTGACCTCATTTGGCATACGCGGCGCTTCTGAGTCTATCCTGAAGATCATTGACCTCTGGTGACCTCATTTTGCGTGTGCGGAGCTTCTAAGAGTATAGCAAAGGTCATTGACCTCATCTGACCTCATTTGACCGACGCGGCGCTTCTGAGTCTATCCTGAAGGTCATTGACCTCTGGTGACCTCATTTTGCGTGTCCGGGAGCGTCTTAGAAGACAGCAAAGGTCATTGACCTCTGGTGACCTCATTTTGCGTGTGCGCAGCTTCTAAGAGGATAACAAAGGTCATTGACCTCATCTGAACTCATTTGAACGACGCGGCGCTTCTGAGTTTAACCTGAAGGTCATTGAACTCTGGTGACCTCATTTTGCGTGTCCAGGAGCTTCTTAGAAGATAGCAAAGGTCATTGACCTCTGGTGACCTCATTTTGCGTGTGCGGAGCTTCTAAGAGGATAGCAAATGTTATTCACCTTATCTGACCTCATTTGACCGACGCGGCGCTTCTGAGTCTATCCTGAAGGTCATTGACTTCTGGTGACCTCATTTTGCGTGTCCGGAAGCTTCTATGAATATAGCAAAGGTCATTGACCTCATCTGACCTCATTTGACCGACGCGGCGCTTCTGAGTCTATCCTGAAGATCATTGACCTCTGGTGACCTCATTTTGCGTGTGCGGAGCTTCTAAGAGTGTAGCAAAGGTCATTGACCTCATCTGACCTCATTTGACCGACGCGGCGCTTCTGAGTCTATCCTGAAGGTCATTGACCTCTGGTGACCTCATTTTGCGTGTGCGGAGCTTCTAAGAGTATAGCAAAGGTCATTGACCTCATCTGACATCATTTGACCGACGCGGGGCTTCTGAGTCTATCCTGAAGGTCATTGACCTCTGCTGACCTCATTTTGGGTGTCCGAGAGCTTCTAAGAGGATAGCAAAGGTCATTGACCTCATCTGACCTCATTTGACCGACGCGGCGCTTCTGAGTCTATCCTGAACGTCATTGACTTCTGGTGACCTCATTTTGCGTGTCCGGAAGCTTCTATGAGGATAGCAAAGGTCATTGACCTCATCTGACCTCATTTGACCGACGCGGCGCTTCTGAGTCTATCCTGAAGTTCATGGATCTCTGGTGACCTCATTTTGCATGTCCGGGAGCGTCTTAGAAGATAGCAAAGTCATTGACCTCTGGTGACCTCATTTTTTGTGTCCGGGAGCTTCTAAGAGGATAGCAAATGTCATTGACCTCGTCTGACCTCATTTGACCGACGCGGCGCTTCTGAGTCTATCCTGAAGATCATTGACCTCTGCAGACCACATTTTTCTTGTCCGGGAGCTTCTGAGAGGATAGCAAATGTCATTGACCTCATCTGACCTCATCTGACCTCATTTTACCGAGGCGGCGCTTCTGAGTCTATACTGAAGGTCATTGACTTCTGGTGACCTCATTTTGCGTGTCCGGGAGCTTCTAAGATGATAGCAAAGGTCATTGACCTCGTCTGACCTCATTTAACCGACGCGGCGATTCAGAGTCTATCCTGAAGGTCATTGACCTTTGATGAACTCATTTTGCGTGTCCGGGAGTTTGCAAGAGGGTAGCAAATGTCATTGACCTCATATGACCTCATTTGACCGACGCGGCGCTTCTGAGTCTATCCTGAAGGTCATTGACCTCTGGTGACCTCATTTTGCGTTTGCGGGAGCTTCTAAGAGGATAGCAAATGTCATTGACCTCATCTGATTTCATTTGACCGACGCGGCGCTTCTGAGTCTATCCTGAAGGTCATTGACCTCTGCTGACCTCATTTTGCGTTTGCGGGAGCTTCTAAGAGAATAGCAAAGATCATTGACCTCATCTGACCTCATTTAACCGAAGCGGCGCTTCTAAGTCTATCCTGAAGTTCATTGACCTCTGGTGACCTCATTTTGCGTGTCCGGGAGCGTCTTAGAAGAACGCAAAGGTCATTTACATCTGGTGACCTCATTTTGTGTGTCTGGGAGCTTCTAAGGGAATAGCAAATGTCATTGACCTCATCTGAGCTCATTTGACGGACGCGGCGCTTCTGAGTCCTTCCTGAAAGTCATTAACCTCTGGTGACCTCATTTTGCGTCTCCGGGAGCTTCTAAGAGGATAGCTAAGGTCATTGACCTCATCTGACCTCATTTCACCGACGCGGTGCTTCAGAGTCTATCCTGAAGGTCATTGACCTTTGCTGACCTCATTTTGGGTGTCCGAGAGCTTCTAAGAGGATAGCAAAGGTCATTGACCTCATCTGACCTCATTTGACCGACGCGGCGCTTCTGAGTCTATACTGAACGTCATTGACTTCTGGTGACCTCATTTTGCGTGTCCGGAAGCTTCTATGAATATAGCAAAGGTCATTGACCTCATCTGACCTCATTTGACCGACGCGGCGCTTCTGAGTCTATCCTGAAGTTCATGGATCTCTTGTGACCTCATTTTACGTGTCCGGGAGCGTCTTAGAAAATAGCAAAGGTCATTGACATCTGGTGACCTCATTTTGTGTGTCTGGGAGCTTCTAAGGGAATAGCAAATGTCATTGACCTCATCTGACCTCATTTGACCGACGCGGCGCTTCTGAGTCTATCCTGAAGGTCATTGACCTTTGCTGAACTCATTTTGCGTGTCCGGGAGTTTCTAATAGGGTAGCAAATGTCATTGACCTCATCTGACCTCATTTGACCGACGCGGCGCTTCTGAGTCTATCCTGAAGGTCATTGACCTCTGCTGACCTCATTTTGGGTGTCCGGGAGCTTCTAAGAGGATAGCAAAGGTCATGGACCTCATATGACCTCATTTGTCCTACGCGGCATTTCTGAGTCTATCCTGAAGTTTATTGGCCTCTGCTGACCACATTTTGCGTGTCCGGGAGCTTCTAAGAGGATAGCAAAGGTCATTGACCTCATCTGACCTCATTTGACCGACGCGGCGCTTCTGAGTCTATCCTGAAGGTCATTGACCTCTGGTGACCTCATTTTGCGTGTCCGGGAGCTTCTAAGAGGGTAGCAAAGGTCATTGACCACATCTGACCTTATTTGACCGACGCGGCGCTTCTGAGTCTATCCTGAAGGTCATTGACCTTTGGTGACCTCATTTTGCGTTTGCGGGAGCTTCTAAGAGGATAGCAAAGGTCATTGACCTCATCTGACCTCATTTGACCGACGCGGCGCTTCTGAGTCTACCCTGAAGATCATTGACCTCTGGTGACCTCATTTTGCGTGTCCGGGAGCGTCTTAGAAGATAGCAAAGGTCATTGACCTCTGGTGACCTCATTTTTTGTGTCCGGGAGCTTCTAAGATGATAGCAAAGGTGATTGACCTCGTCTGACCTCATTTCACCGACGCGGCGATTCAGAGTGTATCCTGAAGGTCATTGACCTTTGCTGAACTCATTTTGCGTGTCCGGGAGTTACTAAGAGGGTAGCAAATGTCATTGACCTCATATGACCTCATTTGACCGACGCGGCGCTTCTGAGTCTATCCTGAAGGTCATTGACCTCTGGTGACCTCATTTTGTGTTTGCGGGAGCTTCTAAGAGGATAGCAAAGGTCATTGATCTCTTCTGATTTCATTTGACCGACGCGGCGCTTCTGAGTCTATCCTGAAGGTCATTGACCTCTGCTGACCTTATTTTGGGTGTCCCGGAGCTTCTAAGAAGATAGCAAAGGTCATTGACCTCATCTGACCTCATTTGACCGTCGCGGCGCTTCTGAGTCTATCCTGAAGGTCATTGAACTCTGGTGACCTTATTTTGCGCGTAAGGGAGCGTCTGAGAAGATAGCAAAAATCATTGACCTCATCTGACCTCATGTGACCGACGCGGCGCTTCTGAGTCTATCCTGAAGTTAATTGACCTCTGGTGACCTCATTTTGCGTGTCCGGGAGCGTCTTAGAAGAACGCAAAGGTCATTGACATCTGGTGACCTCATTTTGTGTGTCTGGGACCTTCTAAAAGAATAGCAAATGTCATTGACCTCATCTGACCTCATTTGACCGACGCGGCGCTTCTGAGTCCTTCCTGAAAGTCATTGACCTCTGGTGACCTCATTTTGCGTTTGCGGGAGCTTCTAAGAGAATAGCAAAGATCATTGACCTCATCTGACCTCATTTAACCGAAGCGGCGCTTCTAAGTCTATCCTGAAGTTCATTGACATCTGGTGACCTCATTTTGCGTGTCCGGGAACGTCTTAGAAGAACGCAAAGGTCATTGACATCTGGTGACATCATTTTGTGTGTCTGGGAGCTTCTAAGGGAATAGCAAATGTCATTGACCTCATCTGACCTCATTTGACGGACGCGGCGCTTCTGAGTCCTTCCTGAAAGTCATTAACCTCTGGTGACCTCATTTTGCTTCTCCGGGAGCTTCTAAGAGGATAGCAAAGGTCATTGACCTCATCTGACCTCATTTCACCGACGCGGCGCTTCAGAGTCTATCCTGAAGGTTATTGACCTTTGCTGAACTCATTTTGCGTGTCCGGGAGTTTCTAAGAGGGTAGCAAATGTCATTAACCTCATCTGACCTCATTTGACCGACGCGGCGCTTCTGAGTCTATCCTGAAGGTCATTGACCTCTGGTGACCTCATTTTTTGTGTCCGGCAGCTTCTAAGAGGATAGCAAATGTCATTGACCTCGTCTGACCTCATTTGACCGACGCGGCGCTTCTGAGTCTATCCTGAAGATCATTGACCTCTGCAGACCACATTTTTCTTGTCCGGGAGCTTCTGAGAGGATAGCAAATGTCATTGACCTCATCTGACCTCATCTGACCTCATTTGACCGAGGCGGCGCTTGTGAGTCTATACTGAAGGTCATTGACTTCTGGTGACATCATTTTGCGTGTCCGGGAGCTTCTAAGATGATAGGAAAGGTCATTGACCTCGTCTGACCTCATTTCACCGACGCGGCGATTCAGAGTCTATCCTGAAGGTCATTGACCTTTGATGAACTCATTTTGCGTGTCCGGGAGTTTGCAAGAGGGTAGCAAATGTCATTGACCTCATATGACCTCATTTGACCGACGCGGCGCTTCTGAGTCTATCCTGAAGGTCATTGACCTCTGGTGACCTCATTTTGCGTTTGCGGGAGCTTCTAAGAGGATAGCAAAGGTCATTGACCTCATCTGATTTCATTTGACCGACGCGGCGCTTCTGAGTCTATCCTGAAGGTCATTGACCACTGCTGACCTTATTTTGGGTGTCCGGGTGCGTCTGAGAAGATAACAAAGGTCATTGACCTCATCTGACCTCATTTGACCGACGCGGCGCTTCTGAGTCTATCCTGAAGGTCATGGAACTCTGGTGACCTCATTTTGCGTGTGCGGGAGCTTCTAAGAGAATAGCAAAGATCATTGACCTCATCTGACCTCATTTGACCGACGCGGCGCTTCTGAGTCCTTCCTGAAAGTCATTGACCTCTGGTGACCTCATTTTGCGTTTGCGGGAGCTTCTAAGAGAATAGCAAAGATCATTGACCTCATCTGACCTCATTTAACCGAAGCGGCGCTTCTAAGTCTATCCTGAAGTTCATTGACCTCTGGTGACCTCATTTTGCGTGTCCGGGAGCGTCTTAGAAGAACGCAAAGGTCATTTACATCTGGTGACCTCATTTTGTGTGTCTGGGAGCTTCTAAGGGAATAGCAAATGTCATTGACCTCATCTGAGCTCATTTGACGGACGCGGCGCTTCTGAGTCCATCCTGAAAGTCATTAACCTCTGGTGACCTCATTTTGCGTCTCCGGGAGCTTCTAAGAGGATAGCAAAGGTCATTGACCTCATCTGACCTCATTTCACCGACGCGGTACTTCAGAGTCTATCCTGAAGGTCATTGACCTTTGCTGAACTCATTTTGCGTGTCCGGGAGTTTCTAAGAGGGTAGCAAAGGTCATTGACCTCATCTGACCTCATTTCACCGATGCGGCGCTTCAGAGTCTATCCTGAAGGTCATTGAACTAAGCTGACCTCATTTTGCGTGTCCGGGTGCGTCTGAGAAGATAACAAAGGTCATTGACCTCATCTGACCTCATTTGACCGACGCGGCGCTTCTGAGTCTATCCTGAAGGTCATGGATCTCTGGTGACCTCATTTTGCGTGTGCGGGAGCTTCTAAGAGAATAGCAAAGATCATCGACCTCATCTGACCTCATTTAACCGAAGCGGCGCTTCTAAGTCTATCCTGAAGTTCATTAACCTCTGGTGACCTCATTTTGCGTGTCCGGGAGCGTCTTAGAAGAACGCAAAGGTCATTGACATCTGGTGACCTCATTTTGTGTGTCTGGGAGCTTCTAAATGAATAGCAAATGTCATTGCCCTCATCTGACCTCATTTGACCGACGCGGCGCTTCTGAGTCCTTCCTGAAAGTCATTGACCTCTGGTGACCTCATTTTACGTTTGCGGGAGCTTCTAAGAGAATAGCAAAGATCATTGACCTCATCTGACCTCATTTAACCGAAGCGGCGCTTCTAAGTCTATCCTGAAGTTCATTGACCTCTGGTGACCTCATTTTGCGTGTCCGGGAGCGTCTTAGAAGAACGCAAAGGTCATTGACATCTGGCGACCTCATTTTGAGTGTCTGGGAGCTTCTAAGGGAATAGCAAATGTCATTGACCTCGTCTGACCTCATTTGACCGACGCGGCGCTTCTGAGTCTATCCTGAAGATCATTGACCTCTGCAGACCACATTTTGCATGTCCGGTAGCTTCTTAAAAGTTAGCAAAGGTCATTGACCTCATCTGACATCATTTGACCGACGCGGGTCTTCTGAGTCTATCCTGAAGGTCATTGACCTCTGCTGACCTCATTTTGGGTGTCCGAGAGCTTCTAAGAGGATAGCAAAGGTCATTGACCTCATCTGACCTCATTTGACCGACGCGGCGCTTCTGAGTCTATCCTGAACGTCATTGACTTCTGGTGACCTCATTTTGCGTGTCCGGAAGCTTCTATGAGGATAGCAAAGGTCATTGACCTCATCTGACCTCATTTGACCGACGCGGCGCTTCTGAGTCTATCCTGAAGTTCATGGATCTCTTGTGACCTCATTTTGCGTGTGCGGGAGCTTCTAAGAGGATAGCAAAGATCATTGACCTCATCTGACCTCATTTAACAGACGCGGCGCTTCTAAGTCTATCCTGAAGTTCATTGACCTCTGGTGACCTCATTTTGCGTGTCCGGGAGCGTCTTAGAAAATAGCAAAGGTCATTGACATCTGGTGACCTCATTTTGTGTGTCTTTGAGCTTCTAAGGGAATAGCAAATGTCATTGACCTCATCTGACCTCATTTGACCGACGCGGCGCTTCTGAGTCTATCCTGAAGGTCATTGACCTTTGCTGAACTCATTTTGCGTGTCCGGGAGTTTCTAATAGGGTAGCAAATGTCATTGACCTCATCTGACCTCATTTGACCGACGCGGCGCTTCTGAGTCTATCCTGAAGGTCATTGACCTCTGCTGACCTCATTTTGGGTGTCCGGGAGCTTCTAAGAGGATAGCAAAGGTCATGGACCTCATATGACCTCATTTGTCCTACGCGGCATTTCTGAGTCTATCCTGAAGTTTATTGGCCTCTGCTGACCACATTTTGCGTGTCCGGGAGCTTCTAAGAGGATAGCAAAGGTCATTGACCTCATCTGACCTCATTTGACCGACGCGGCGCTTCTGAGTCTATCCTGAAGGTCAATGACCTCTGGTGACCTCATTTTGCGTGTCCGGGAGCTTCTAAGAGGATAGCAAAGGTCACTGACCACATCTGACCTCATTTGACCGACGCGGCGCTTCTGAATCTATCCTGAAGGTCATTGACCTTTGGTGACCTCATTTTGCGTTTGCGGGAGCTTCTAAGAGGATAGCAAAGGTCGTTGAACTCATCTGACCTCATTTGACCGACGCGGCCCTTCTGAGTCTACCCTGAAGATCATTGACCTCTGGTGACCTCATTTTGCGTGTCCGGGAGCGTCTTAGAAGATAGTAAAGGTCATTGCACTCTGGTGACCTCATTTTGCGTGACCGGGAGTTTGCAAGAGGGTAGCAAATGTCATTGACCTCATATGACCTCATTTGACCGACGCGGCGCTTCTGAGTCTATCCTGAAGGTCATTGACCTCTGGTGACCTCATTGTGCGTTTGCGGGAGCTTCTAAGAGGATAGCAAAGGTCATTGACCTCATCTGATTTCATTTGACCGACGCGGCGCTTCTGAGTCTATCCTGAAGGTCATTGACCTCTGCTGACCTTATTTTGGGTGTCCGGGTGCGTCTGAGAAGATAACAAAGGTCATTGACCTCATCTGACCTCATTTGACCGTCGCGGCGCTTCTGAGTCTATCCTGAAGGTCATGGAACTCTGGTGACCTCATTTTGCGTGTGCGGGAGCTTCTAAGAGAATAGCAAATATCATCGACCTAATCTGACCTCATTTAACCGAAGCGGCGCTTCTAAGTCTATCCTGAAGTTCATTGACCTCTGGTGACCTCATTTTGCGTGTCCGGGAGCTTCTAAATGAATAGCAAATGTCATTGACCTCATCTGACCTCATTTGACCGACGCGGCGCTTCTGAGTCCTTCCTGAAAGTCATTGACCTCTGGTGACCTCATTTTGCGTTTGCGGGAGCTTCTAAGAGAATAGCAAAGATCATTGACCTCATCTGACCTCATTTAACCGAAGCGGCGCTTCTAAGTCTATCCTGAAGTTCATTGACCTCTGGTGACCTCATTTTGCGTGTCCGGGAGCGTCTTAGAAGAACGCAAAGGTCATTTACATCTGGTGACCTCATTTTGTGTGTCTGGGAGCTTCTAAGGGAATAGCAAATGTCATTGACCTCATCTGAGCTCATTTGACGGACGCGGCGCTTCTGAGTCCTTCCTGAAAGTCATTAACCTCTGGTGACCTCATTTTGCGTATCCGGGAGCTTCTAAGAGGATAGCAAAGGTCATTGACCTCATCTGACCTCATTTCACCGACGCGGTGCTTCAGAGTCTATCCTGAAGGTCATTGACCTTTGCTGAACTCATTTTGCGTGTCCGGGAGTTTCTAAGAGGGTAGCAAAGGTCATTGACCTCATCTGACCTCATTTCACCGATGCGGCGCTTCAGAGTCTATCCTGAAGGTCATTGACCTTTGCTGAACTCATTTTGCGTGTCCGGGAGTTTCTAAGAGGGTAGCAAATGTCATTGACCTCATCTGACCTCATTTAACCGAAGCGGCGCTTCTAAGTCTATCCTGAAGTTCATTGACCTCTGGTGACCTCATTTTGCGTGTCCAGGGAGCGTCTTAGAAGAACGCAAAGGTCATTTACATCTGGTGACCTCATTTTGTGTGTCTGGGAGCTTCTAAGGGAATAGCAAATGTCATTGACCTCATCTGAGCTCATTTGACGGACGCGGCGCTTCTGAGTCCTTCCTGAAAGTCATTAACCTCTGGTGACCTGAAGCACCGACGCGGTGCTTCAGAGTCTATCCTGAAGGTCATTGACCTTTGCTGAACTCATTTTGCGTGTCCGGGAGTTTCTAAGAGGGTAGCAAAGGTCATTGACCTCATCTGACCTCATTTCACCGACGCGGCGCTTCAGAGTCTATCCTGAAGGTCATTGACCTTTGCTGAACTCATTTTGCGTGTCCGGGAGTTTCTAAGAGGGTAGCATATGTCATTGACCTCATCTGACCTCATTTGACCGACGCGGCGCTTCTGAGTCTATCCTGAAGGTCATTGACCTCTGGTGACCTCATTTTGCGTTTGCGGGAGCTTCTAAGAGGATACCAAAGGTCATTGACCTCGTCTGACCTCATTTGACCGACGCGGCGCTTCTGAGTCTATCCTGAAGGACATTGACCTCTGGTGACCTCATTTTGCGTTTCCGGGAGCGTCTTAGAAGATAGCAAAGGACATTGACATCTGGTGACCTCATTTTGTGTGTCTGGGAGCTTCTAAGGGAATAGCAAATGTCATTGACATCATCTGACCTCATTTGACCGACGCGGCGCGTCTGAGTCTATCCTGAAGGACATTGACCTCTGGTGACCTCATTTTGCGTGTCCGGGAGCGTCTTAGAAGATAGCAAAGGTCATTGACCTCTGGTGACCTCATTTTTTGTGTCCGGGAGCTTCTAAGAGGATAGCAAATGTCATTGACCTCGTCTGACCTCATTTGACCGACGCAGCGCTTCTGAGTCTATCCTGAAGGTCATTGACCTCTGGTGACTTCATTTTGCGTTTGCGGGAGCTTCTAAGAGGATAGCAAAGGTCATTGACCTCATCTGACCTCATTTGACCGACGCGGCGCTTCTGAGTCTATCCTGAAGATCATTGACCTCTGCAGACCACATTTTGCGTGTCCGGGAGCTTCTGAGAGGATAGCAAAGGTCAGTGACCTCATCTGACCTCATGTGACCTCATTTGACCGACGCGGCGCTTCTGAGTCTATACTGAAGGTCATTGACTTCTGGTGACCTCATTTTGCGTGTCCGGGAGCTTCTAAGAGGATAGCAAAGGTCATTGACCTCGTCTGACCTCATTTCACCGACGCGGCGCTTCAGAGTCTATCCTGAAGGTCATTGACCTTTGCTGAACTCATTTTGCGTGTCCGGGAGTTTCTAAGAGGGTAGCAAATGTCATTGACCTCATCTGACCTCATTTGACCGACGCGGCGCTTCTGAGTCTATCCTGAAGGTCATTGACCTCTGGTGACCTCATTTTGCGTTTGCGGGAGCTTCTAAGAGGATAGCAAAGGTCATTGACCCCATCTGATTTCATTTGACCGACGCGGCGCTTCTGAGTCTATCCTGAAGGTCATTGACCTCTGCTGACCTTATTTTGGGTGTCCCGGAGCTTCTAAGAAGATAGCAAAGATCATTGACCTCATCTGACCTCATTTGACCGTCGCGGCGCTTCTGAGTCTATCCTGAAGGTCATTGAACTTTGGTGACCTTATTTTGCGCGTAAGGGAGCGTCTGAGAAGATAGAAAAAATCATTGACCTCATCTGACCTCATTTGACCGACGCGGCGCTTCTGAGTCTATCCTGAAGGTCATTGACCTAAGCTGACCTCATTTTGCGTGTCCGGGTGCGTCTGAGAAGATAACAAAGGTCATTGACCTCATCTGACCTCATTTGACCGACGCGGCGCTTCTGAGTCTATCCTGAAGGTCATGGATCTCTGGTGACCTCATTTTGCGTGTGCGGGAGCTTCTAAGAGAATAGCAAAGATCATCGACCTCATCTGACCTCATTTAACCGAAGCGGCGCTTCTAAGTCTATCCTGAAGTTCATTGACCTCTGGTGACCTCATTTTGTGTGTCCGGGAGCGTCTAAGAAGAACGCAAAGGTCATTGACATCTGGTGACCTCATTTTGTGTGTCTGGGAGCTTCTAAATGAATAGCAAATGTCATTGCCCTCATCTGACCTCATTTGACCGACGCGGCGCTTCTGAGTCCTTCCTGAAAGTCATTGACCTCTGGTGACCTCATTTTGCGTTTGCGGGAGCTTCTAAGAGAATAGCAAAGTTCATTGACCTCATCTGACCTCATTTAACCGAAGCGGCGCTTCTAAGTCTATCCTGAAGTTCATTGACCTCTGGTAACCTCATTTTGCGTGTCCGGGAGCGTCTTAGAAGAACGCAAAGGTCATTGACATCTGGTGACCTCATTTTGTGTGTCTGGGAGATTCTAAGGGAATAGCAAATGTCATTGACCTCATCTGAGCTCATTTGACCGACGCGGCGCTTCTGAGTCTATCCTGAAGGTCATTGACCTCTGCTGACCTTATTTTGGGTGTCCCGGAGCTTCTAAGTAGATAGCAAAGGTCATTGACCTCATCTGACCTCATTTGACCGTCGCGGCGCTTCTGAGTCTATCCTGAAGGTCATTGAACTTTGGTGACCTTATTTTGCGCGTAAGGGAGCGTCTGAGAAGATAGCAAAAATCATTGACCTCATCTGACCTCATTTGACCGACGCGGCGCTTCTAAGTCTATCCTGAAGTTCATTGACCTCTGGTGACCTCATTTTGCGTGTCCGGGAGCGTCTTAGAAGAACGCAAAGGTCATTGACATCTGGTGACCTCATTTTGTGTGTCTGGGAGCTTCTAAATGAATAGCAAATGTCATTGCCCTCATCTGACCTCATTTGACCGACGCGGCGCTTCTGAGTCCTTCCTGGAAGTCATTGACCTCTGGTGACCTCATTTTGCGTTTGCTGGAGCTTCTAAGAGAATAGCAAAGATCATTGACCTCATCTGACCTCATTTAACCGAAGCGGCGCTTCTAAGTCTATCCTGAAGTTCATTGACCTCTGGTAACCTCATTTTGCGTGTCCGGGAGCGTCTTAGAAGAACGCAAAGGTCATTGACATCTGGTGACCTCATTTTGTGTGTCTGGGAGATTCTAAGGGAATAGCAAATGTCATTGACCTCATCTGAGCTCATTTGACGGACGCGGCGCTTCTGAGTCCTTCCTGAAAGTCATTAACCTCTGGTGATCTCATTTTGCGTCTCCGTGAGCTTCTAAGAGGATAGCAAAGGTCATTGACCTCATCTGACCTCATTTCACCGACGCGGTGCTTCAGAGTCTATCCTGAAGGTCATTGACCTTTGCTGAACTCATTTTGCGTGTCCGGGAGTTTCTAAGAGGGTAGCAAAGGTCATTGACCTCATCTGACCTCATTTCACCGACGCGGCGCTTCAGAGTCTATCCTGAAGGTCATTGACCTTTGCTGAACTCATTTTGCGTGTCCGGGAGTTTCTAAGAGGGTAGCAAATGTCATTGCCTCATCTGACCTCATTTGACCGACGCGGCGCTTCTGAATCTATCCTGAATGTCATTGACCTCTGGTGACCTCATTTTGCGTGTTCGGGAGCTTCTAAGAGGATAGCAAACGTCATTGAACTCATCTGACCTCATTATGTGTGTCTGGCATCTTCTAAGTGGATAGCTAAGGTCATTGACCTCATCTGACCTCATTTGACCGACGCGGCGCTTCTGAGTCTATCCTGAAGGTCATTGACCTCTGCTGACCTTATTTTGGGTGTCCCGGAGCTTCTAAGAAGATAGCAAAGGTCATTGACCTCATCTGACCTCATTTGACCGTCGCGGCGCTTCTGAGTCTATCCTGAAGGTCATTGAACTTTGGTGACCTTATTTTGAGCGTAAGGGAGCGTCTGAGAAGATAACAAAGGTCATTGACCTCATCTGACCTCATTTGACCGACGCGGCGCTTCTGAGTCTATCCTGAAGGCCATGGATCTCTGGTGACATCATTTTGCGTGTGCGGGAGCTTCTAAGAGAATAGCAAAGATCATCGACCTCATCTGACCTCATTTAACCGAAGCGGCGCTTCTAAGTCTATCCTGAAGTTCATTGACCTCTGGTGACCTCATTTTGCGTGTCCGGGAGCGTCTTAGAAGAACGCAAAGGTCATTAACATCTGGTGACCTCATTTTGTGTGTCTGGGAGCTTCTAAGGGAATAGTACATGTCATTGACCTCATCTGAGCTCATTTGACGGACGCGGCGCTTCTGAGTCCTTCCTGAAAGTTATTAACCTCTGGTGACCTCATTTTGCGTCTCCGGGAGCTTCTAAGAGGATAGCAAAGGTCATTGACCTCATCTGACCTCATTTGACCGACGCGGCGCTTCTGAGTCTATCCTGAAGGTCATTGACCTCTGCTGACCTTATTTTGGGTGTCCCGGAGCTTCTAAGAAGATAGCAAAGGTCATTGACCTCATCTGACCTCATTTGACCGTCGCGGCGCTTCTGAGTCTATCCTGAAGGTCATTGAACTTTGGTGACCTTATTTTGCGCGTAAGGGAGCGTCTGAGAAGATAACAAAGGTCATTGACCTCATCTGACCTCATTTGACCGACGCGGCGCTTCTGAGTCTATCCTGAAGGCCATGGATCTCTGGTGACATCATTTTGCGTGTGCGGGAGCTTCTAAGAGAATAGCAAAGATCATCGACCTCATCTGACCTCATTTAACCGAAGCGGCGCTTCTAAGTCTATCCTGAAGTTCATTGACCTCTGGTGACCTCATTTTGTGTGTCCGGGAGCGTCTAAGAAGAACGCAAAGGTCATTGACATCTGGTGACCTCATTTTGTGTGTCTGGGAGCTTCTAAATGAATAGCAAATGTCATTGCCCTCATCTGACCTCATTTGACCGACGCGGCGCTTCTGAGGCCTTCCTGAAAGTCATTGACCTCTGGTGACCTCATTTTGCGTTTGCGGGAGCTTCTAAGAGAATAGCAAAGATCATTGACCTCATCTGACCTCATTTAACCGAAGCGGCGCTTCTAAGTCTATCCTGAAGTTCATTGACCTCTGGTGACCTCATTTTGCGTGTCCGGGAGCGTCTTAGAAGAACGCAAAGGTCATTGACATCTGGTGACCTCATTTTGTGTGTCTGGGAGCTTCTAAATGAATAGCAAATGTCATTGCCCTCATCTGACCTCATTTGACCGACGCGGCGCTTCTGAGTCCTTCCTGGAAGTCATTGACCTCTGGTGACCTCATTTTGCGTTTGCTGGAGCTTCTAAGAGAATAGCAAAGATCATTGACCTCATCTGACCTCATTTAACCGAAGCGGCGCTTCTAAGTCTATCCTGAAGTTCATTGACCTCTGGTAACCTCATTTTGCGTGTCCGGGAGCGTCTTAGAAGAACGCAAAGGTCATTGACATCTGGTGACCTCATTTTGTGTGTCTGGGAGATTCTAAGGGAATAGCAAATGTCATTGACCTCATCTGAGCTCATTTGACGGACGCGGCGCTTCTGAGTCCTTCCTGAAAGTCATTAACCTCTGGTGATCTCATTTTGCGTCTCCGTGAGCTTCTAAGAGGATAGCAAAGGTCATTGACCTCATCTGACCTCATTTCACCGACGCGGTGCTTCAGAGTCTATCCTGAAGGTCATTGACCTTTGCTGAACTCATTTTGCGTGTCCGGGAGTTTCTAAGAGAGTAGCAAAGGTCATTGTCCTCATCTGACCTCATTTCACCGACGCGGCGCTTCAGAGTCTATCCTGAAGGTCATTGACCTTTGCTGAACTCATTTTGCGTGTCCGGGAGTTTCTAAGAGGGTAGCAAATGTCATTGCCTCATCTGACCTCATTTGACCGACGCGGCGCTTCTGAATCTATCCTGAATGTCATTGACCTCTGGTGACCTCATTTTGCGTGTTCGGGAGCTTCTAAGAGGATAGCAAACGTCATTGAACTCATCTGACCTCATTATGTGTGTCTGGCATCTTCTAAGTGGATAGCTAAGGTCATTGACCTCATCTGACCTCATTTGACCGACGCGGCGCTTCTGAGTCTATCCTGAAGGTCATTGACCTCTGCTGACCTTATTTTGGGTGTCCCGGAGCTTCTAAGAAGATAGCAAAGGTCATTGACCTCATCTGACCTCATTTGACCGTCGCGGCGCTTCTGAGTCTATCCTGAAGGTCATTGAACTTTGGTGACCTTATTTTGCGCGTAAGGGAGCGTCTGAGAAGATAACAAAGGTCATTGACCTCATCTGACCTCATTTGACCGACGCGGCGCTTCTGAGTCTATCCTGAAGGCCATGGATCTCTGGTGACATCATTTTGCGTGTGCGGGAGCTTCTAAGAGAATAGCAAAGATCATCGACCTCATCTGACCTCATTTAACCGAAGCGGCGCTTCTAAGTCTATCCTGAAGTTCATTGACCTCTGGTGACCTCATTTTGTGTGTCCGGGAGCGTCTAAGAAGAACGCAAAGGTCATTGACATCTGGTGACCTCATTTTGTGTGTCTGGGAGCTTCTAAATGAATAGCAAATGTCATTGCCCTCATCTCACCTCATTTGACCGACGCGGCGCTTCTGAGTCCTTCCTGAAAGTCATTGACCTCTGGTGACCTCATTTTGCGTTTGCGGGAGCTTCTAAGAGAATAGCAAAGATCATTGACCTCATCTGACCTCATTTAACCGAAGCGGCGCTTCTAAGTCTATCCTGAAGTTCATTGACCTCTGGTGACCTCATTTTGCGTGTCCGGGAGCGTCTTAGAAGAACGCAAAGGTCATTGACATCTGGTGACCTCATTTTGTGTGTCTGGGAGCTTCTAAGGGAATAGCAAATGTCATTGACCTCATCTGAGCTCATTTGACGGACGCGGCGCTTCTGAGTCCTTCCTGAAAGTCATTAACCTCTGGTGACCTCATTTTGCGTCTCCGGGAGCTTCTAGGAGGATAGCAAAGGTCATTGACCTCATCTGACCTCATTTCACCGACGCGGTGCTTCAGAGTCTATCCTGAAGGTCATTGACCTTTGCTGAACTCATTTTGCGTGTCCGGGAGTTTCTAAGAGGGTAGCAAATGTCATTGACCTCATCTGACCTCATTTGACCGACGCGGCGCTTCTGAGTCTATCCTGAAGGTCATTGACCTCTGGTGACCTCATTTTGCGTTTGCGGGAGCTTCTAAGAGGATAGCAAAGGTCATTGACCTCATCTGATTTCATTTGACCGACGCGGCGCTTCTGAGTCTATCCTGAAGGTCATTGACCTCTGCTGACCTTATTTTGGGTGTCCCGGAGCTTCTAAGAAGATAGCAAAGGTCATTGACCTCATCTGACCTCATTTGACCGTCGCGGCGCTTCTGAGTCTATCCTGAAGGTCATTGAACTTTGGTGACCTTATTTTGCGCGTAAGGGAGCGTCTGAGAAGATAGCAAAAATCATTGACCTCATCTGACCTCATTTGACCGACGCGGCGCTTCTAAGTCTATCCTGAAGTTCATTGACCTCTGGTGACCTCATTTTGCGTGTCCGGGAGCGTCTTAGAAGAACGCAAAGGTCATTGACATCTGGTGACCTCATTTTGTGTGTCTGGGAGCTTCTAAATGAATAGCAAATGTCATTGCCCTCATCTGACCTCATTTGACCGACGCGGCGCTTCTGAGTCCTTCCTGGAAGTCATTGACCTCTGGTGACCTCATTTTGCGTTTGCTGGAGCTTCTAAGAGAATAGCAAAGATCATTGACCTCATCTGACCTCATTTAACCGAAGCGGCGCTTCTAAGTCTATCCTGAAGTTCATTGACCTCTGGTAACCTCATTTTGCGTGTCCGGGAGCGTCTTAGAAGAACGCAAAGGTCATTGACATCTGGTGACCTCATTTTGTGTGTCTGGGAGATTCTAAGGGAATAGCAAATGTCATTGACCTCATCTGAGCTCATTTGACGGACGCGGAGCTTCTGACTCCTTCCTGAAAGTCATTAACCTCTGGTGATCTCATTTTGCGTCTCCGTGAGCTTCTAAGAGGATAGCAAAGGTCATTGACCTCATCTGACCTCATTTCACCGACGCGGTGCTTCAGAGTCTATCCTGAAGGTCATTGACCTTTGCTGAACTCATTTTGCGTGTCCGGGAGTTTCTAAGAGGGTAGCAAAGGTCATTGACCTCATCTGACCTCATTTCACCGACGCGGCGCTTCAGAGTCTATCCTGAAGGTCATTGACCTTTGCTGAACTCATTTTGCGTGTCCGGGAGTTTCTAAGAGGGTAGCAAATGTCATTGCCTCATCTGACCTCATTTGACCGACGCGGCGCTTCTGAATCTATCCTGAATGTCATTGACCTCTGGTGACCTCATTTTGCGTGTTCGGGAGCTTCTAAGAGGATAGCAAACGTCATTGAACTCATCTGACCTCATTATGTGTGTCTGGCATCTTCTAAGTGGATAGCTAAGGTCATTGACCTCATCTGACCTCATTTGACCGACGCGGCGCTTCTGAGTCTATCCTGAAGGTCATTGACCTCTGCTGACCTTATTTTGGGTGTCCCGGAGCTTCTAAGAAGATAGCAAAGGTCATTGACCTCATCTGACCTCATTTGACCGTCGCGGCGCTTTTGAGTCTATCCTGAAGGTCATTGAACTTTGGTGACCTTATTTTGCGCGTAAGGGAGCGTCTGAGAAGATAACAAAGGTCATTGACCTCATCTGACCTCATTTGACCGACGCGGCGCTTCTGAGTCTATCCTGAAGGCCATGGATCTCTGGTGACATCATTTTGCGTGTGCGGGAGCTTCTAAGAGAATAGCAAAGATCATCGACCTCATCTGACCTCATTTAACCGAAGCGGCGCTTCTAAGTCTATCCTGAAGTTCATTGACCTCTGGTGACCTCATTTTGCGTGTCCGGGAGCGTCTTAGAAGAACGCAAAGGTCATTAACATCTGGTGACCTCATTTTGTGTGTCTGGGAGCTTCTAAGGGAATAGTACATGTCATTGACCTCATCTGAGCTCATTTGACGGACGCGGCGCTTCTGAGTCCTTCCTGAAAGTCATTAACCTCTGGTGACCTCATTTTGCGTCTCCGGGAGCTTCTAAGAGGATAGCAAAGGTCATTGACCTCATCTGACCTCATTTGACCGACGCGGCGCTTCTGAGTCTATCCTGAAGGTCATTGACCTCTGCTGACCTTATTTTGGGTGTCCCGGAGCTTCTAAGAAGATAGCAAAGGTCATTGACCTCATCTGACCTCATTTGACCGTCGCGGCGCTTCTGAGTCTATCCTGAAGGTCATTGAACTTTGGTGACCTTATTTTGCGCGTAAGGGAGCGTCTGAGAAGATAACAAAGGTCATTGACCTCATCTGACCTCATTTGACCGAAGCGGCGCTTCTGAGTCTATCCTGAAGGCCATGGATCTCTGGTGACATCATTTTGCGTGTGCGGGAGCTTCTAAGAGAATAGCAAAGATCATCGACCTCATCTGACCTCATTTAACCGAAGCGGCGCTTCTAAGTCTATCCTGAAGTTCATTGACCTCTGGTGACCTCATTTTGCGTGTCCGGGAGCGTCTTAGAAGAACGCAAAGGTCATTGACATCTGGTGACCTCATTTTGTGTGTCTGGGAGCTTCTAAGGGAATAGCAAATGTCATTGACCTCATCTGAGCTCATTTGACGGACGCGGCGCTTCTGAGTCCTTCCTGAAAGTCATTAACCTCTGGTGACCTCATTTTGCGTCTCCGGGAGCTTCTAAGAGGATAGCAAAGGTCATTGACCTCATCTGACCTCATTTCACCGACGCGGTGCTTCAGAGTCTATCCTGAAGGTCATTGACCTTTGCTGAACTCATTTTGCGTGTCCGGGAGTTTCTAAGAGGGTAGCAAATGTCATTGACCTCATCTGACCTCATTTGACCGACGCGGCGCTTCTGAGTCTATCCTGAAGGTCATTGACCTCTGGTGACCTCATTTTGCGTTTGCGGGAGCTTCTAAGAGGATACCAAAGGTCATTGACCTCGTCTGACCTCATTTGACCGACGCGGCGCTTCTGAGTCTATCCTGAAGGACATTGACCTCTGGTGACCTCATTTTGCGTTTCCGGGAGCGTCTTAGAAGATAGCAAAGGACATTGACATCTGGTGACCTCATTTTGTGTGTCTGGGAGCTTCTAAGGGAATAGCAAATGTCATTGACCTCATCTGACCTCATTTGACCGACGCGGCGCTTCTGAGTCTATCCTGAAGGACATTGACCTCTGGTGACCTCATTTTGCGTGTCCGGGAGCGTCTTGGAAGATAGTAAATGTCATTGCACTCTGGTGACCTCATTTTGCGTGTCCGGGAGCTTTTGAGAGGATAGCAAAGGTCATTGACCTCATCTGACCTCATCTGACCTCATTTGACCGACGCGGCGCTTCTGAGTCTATCCTGAAGGTCATTGACCTCTGGTGACCTCATTTTTCGTGTCCGGGAGCGTCTTAGAAGATAGCAAAGGTCATTGACCTCTGGTGACCTCATTTTTTGTGTCCGGGAGCTTCTAAGAGGATAGCAAATGTCATTGACCTCGTCTGACCTCATTTGACCGACGCGGCGCTTCTGAGTCTATCCTGAAGGTCATTGACCTCTGGTGACTTCATTTTGCGTTTGCGGGAGCTTCTAAGAGGATAGCAAAGGTCATTGACCTCATCTGACCTCATTTGACCGACGCGGCGCTTCTGAGTCTATCCTGAAGATCATTGACCTCTGCAGACCACATTTTGCGTGTCCGGGAGCTTCTGAGAGGATAGCAAAGGTCATTGACCTCATCTGACCTCATGTGACCTCATTTGACCGACGCGGCGCTTCTGAGTCTATACTGAAGGTAATTGACTTCTGGTGACCTCATTTTGCGTGTCCGGGAGCTTCTAAGAGGATAGCAAAGGTCATCGACCTCGTCTGACCTCATTTCACCGACGCGGCGCTTCAGAGTCTATCCTGAAGGTCATTGACCTTTGCTGAACTCATTTTGCGTGTCCGGGAGTTTCTAAGAGGGTAGCAAATGTCATTGACCTCATCTGACCTCATTTGACCGACGCGGCGCTTCTGAGTCTATCCTGAAGGTCATTGACCTCTGGTGACCTCATTTTGCGTTTGCGGGAGCTTCTAAGAGGATAGCAAAGGTCATTGACCTCATCTGATTTCATTTGACCGACGCGGCGCATCTGAGTCTATCCTGAAGGTCATTGACCTCTGCTGACCTTATTTTGGGTGTCCCGGAGCTTCTAAGAAGATAGCAAAGGTCATTGACCTCATCTGACCTCATTTGACCGTCGCGGCGCTTCTGAGTCTATCCTGAAGGTCATTGACCTCCGGTGACCTCATTTTGCGTTTGCGGGAGCTTCTAAGAGAATAGCAAAGATCATTGACCTCATCTGACCTCATTTGACCGACGCGGCGCTTCTGAGACTATCCTGAAGGTCATTGACCTCTGGTGACCTCATTTTGCTTGTGCGGGAGCGTCTTAGAAGATATCAAAGGTCATTGACCTCTGCTGAACTCATTTTGCGTGTCCGGGAGTTTCTAAGAGGGTAGCAAATGTCATAGACCTTATCTGACCTCATTTGACCGACGCGGCGCTTCTGAGTCTATCCTGAATGTCATTGACCTCTGGTGACCTCAGTTTGCGTGTGCGGGAGCTTCTAAGAGGATAAGAAAGGTCATTGACCTCATCTGACCTCATTTGACCGACGCGGCGCTTCTGAATCTATCCTGAAGGTCATTGACCTCTGGTGACCTCATTTTGCGTGTCCGGGAACGTCTTGGAAGATGGCAAAGGTCATTGACCTCTGGTGACCTCATTTTGCGTGTTCGGGAGCTTCTAAGAGGATAGCAAACGTCGTTGACCCTATCTTACCTCATTTGACCGACGCTGCGCTTTTGAGTCTATCCTGAAGGTCATTGACCTCTGGTGACCTCATTTTGCGTGTCCGGGAACGTCTTGGAAGATAGCAAAGGTCATTGACCTCGTCTGACCTCATTTGACCGACGCGGCGCTTCTGAGTCTATCCTGAAGGACATTGACCTCTGGTGACCTCATTTTGCGTTTCCGGGAGCGTCTTAGAAGATAGCAAAGGACATTGACATCTGGTGACCTCATTTTGTGTGTCTGGGAGCTTCTAAGGGAATAGCAAATGTCATTGACCTCATCTGACCTCATTTGACCGACGCGGCGCTTCTGAGTCTATCCTGAAGGACATTGACCTCTGGTGACCTCATTTTGCGTGTCCGGGAGCGTCTTGGAAGATAGTAAAGGTCATTGCACTCTGGTGACCTCATTTTGCGTGTCCGTAAGCTTTTGAGAGGAAAGCAAAGGTCATTGACCTCATCTGACCTCATCTGACCTCATTTGACCGACGCGGCGCTTCTGAGTCTATCCTGAAGGTCATTGACCTCTGGTGACCTCATTTTTCGTGTCCGGGAGCGTCTTAGAAGATAGCAAAGTTCATTGACCTCTGGTGACCTCATTTTTTGTGTCCGCGAGCTTCTAAGAGGATAGCAAATGTCATTGACCTCGTCTGACCTCATTTGACCGACGCGGCGCTTCTGAGTCTATCCTGAAGGTCATTGACCTCTGGTGACTTCATTTTGCGTTTGCGGGAGCTTCTAAGAGGATAGCAAAGGTCATTGACCTCATCTGACATCATTTGACCGACGCGGCGCTTCTGAGTCTATCCTGAAGGTCATTGACCTCTGCTGACCTCATTTTGGGTGTCCGAGAGCTTCTAAGAGGATAGCAAAGGTCATGGAACTCATATGACCTCATTTGACCTACGCGGCATTTCTGAGTCTATCCTGAAGGTTATTGGCCTCTGCTGACCACATTTTGCGTGTCCGGGAGCTTCTAAGATGATAGCAAAGATCATTGACCTCATCTGACCTCATTTAACAGACGCGGCGCTTCTAAGTCTATCCTGAAGTTCATTGACCTCTGGTGACCTCATTTTGCGTGTCCGGGAGCGTCTTAGAAAATAGCAAAGGTCATTGACATCTGGTGACCTCATTTTGTGTGTCTGGGAGATTCTAAGGGAATAGCAAATGTCATTGACCTCATCTGAGCTCATTTGACGGACGCGGCGCTTCTGAGTCCTTCCTGAAAGTCATTAACCTCTGGTGATCTCATTTTGCGTCTCCGTGAGCTTCTAAGAGGATAGCAAAGGTCATTGACCTCATCTGACCTCATTTCACCGACGCGGTGCTTCAGAGTCTATCCTGAAGGTCATTGACCTTTGCTGAACTCATTTTGCGTGTCCGGGAGTTTCTAAGAGAGTAGCAAAGGTCATTGTCCTCATCTGACCTCATTTCACCGACGCGGCGCTTCAGAGTCTATCCTGAAGGTCATTGACCTTTGCTGAACTCATTTTGCGTGTCCGGGAGTTTCTAAGAGGGTAGCAAATGTCATTGCCTCATCTGACCTCATTTGACCGACGCGGCGCTTCTGAATCTATCCTGAATGTCATTGACCTCTGGTGACCTCATTTTGCGTGTTCGGGAGCTTCTAAGAGGATAGCAAACGTCATTGAACTCATCTGACCTCATTATGTGTGTCTGGCATCTTCTAAGTGGATAGCTAAGGTCATTGACCTCATCTGACCTCATTTGACCGACGCGGCGCTTCTGAGTCTATCCTGAAGGTCATTGACCTCTGCTGACCTTATTTTGGGTGTCCCGGAGCTTCTAAGAAGATAGCAAAGGTCATTGACCTCATCTGACCTCATTTGACCGTCGCGGCGCTTCTGAGTCTATCCTGAAGGTCATTGAACTTTGGTGACCTTATTTTGCGCGTAAGGGAGCGTCTGAGAAGATAACAAAGGTCATTGACCTCATCTGACCTCATTTGACCGAAGCGGCGCTTCTGAGTCTATCCTGAAGGCCATGGATCTCTGGTGACATCATTTTGCGTGTGCGGGAGCTTCTAAGAGAATAGCAAAGATCATCGACCTCATCTGACCTCATTTAACCGAAGCGGCGCTTCTAAGTCTATCCTGAAGTTCATTGACCTCTGGTGACCTCATTTTGCGTGTCCGGGAGCGTCTTAGAAGAACGCAAAGGTCATTGACATCTGGTGACCTCATTTTGTGTGTCTGGGAGCTTCTAAGGGAATAGCAAATGTCATTGACCTCATCTGAGCTCATTTGACGGACGCGGCGCTTCTGAGTCCTTCCTGAAAGTCATTAACCTCTGGTGACCTCATTTTGCGTCTCCGGGAGCTTCTAAGAGGATAGCAAAGGTCATTGACCTCATCTGACCTCATTTCACCGACGCGGTGCTTCAGAGTCTATCCTGAAGGTCATTGACCTTTGCTGAACTCATTTTGCGTGTCCGGGAGTTTCTAAGAGGGTAGCAAAGGTCATTGACCTCATCTGACCTCATTTGACCGACGCGGCGCTTCTGAGTCTATCCTGAAGGTCATTGACCTCTGGTGACCTCATTTTGCGTTTGCGGGAGCTTCTAAGAGGATACCAAAGGTCATTGACCTCGTCTGACCTCATTTGACCGACGCGGCGCTTCTGAGTCTATCCTGAAGGACATTGACCTCTGGTGACCTCATTTTGCGTTTCCGGGAGCGTCTTAGAAGATAGCAAAGGACATTGACATCTGGTGACCTCATTTTGTGTGTCTGGGAGCTTCTAAGGGAATAGCAAATGTCATTGACCTCATCTGACCTCATTTGACCGACGCGGCGCTTCTGAGTCTATCCTGAAGGACATTGACCTCTGGTGACCTCATTTTGCGTGTCCGGGAGCGTCTTGGAAGATAGTAAATGTCATTGCACTCTGGTGACCTCATTTTGCGTGTCCGGGAGCTTTTGAGAGGATAGCAAAGGTCATTGACCTCATCTGACCTCATCTGACCTCATTTGACCGACGCGGCGCTTCTGAGTCTATCCTGAAGGTCATTGACCTCTGGTGACCTCATTTTTCGTGTCCGGGAGCGTCTTAGAAGATAGCAAAGGTCATTGACCTCTGGTGACCTCATTTTTTGTGTCCGGGAGCTTCTAAGAGGATAGCAAATGTCATTGACCTCGTCTGACCTCATTTGACCGACGCGGCGCTTCTGAGTCTATCCTGAAGGTCATTGACCTCTGGTGACTTCATTTTGCGTTTGCGGGAGCTTCTAAGAGGATAGCAAAGGTCATTGACCTCATCTGACCTCATTTGACCGACGCGGCGCTTCTGAGTCTATCCTGAAGATCATTGACCTCTGCAGACCACATTTTGCGTGTCCGGGAGCTTCTGAGAGGATAGCAAAGGTCATTGACCTCATCTGACCTCATGTGACCTCATTTGACCGACGCGGCGCTTCTGAGTCTATACTGAAGGTAATTGACTTCTGGTGACCTCATTTTGCGTGTCCGGGAGCTTCTAAGAGGATAGCAAAGGTCATCGACCTCGTCTGACCTCATTTCACCGACGCGGCGCTTCAGAGTCTATCCTGAAGGTCATTGACCTTTGCTGAACTCATTTTGCGTGTCCGGGAGTTTCTAAGAGGGTAGCAAATGTCATTGACCTCATCTGACCTCATTTGACCGACGCGGCGCTTCTGAGTCTATCCTGAAGGTCATTGACCTCTGGTGACCTCATTTTGCGTTTGCGGGAGCTTCTAAGAGGATAGCAAAGGTCATTGACCTCATCTGATTTCATTTGACCGACGCGGCGCATCTGAGTCTATCCTGAAGGTCATTGACCTCTGCTGACCTTATTTTGGGTGTCCCGGAGCTTCTAAGAAGATAGCAAAGGTCATTGACCTCATCTGACCTCATTTGACCGTCGCGGCGCTTCTGAGTCTATCCTGAAGGTCATTGACCTCCGGTGACCTCATTTTGCGTTTGCGGGAGCTTCTAAGAGAATAGCAAAGATCATTGACCTCATCTGACCTCATTTGACCGACGCGGCGCTTCTGAGACTATCCTGAAGGTCATTGACCTCTGGTGACCTCATTTTGCTTGTGCGGGAGCGTCTTAGAAGATATCAAAGGTCATTGACCTCTGCTGAACTCATTTTGCGTGTCCGGGAGTTTCTAAGAGGGTAGCAAATGTCATAGACCTTATCTGACCTCATTTGACCGACGCGGCGCTTCTGAGTCTATCCTGAATGTCATTGACCTCTGGTGACCTCAGTTTGCGTGTGCGGGAGCTTCTAAGAGGATAAGAAAGGTCATTGACCTCATCTGACCTCATTTGACCGACGCGGCGCTTCTGAATCTATCCTGAAGGTCATTGACCTCTGGTGACCTCATTTTGCGTGTCCGGGAACGTCTTGGAAGATGGCAAAGGTCATTGACCTCTGGTGACCTCATTTTGCGTGTTCGGGAGCTTCTAAGAGGATAGCAAACGTCGTTGACCCTATCTTACCTCATTTGACCGACGCTGCGCTTTTGAGTCTATCCTGAAGGTCATTGACCTCTGGTGACCTCATTTTGCGTGTCCGGGAACGTCTTGGAAGATAGCAAAGGTCATTGACCTCGTCTGACCTCATTTGACCGACGCGGCGCTTCTGAGTCTATCCTGAAGGACATTGACCTCTGGTGACCTCATTTTGCGTTTCCGGGAGCGTCTTAGAAGATAGCAAAGGACATTGACATCTGGTGACCTCATTTTGTGTGTCTGGGAGCTTCTAAGGGAATAGCAAATGTCATTGACCTCATCTGACCTCATTTGACCGACGCGGCGCTTCTGAGTCTATCCTGAAGGACATTGACCTCTGGTGACCTCATTTTGCGTGTCCGGGAGCGTCTTGGAAGATAGTAAAGGTCATTGCACTCTGGTGACCTCATTTTGCGTGTCCGTAAGCTTTTGAGAGGAAAGCAAAGGTCATTGACCTCATCTGACCTCATCTGACCTCATTTGACCGACGCGGCGCTTCTGAGTCTATCCTGAAGGTCATTGACCTCTGGTGACCTCATTTTTCGTGTCCGGGAGCGTCTTAGAAGATAGCAAAGTTCATTGACCTCTGGTGACCTCATTTTTTGTGTCCGCGAGCTTCTAAGAGGATAGCAAATGTCATTGACCTCGTCTGACCTCATTTGACCGACGCGGCGCTTCTGAGTCTATCCTGAAGGTCATTGACCTCTGGTGACTTCATTTTGCGTTTGCGGGAGCTTCTAAGAGGATAGCAAAGGTCATTGACCTCATCTGACCTCATTTCACCGACGCGGTGCTTCAGAGTCTATCCTGAAGGTCATTGACCTTTGCTGAACTCATTTTGCGTGTCCGGGAGTTTCTAAGAGAGTAGCAAAGGTCATTGTCCTCATCTGACCTCATTTCACCGACGCGGCGCTTCAGAGTCTATCCTGAAGGTCATTGACCTTTGCTGAACTCATTTTGCGTGTCCGGGAGTTTCTAAGAGGGTAGCAAATGTCATTGCCTCATCTGACCTCATTTGACCGACGCGGCGCTTCTGAATCTATCCTGAATGTCATTGACCTCTGGTGACCTCATTTTGCGTGTTCGGGAGCTTCTAAGAGGATAGCAAACGTCATTGAACTCATCTGACCTCATTATGTGTGTCTGGCATCTTCTAAGTGGATAGCTAAGGTCATTGACCTCATCTGACCTCATTTGACCGACGCGGCGCTTCTGAGTCTATCCTGAAGGTCATTGACCTCTGCTGACCTTATTTTGGGTGTCCCGGAGCTTCTAAGAAGATAGCAAAGGTCATTGACCTCATCTGACCTCATTTGACCGTCGCGGCGCTTCTGAGTCTATCCTGAAGGTCATTGAACTTTGGTGACCTTATTTTGCGCGTAAGGGAGCGTCTGAGAAGATAACAAAGGTCATTGACCTCATCTGACCTCATTTGACCGACGCGGCGCTTCTGAGTCTATCCTGAAGGCCATGGATCTCTGGTGACATCATTTTGCGTGTGCGGGAGCTTCTAAGAGAATAGCAAAGATCATCGACCTCATCTGACCTCATTTAACCGAAGCGGCGCTTCTAAGTCTATCCTGAAGTTCATTGACCTCTAGTGACCTCATTTTGTGTGTCCGGGAGCGTCTAAGAAGAACGCAAAGGTCATTGACATCTGGTGACCTCATTTTGTGTGTCTGGGAGCTTCTAAATGAATAGCAAATGTCATTGCCCTCATCTCACCTCATTTGACCGACGCGGCGCTTCTGAGTCCTTCCTGAAAGTCATTGACCTCTGGTGACCTCATTTTGCGTTTGCGGGAGCTTCTAAGAGAATAGCAAAGATCATTGACCTCATCTGACCTCATTTAACCGAAGCGGCGCTTCTAAGTCTATCCTGAAGTTCATTGACCTCTGGTGACCTCATTTTGCGTGTCCGGGAGCGTCTTAGAAGAACGCAAAGGTCATTGACATCTGGTGACCTCATTTTGTGTGTCTGGGAGCTTCTAAGGGAATAGCAAATGTCATTGACCTCATCTGAGCTCATTTGACGGACGCGGCGCTTCTGAGTCCTTCCTGAAAGTCATTAACCTCTGGTGACCTCATTTTGCGTCTCCGGGAGCTTCTAGGAGGATAGCAAAGGTCATTGACCTCATCTGACCTCATTTCACCGACGCGGTGCTTCAGAGTCTATCCTGAAGGTCATTGACCTTTGCTGAACTCATTTTGCGTGTCCGGGAGTTTCTAAGAGGGTAGCAAATGTCATTGACCTCATCTGACCTCATTTGACCGACGCGGCGCTTCTGAGTCTATCCTGAAGGTCATTGACCTCTGGTGACCTCATTTTGCGTTTGCGGGAGCTTCTAAGAGGATAGCAAAGGTCATTGACCTCATCTGATTTCATTTGACCGACGCGGCGCTTCTGAGTCTATCCTGAAGGTCATTGACCTCTGCTGACCTTATTTTGGGTGTCCCGGAGCTTCTAAGAAGATAGCAAAGGTCATTGACCTCATCTGACCTCATTTGACCGTCGCGGCGCTTCTGAGTCTATCCTGAAGGTCATTGAACTTTGGTGACCTTATTTTGCGCGTAAGGGAGCGTCTGAGAAGATAGCAAAAATCATTGACCTCATCTGACCTCATTTGACCGACGCGGCGCTTCTAAGTCTATCCTGAAGTTCATTGACCTCTGGTGACCTCATTTTGCGTGTCCGGGAGCGTCTTAGAAGAACGCAAAGGTCATTGACATCTGGTGACCTCATTTTGTGTGTCTGGGAGCTTCTAAATGAATAGCAAATGTCATTGCCCTCATCTGACCTCATTTGACCGACGCGGCGCTTCTGAGTCCTTCCTGGAAGTCATTGACCTCTGGTGACCTCATTTTGCGTTTGCTGGAGCTTCTAAGAGAATAGCAAAGATCATTGACCTCATCTGACCTCATTTAACCGAAGCGGCGCTTCTAAGTCTATCCTGAAGTTCATTGACCTCTGGTAACCTCATTTTGCGTGTCCGGGAGCGTCTTAGAAGAACGCAAAGGTCATTGACATCTGGTGACCTCATTTTGTGTGTCTGGGAGATTCTAAGGGAATAGCAAATGTCATTGACCTCATCTGAGCTCATTTGACGGACGCGGCGCTTCTGACTCCTTCCTGAAAGTCATTAACCTCTGGTGATCTCATTTTGCGTCTCCGTGAGCTTCTAAGAGGATAGCAAAGGTCATTGACCTCATCTGACCTCATTTCACCGACGCGGTGCTTCAGAGTCTATCCTGAAGGTCATTGACCTTTGCTGAACTCATTTTGCGTGTCCGGGAGTTTCTAAGAGGGTAGCAAAGGTCATTGACCTCATCTGACCTCATTTCACCGACGCGGCGCTTCAGAGTCTATCCTGAAGGTCATTGACCTTTGCTGAACTCATTTTGCGTGTCCGGGAGTTTCTAAGAGGGTAGCAAATGTCATTGCCTCATCTGACCTCATTTGACCGACGCGGCGCTTCTGAATCTATCCTGAATGTCATTGACCTCTGGTGACCTCATTTTGCGTGTTCGGGAGCTTCTAAGAGGATAGCAAACGTCATTGAACTCATCTGACCTCATTATGTGTGTCTGGCATCTTCTAAGTGGATAGCTAAGGTCATTGACCTCATCTGACCTCATTTGACCGACGCGGCGCTTCTGAGTCTATCCTGAAGGTCATTGACCTCTGCTGACCTTATTTTGGGTGTCCCGGAGCTTCTAAGAAGATAGCAAAGGTCATTGACCTCATCTGACCTCATTTGACCGTCGCGGCGCTTCTGAGTCTATCCTGAAGGTCATTGAACTTTGGTGACCTTATTTTGCGCGTAAGGGAGCGTCTGAGAAGATAACAAAGGTCATTGACCTCATCTGACCTCATTTGACCGACGCGGCGCTTCTGAGTCTATCCTGAAGGCCATGGATCTCTGGTGACATCATTTTGCGTGTGCGGGAGCTTCTAAGAGAATAGCAAAGATCATCGACCTCATCTGACCTCATTTAACCGAAGCGGCGCTTCTAAGTCTATCCTGAAGTTCATTGACCTCTGGTGACCTCATTTTGCGTGTCCGGGAGCGTCTTAGAAGAACGCAAAGGTCATTAACATCTGGTGACCTCATTTTGTGTGTCTGGGAGCTTCTAAGGGAATAGTACATGTCATTGACCTCATCTGAGCTCATTTGACGGACGCGGCGCTTCTGAGTCCTTCCTGAAAGTCATTAACCTCTGGTGACCTCATTTTGCGTCTCCGGGAGCTTCTAAGAGGATAGCAAAGGTCATTGACCTCATCTGACCTCATTTGACCGACGCGGCGCTTCTGAGTCTATCCTGAAGGTCATTGACCTCTGCTGACCTTATTTTGGGTGTCCCGGAGCTTCTAAGAAGATAGCAAAGGTCATTGACCTCATCTGACCTCATTTGACCGTCGCGGCGCTTCTGAGTCTATCCTGAAGGTCATTGAACTTTGGTGACCTTATTTTGCGCGTAAGGGAGCGTCTGAGAAGATAACAAAGGTCATTGACCTCATCTGACCTCATTTGACCGAAGCGGCGCTTCTGAGTCTATCCTGAAGGCCATGGATCTCTGGTGACATCATTTTGCGTGTGCGGGAGCTTCTAAGAGAATAGCAAAGATCATCGACCTCATCTGACCTCATTTAACCGAAGCGGCGCTTCTAAGTCTATCCTGAAGTTCATTGACCTCTGGTGACCTCATTTTGCGTGTCCGGGAGCGTCTTAGAAGAACGCAAAGGTTATTGACATCTGGTGACCTCATTTTGTGTGTCTGGGAGCTTCTAAGGGAATAGCAAATGTCATTGACCTCATCTGAGCTCATTTGACGGACGCGGCGCTTCTGAGTCCTTCCTGAAAGTCATTAACCTCTGGTGACCTCATTTTGCGTCTCCGGGAGCTTCTAAGAGGATAGCAAAGGTCATTGACCTCATCTGACCTCATTTCACCGACGCGGTGCTTCAGAGTCTATCCTGAAGGTCATTGACCTTTGCTGAACTCATTTTGCGTGTCCGGGAGTTTCTAAGAGGGTAGCAAAGGTCATTGACCTCATCTGACCTCATTTGACCGACGCGGCGCTTCTGAGTCTATCCTGAAGGTCATTGACCTCTGGTGACCTCATTTTGCGTTTGCGGGAGCTTCTAAGAGGATACCAAAGGTCATTGACCTCGTCTGACCTCATTTGACCGACGCGGCGCTTCTGAGTCTATCCTGAAGGACATTGACCTCTGGTGACCTCATTTTGCGTTTCCGGGAGCGTCTTAGAAGATAGCAAAGGACATTGACATCTGGTGACCTCATTTTGTGTGTCTGGGAGCTTCTAAGGGAATAGCAAATGTCATTGACCTCATCTGACCTCATTTGACCGACGCGGCGCTTCTGAGTCTATCCTGAAGGACATTGACCTCTGGTGACCTCATTTTGCGTGTCCGGGAGCGTCTTGGAAGATAGTAAATGTCATTGCACTCTGGTGACCTCATTTTGCGTGTCCGGGAGCTTTTGAGAGGATAGCAAAGGTCATTGACCTCATCTGACCTCATCTGACCTCATTTGACCGACGCGGCGCTTCTGAGTCTATCCTGAAGGTCATTGACCTCTGGTGACCTCATTTTTCGTGTCCGGGAGCGTCTTAGAAGATAGCAAAGGTCATTGACCTCTGGTGACCTCATTTTTTGTGTCCGGGAGCTTCTAAGTGGATAGCAAATGTCATTGACCTCGTCTGACCTCATTTGACCGACGCGGCGCTTCTGAGTCTATCCTGAAGGTCATTGACCTCTGGTGACTTCATTTTGCGTTTGCGGGAGCTTCTAAGAGGATAGCAAAGGTCATTGACCTCATCTGACCTCATTTGACCGACGCGGCGCTTCTGAGTCTATCCTGAAGATCATTGACCTCTGCAGACCACATTTTGCGTGTCCGGTAGCTTCTGAGAGGATAGCAAAGGTCATTGACCTCATCTGACCTCATGTGACCTCATTTGACCGACGCGGCGCTTCTGAGTCTATACTGAAGGTAATTGACTTCTGGTGACCTCATTTTGCGTGTCCGGGAGCTTCTAAGAGGATAGCAAAGGTCATTGACCTCGTCTGACCTCATTTCACCGACGCGGCGCTTCAGAGTCTATCCTGAAGGTCATTGACCTTTGCTGAACTCATTTTGCGTGTCCGGGAGTTTCTAAGAGGGTAGCAAATGTCATTGACCTCATCTGACCTCATTTGACCGACGCGGCGCTTCTGAGTCTATCCTGAAGGTCATTGACCTCTGGTGACCTCATTTTGCGTTTGCGGGAGCTTCTAAGAGGATAGCAAAGGTCATTGACCTCATCTGATTTCATTTGACCGACGCGGCGCATCTGAGTCTATCCTGAAGGTCATTGACCTCTGCTGACCTTATTTTGGGTGTCCCGGAGCTTCTAAGAAGATAGCAAAGGTCATTGACCTCATCTGACCTCATTTGACCGTCGCGGCGCTTCTGAGTCTATCCTGAAGGTCATTGACCTCCGGTGACCTCATTTTGCGTTTGCGGGAGCTTCTAAGAGAATAGCAAAGATCATTGACCTCATCTGACCTCATTTGACCGACGCGGCGCTTCTGAGACTATCCTGAAGGTCATTGACCTCTGGTGACCTCATTTTGCTTGTGCGGGAGCGTCTTAGAAGATATCAAAGGTCATTGACCTCTGCTGAACTCATTTTGCGTGTCCGGGAGTTTCTAAGAGGGTAGCAAATGTCATAGACCTCATCTGACCTCATTTGACCGACGCGGCGCTTCTGAGTCTATCCTGAATGTCATTGACCTCTGGTGACCTCAGTTTGCGTGTGCGGGAGCTTCTAAGAGGATAAGAAAGGTCATTGACCTCATCTGACCTCATTTGACCGACGCGGCGCTTCTGAATCTATCCTGAAGGTCATTGACCTCTGGTGACCTCATTTTGCGTGTCCGGGAACGTCTTGGAAGATAGCAAAGGTCATTGACCTCTGGTGACCTCATTCTGCGTGTTCGGGAGCTTCTAAGAGGATAGCAAACGTCGTTGACCCTATCTCACCTCATTTGACCGACGCTGCGCTTTTGAGTCTATCCTGAAGGTCATTGACATCTGGTGACCTCATTTTGCGTGTCCGGGAACGTCTTGGAAGATAGCAAAGGTCATTGACCTCGTCTGACCTCATTTGACCGACGCGGCGCTTCTGAGTCTATCCTGAAGGACATTGACCTCTGGTGACCTCATTTTGCGTTTCCGGGAGCGTCTTAGAAGATAGCAAAGGACATTGACATCTGGTGACCTCATTTTGTGTGTCTGGGAGCTTCTAAGGGAATAGCAAATGTCATTGACCTCATCTGACCTCATTTGACCGACGCGGCGCTTCTGAGTCTATCCTGAAGGACATTGACCTCTGGTGACCTCATTTTGCGTGTCCGGGAGCGTCTTGGAAGATAGTAAAAGTCATTGCACTCTGGTGACCTCATTTTGCGTGTCCGTAAGCTTTTGAGAGGAAAGCAAAGGTCATTGACCTCATCTGAACTCATCTGACCTCATTTGACCGACGCGGCGCTTCTGAGTCTATCCTGAAGGTCATTGACCTCTGGTGACCTCATTTTTCGTGTCCGGGAGCGTCTTAGAAGATAGCAAAGTTCATTGACCTCTGGTGACCTCATTTTTTGTGTCCGCGAGCTTCTAAGAGGATAGCAAATGTCATTGACCTCGTCTGACCTCATTTGACCGACGCGGCGCTTCTGAGTCTATCCTGAAGGTCATTGACCTCTGGTGACTTCATTTTGCGTTTGCGGGAGCTTCTAAGAGGATAGCAAAGGTCATTGACCTCATCTGACATCATTTGACCGACGCGGCGCTTCTGAGTCTATCCTGAAGATCATTGACCTCTGCAGACCACATTTTGCGTGTCCGGGAGCTTCTGAGAGGATAGCAAAGGTCATTGACCTCATCTGACCTCATGTGACCTCATTTGACCGACGCGGCGCTTCTGAGTCTATACTGAAGGTCATTGACTTCTGGTGACCTCATTTTGCGTGTCCGGGAGCTTCTAAGAGGATAGCAAAGGTCATTGACCTCGTCTGACTTCATTTCACCGACGCGGCGCTTCAGAGTCTATCCTGAAGGTCATTGACCTTTGCTGAACTCATTTTGCGTGTCCGGGAGTTTCTAAGAGGGTAGCAAATGTCATTGACCTCATCTGACCTCATTTGACCGTCGCGGGGCTTCTGAGTCTATCCTGAAGGTCATGGTCCTCTGGTGACCTCATTTTGCGCGTCCGGGAGCGTCTGATAAGATAGCAAAGGTCATTGACGTCTGGTGACCTCATTTTGCGTGTCCGGGAGCGTCTTAGAAGATAGAAAATGTCATTGACCTCTGGTGACCTCATTTTGCGTGTCCGGGAACGTCTTGGAAGATAGCAAAGGTCATTGACCTCTGGTGACCTCATTTTGCGTGTCCGGGAGCTACTAAGAGGATAGCTAAGGTCATTGACCTCATCTGACCTCATTTGACCGACGCGGCGCTTCTGAGACTATCCTGAAGGTCATTGACCTCTGGTGACCTCATTTTGCGTGTCCGGGAGCGTCTTAGAAGATATCAAAGGTCATTGACCTCTGGTGATCTCATTTTGCGTGTCCGGTAGCTTCTAAGAGGATAGCTAAGGTCATTGACCTCATCTGACCTCATTTGACCGACGCGGCGCTTCTGAGTCTATCCTGAAGGTCATTGACCTCTGCTGACCTCATTTTGCGTTTCCGGGAGCTTCTAAGAGGATAGCAAAGTTCATTGACTTCATCTGACCTCATTTGATCGACGCGGCGCTTCTGAGTCTATCCTGAATGTCATTGACCTCTGGTGACCTCAGTTTGCGTGTGCGGGAGCTTCTAAGAGGATAAGAAAGGTCATTGACCTCATCTGACCTCATTTGACCGACGCGGCGCTTCTGAGTATATCCTGAAGGTCATTGACCTCTGCTGAACTCATTTTGCGTGTCCGGGAGTTTCTAAGAGGGTAGCAAATGTCATAGACCTCATCTGACCTCATTTGACCGACGCGGCGCTTCTGAGTCTATCATGAATGTCATTGACCTCTGGTGACCTCAGTTAGCGTGTGCGGGAGCTTCTAAAAGGATAAGAAAGGTCATTGTCCTCATCTGACCTCTTTTGACCGACGCGGCGCTTCTGAGTCTATCCTGAAGGTCATTGACCTCTGGTGACCTCATTTTGCGTGTCCGGGAACGTCTTGGAAGATAGCAAAGGTCATTGACCTCTGGTGACCTCATTTTGCGTGTTCGGGAGCTTCTAAGTGGATAGCAAACGTCGTTGACCCTATCTCACCTCATTTGACCGACGCGGCGCTTTTGAGTCTATCCTGAAGGTCATTGACCTCTGGTGACCTCATTTTGCGTGTCCGGGAACGTCTTGGAAGATAGCAAAGGTCATTGACCTCTGGTGACCTCATTTTGCGTGTCCGGGAGCTTCTAAGAGGATAGCTAAGGTCATTGACCTCATCTGACCTCATTTGACCGACGCGGCGCTTCTGAGTATATCCTGAAGGTCATTGACCTCTGCTGAACTCATTTTGCGTGTCCGGGAGTTTCTAAGATGGTAGCAAATGTCATTGACCTCATCTGACCTCATTTGACCGACGCGGCGCTTCTGAGTCTATCCTGAATGTCATTGACCTCTGGTGACCTCAGTTTGCGTGTGCGGGAGCTTCTAAGAGGATAAGAAAGGTCATTGACCTCATCTGACCTCATTTGACCGACGCGGCGCTTCTGAGTCTATCCTGAAGGTCATTGACCTCTGGTGACCTCATTTTGCGTGTCCGGGAACGTCTTGGATGATAGCAAAGGTCATTGACCTCTGGTGACCTCATTTTGCGTGTTCGGGAGCTTCTAAGAGGATAGCAAACGTCGTTGATCTCATCTCACCTCATTTGACCGACGCGGCGCTTCTGAGTCTATACTGAAGGTCATTGACTTCTGGTGACCTCATTTTGCGTGTCCGGGAGCTTCTAAGAGGATAGCAAAGGTCATTGACCTCGTCTGACCTCATTTCACCGACGCGGCGCTTCAGAGTCTATCCTGAAGGTCATTGACCTTTGCTGAACTCATTTTGCCTGTCCGGGAGTTTCTAAGAGGGTAGCAAATGTCATAGACCTCATCTGACCTCATTTGACCGACGCGGCGCTTCTGAGTCTATCCTGAATGTCATTGACCTCTGGTGACCTCAGTTTGCGTGTGCGGGAGCTTCTAAGAGGATAGCAAAGGTCATTGACCTCGTCTGACCTCATTTCACCGACGCGGCGCTTCAGAGTCTATCCTGAAGGTCATTGACCTTTGCTGAACTCATTTTGCGTGTCCGGGAGTTTCTAAGAGGGTAGCAAATGTCATTGACCTCATCTGACCTCATTTGACCGACGCGGCGCTTCTGAGTCTATCCTGAAGGTCATTGACCTCTGGTGACCTCATTTTGCGTGTCCGGGAACGTCTTGGATATTAGCAAAGGTCATTGACCTCTGGTGACCTCATTTTGCGTGTTCGGGAGCTTCTAAGAGGATAGCAAACGTCGTTGACCTCATCTCACCTCATTTGACCGACGCGGCGCTTCTGAGTCTATCCTGAAGGTCATTGACCTCTGGTGACCTCATTTTGCGTGTCCGGGAGCGTCTTAGAAGATAGCAAAGGTCATTGACCTCTGGTGACCTCATTTTTTGTGTCCGGGAGCTTCTAAGAGGATAGCAAATGTCATTGACCTCGTCTGACCTCATTTGACCGACGCGGCGCTTCTGAGTCTATCCTGAAGATCATTGACCTCTGCAGACCACATTTTGCGTGTCCGGGAGCTTCTGAGAGGATAGCAAAGGTCATTGACCTCAGCTGACCTCATGTGACCTCATTTGACCGACGCGGCGCTTCTGAGTCTATACTGAAGGTCATTGACTTCTGGTGACCTCATTTTGCGTGTCCGGGAGCTTCTAAGAGGATAGCAAAGGTCATTGACCTCGTCTGACCTCATTTCACCGACGCGGCGCTTCAGAGTCTATCCTGAAGGTCATTGACCTTTGCTGAACTCATTTTGCGTGTCCGGGAGTTTCTAAGAGGGTAGCAAATGTCATTGACCTCATCTGACCTCATTTGACCGACGCGGCGCTTCTGAGTCTATCCTGAAGGTCATTGACCTCTGGTGACCTCATTTTGCGTTTGCGGGAGCTTCTAAGGGGATAAGAAAGGTCATTGACCTCATCTGACCTCATTTGACCGACGCGGCGCTTCTGAGTCTATCCTGAAGGTCATTGACCTCTGGTGACCTCATTTTGCGTGTCCGGGAACGTCTTGGATGATAGCAAAGGTCATTGACCTCTGGTGACTTCATTTTGCGTGTCCGGGAGCTTCTAAGAGGATAGCTAAGGTCATTGACCTCCTCTGACCTCATTTGTCCGACGCGGCGCTTCTGAGACTATCCTGAAGGTCATTGACCTCTGGTGACCTCATTTTGCGTGTCCGGGAGCGTCTTAGAAGATATCAAAGGTCATTGACCTCTGGTAATCTCATTTTGCGTGTCCGGGAGCTTCTAAGAGGATAGCTAAGGTCATTGACCTCATCTGACCTCATTTGACCGACGCGGCGCTTCTGAGTCTATCCTGAAGGTCATTGACCTCTGCTGACCTCATTTTGCGTTTCCGGGAGCTTCTAAGAGGATAGCAAATGTCATTGACTTCATCTGACCTCATTTGATCGACGCGGCGCTTCTGAGTCTATCCTGAATGTCATTGACCTCTGGTGACCTCAGTTTGCGTGTGCGGGAGCTTCTAAGAGGATAAGAAAGGTCATTGACCTCATCTGACCTCATTTGACCGACGCGGCGCTTCAGAGTCTATCCTGAAGGTCATTGACCTTTGCTGAACTCATTTTGCGTGTCCGGGAGTTTCTAAGAGGGTAGCAAATGTCATTGACCTCATCTGACCTCATTTGACCGACGCGGCGCTTCTGAGTCTATAGTGAAGGTCATTGACCTCTGGTGACCTCATTTTGCGTGTCCGGGAACGTCTTGGATGATAGCAAAGGTCACTGACCTCTGGTGACTTCATTTTGCGTGTCCGGGAGCTTCTAAGAGGATAGCAAAGGTCATTGACCTCGTCTGACCTCATTTCACCGACGCGGCGCTTCAGAGTCTATCCTGAAGGTCATTGACCTCTGCTGAACTCATTTTGCGTGTCCGGGAGTTTCTAAGATGGTAGCAAATGTCATTGACCTCATCTGACCTCATTTGACCGACGCGGCGCTTCTGAGTCTATCCTGAATGTCATTGACCTCTGGTGACCTCAGTTTGCGTGTGCGGGAGCTTCTAAGAGGATAAGAAAGGTCATTGACCTCATCTGACCTCATTTGACCGACGCGGCGCTTCTGAGTCTATCCTGAAGGTCTTTGACCTCTGGTGACCTCATTTTGCGTGTCCGGGAACGTCTTGGATGATAGCAAAGGTCATTGACCTCTGGTGACCTCATTTTGCGTGTTCGGAAGCTTCTAAGAGGATAGCAAACGTCGTTGATCTCATCTCACCTCATTTGACCGACGCGGCGCTTCTGAGTCTATACTGAAGGTCATTGACTTCTGGTGACCTCATTTTGCGTGTCCGGGAGCTTCTAGGAGGATAGCAAAGGTCATTGACCTCGTCTGACCTCATTTCACCGACGCGGCGCTTCAGAGTCTATCCTGAAGGTCATTGACCTTTGCTGAACTCATTTTGCCTGTCCGGGAGTTTCTAAGAGGGTAGCAAATGTCATAGACCTCATCTGACCTCATTTGACCGACGCGGCGCTTCTGAGTCTATCCTGAATGTCATTGACCTCTGGTGACCTCAGTTTGCGTGTGCGGGAGCTTCTAAGAGGATAGCAAAGGTCATTGACCTCGTCTGACCTCATTTCACCGACGCGGCGCTTCAGAGTCTATCCTGAAGGTCATTGACCTTTGCTGAACTCATTTTGCGTGTCCGGGAGTTTCTAAGAGGGTAGCAAATGTCATTGACCTCATCTGACCTCATTTGACCGACGCGGCGCTTCTGAGTCTATCCTGAAGGTCATTGACCTCTGGTGACCTCATTTTGCGTGTCCGGGAACGTCTTGGATATTAGCAAAGGTCATTGACCTCTGGTGACCTCATTTTGCGTGTTCGGGAGCTTCTAAGAGGATAGCAAACGTCGTTGACCTCATCTCACCTCATTTGACCGACGCGGCGCTTCTGAGTCTATCCTGAAGGTCATTGACCTCTGGTGACCTCATTTTGCGTGTCCGGGAGCGTCTTAGAAGATAGCAAAGGTCATTGACCTCTGGTGACCTCATTTTTTGTGTCCGGGAGCTTCTAAGAGGATAGCAAATGTCATTGACCTCGTCTGACCTCATTTGACCGACGCGGCGCTTCTGAGTCTATCCTGAAGATCATTGACCTCTGCAGACCACATTTTGCGTGTCCGGGAGCTTCTGAGAGGATAGCAAAGGTCATTGACCTCAGCTGACCTCATGTGACCTCATTTGACCGACGCGGCGCTTCTGAGTCTATACTGAAGGTCATTGACTTCTGGTGACCTCATTTTGCGTGTCCGGGAGCTTCTAAGAGGATAGCAAAGGTCATTGACCTCGTCTGACCTCATTTCACCGACGCGGCGCTTCAGAGTCTATCCTGAAGGTCATTGACCTTTGCTGAACTCATTTTGCGTGTCCGGGAGTTTCTAAGAGGGTAGCAAATGTCATTGACCTCATCTGACCTCATTTGACCGACGCGGCGCTTCTGAGTCTATCCTGAAGGTCATTGACCTCTGGTGACCTCATTTTGCGTTTGCGGGAGCTTCTAAGGGGATAAGAAAGGTCATTGACCTCATCTGACCTCATTTGACCGACGCGGCGCTTCTGAGTCTATCCTGAAGGTCATTGACCTCTGGTGACCTCATTTTGCGTGTCCGGGAACGTCTTGGATGATAGCAAAGGTCATTGACCTCTGGTGACTTCATTTTGCGTGTCCGGGAGCTTCTAAGAGGATAGCTAAGGTCATTGACCTCCTCTGACCTCATTTGTCCGACGCGGCGCTTCTGAGACTATCCTGAAGGTCATTGACCTCTGGTGACCTCATTTTGCGTGTCCGGGAGCGTCTTAGAAGATATCAAAGGTCATTGACCTCTGGTAATCTCATTTTGCGTGTCCGGGAGCTTCTAAGAGGATAGCTAAGGTCATTGACCTCATCTGACCTCATTTGACCGACGCGGCGCTTCTGAGTCTATCCTGAAGGTCATTGACCTCTGCTGACCTCATTTTGCGTTTCCGGGAGCTTCTAAGAGGATAGCAAATGTCATTGACTTCATCTGACCTCATTTGATCGACGCGGCGCTTCTGAGTCTATCCTGAATGTCATTGACCTCTGGTGACCTCAGTTTGCGTGTGCGGGAGCTTCTAAGAGGATAAGAAAGGTCATTGACCTCATCTGACCTCATTTGACCGACGCGGCGCTTCAGAGTCTATCCTGAAGGTCATTGACCTTTGCTGAACTCATTTTGCGTGTCCGGGAGTTTCTAAGAGGGTAGCAAATGTCATTGACCTCATCTGACCTCATTTGACCGACGCGGCGCTTCTGAGTCTATAGTGAAGGTCATTGACCTCTGGTGACCTCATTTTGCGTGTCCGGGAACGTCTTGGATGATAGCAAAGGTCACTGACCTCTGGTGACTTCATTTTGCGTGTCCGGGAGCTTCTAAGAGGATAGCAAAGGTCATTGACCTCGTCTGACCTCATTTCACCGACGCGGCGCTTCAGAGTCTATCCTGAAGGTCATTGACCTCTGCTGAACTCATTTTGCGTGTCCGGGAGTTTCTAAGATGGTAGCAAATGTCATTGACCTCATCTGACCTCATTTGACCGACGCGGCGCTTCTGAGTCTATCCTGAATGTCATTGACCTCTGGTGACCTCAGTTTGCGTGTGCGGGAGCTTCTAAGAGGATAAGAAAGGTCATTGACCTCATCTGACCTCATTTGACCGACGCGGCGCTTCTGAGTCTATCCTGAAGGTCTTTGACCTCTGGTGACCTCATTTTGCGTGTCCGGGAACGTCTTGGATGATAGCAAAGGTCATTGACCTCTGGTGACCTCATTTTGCGTGTTCGGAAGCTTCTAAGAGGATAGCAAACGTCGTTGATCTCATCTCACCTCATTTGACCGACGCGGCGCTTCTGAGTCTATACTGAAGGTCATTGACTTCTGGTGACCTCATTTTGCGTGTCCGGGAGCTTCTAGGAGGATAGCAAAGGTCATTGACCTCGTCTGACCTCATTTCACCGACGCGGCGCTTCAGAGTCTATCCTGAAGGTCATTGACCTTTGCTGAACTCATTTTGCCTGTCCGGGAGTTTCTAAGAGGGTAGCAAATGTCATAGACCTCATCTGACCTCATTTGACCGACGCGGCGCTTCTGAGTCTATCCTGAATGTCATTGACCTCTGGTGACCTCAGTTTGCGTGTGCGGGAGCTTCTAAGAGGATAGCAAAGGTCATTGACCTCGTCTGACCTCATTTCACCGACGCGGCGCTTCAGAGTCTATCCTGAAGGTCATTGACCTTTGCTGAACTCATTTTGCGTGTCCGGGAGTTTCTAAGAGGGTAGCAAATGTCATTGACCTCATCTGACCTCATTTGACCGACGCGGCGCTTCTGAGTCTATCCTGAAGGTCATTGACCTCTGGTGACCTCATTTTGCGTGTCCGGGAACGTCTTGGATGATAGCAAAGGTCATTGACCTCTGGTGACCTCATTTTGCGTGTTCGGGAGCTTCTAAGATGATAGCAAACGTCGTTGACCTCATCTCACCTCATTTGACCGACGCGGCGCTTCTGAGTCTATCCTGAAGGTCATTGACCTCTGGTGACCTCATTTTGCGTGTCCGGGAGCGTCTTAGAAGATAGCAAAGGTCATTGACCTCTGGTGACCTCATTTTTTGTGTCCGGGAGCTTCTAAGAGGATAGCAAATGTCATTGACCTCGTCTGACCTCATTTGACCGACGCGGCGCTTCTGAGTCTATCCTGAAGATCATTGACCTCTGCAGACCACATTTTGCGTGTACGGGAGCTTCTGAGAGGATAGCAAAGGTCATTGACCTCAGCTGACCTCATGTGACCTCATTTGACCGACGCGGCGCTTCTGAGTCTATACTGAAGGTCATTGACTTCTGGTGACCTCATTTTGCGTGTCCGGGAGCTTCTAAGAGGATAGCAAAGGTCATTGACCTCGTCTGAACTCATTTCACCGACGCGGCGCTTCAGAGTCTATCCTGAAGGTCATTGACCTTTGCTGAACTCATTTTGCGTGTCCGGGAGTTTCTAAGAGGGTAGCAAATGTCATTGACCTCATCTGACCTCATTTGACCGACGCGGCGCTTCTGAGTCTATCCTGAAGGTCATTGACCTCTGGTGACCTCATTTTGCGTGTCCGGGAACGTCTTGGATGATAGCAAAGGTCATTGACCTCTGGTGACCTCATTTTGCGTGTTCGGGAGCTTCTAAGATGATAGCAAACGTCGTTGACCTCATCTCACCTCATTTGACCGACGCGGCGCTTCTGAGTCTATCCTGAAGGTCATTGACCTCTGGTGACCTCATTTTGCGTGTCCGGGAGCGTCTTAGAAGATAGCAAAGGTCATTGACCTCTGGTGACCTCATTTTTTGTGTCCGGGAGCTTCTAAGAGGATAGCAAATGTCATTGACCTCGTCTGACCTCATTTGACCGACGCGGCGCTTCTGAGTCTATCCTGAAGATCATTGACCTCTGCAGACCACATTTTGCGTGTACGGGAGCTTCTGAGAGGATAGCAAAGGTCATTGACCTCAGCTGACCTCATGTGACCTCATTTGACCGACGCGGCGCTTCTGAGTCTATACTGAAGGTCATTGACTTCTGGTGACCTCATTTTGCGTGTCCGGGAGCTTCTAAGAGGATAGCAAAGGTCATTGACCTCGTCTGAACTCATTTCACCGACGCGGCGCTTCAGAGTCTATCCTGAAGGTCATTGACCTTTGCTGAACTCATTTTGCGTGTCCGGGAGTTTCTAAGAGGGTAGCAAATGTCATTGACCTCATCTGACCTCATTTGACCGACGCGGCGCTTCTGAGTCTATCCTGAAGGTCACTGACCTCTGGTGACCTCATTTTGCGTGTCCGGGAACGTCTTGGATGATAGCAAAGGTCATTGACCTCTGGTGACTTCATTTTGCGTGTCCGGGAGCTTCTAAGAGGATAGCTAAGGTCATTGACCTCCTCTGACCTCATTTGACCGACGCGGCGCTTCTGAGACTATCCTGAAGGTCATTGACCTCTGGTGACCTCATTTTGCGTGTCCGGGAGCGTCTTAGAAGATATCAAAGGTCATTGACCTCTGGTAATCTCATTTTGCGTGTCCGGGAGCTTCTAAGAGGATAGCTAAGGTCATTGACCTCATCTGACCTCATTTGACCGACGCGGCGCTTCTGAGTCTATCCTGAAGGTCATTGACCTCTGCTGACCTCATTTTGCGTTTCCGGGAGCTTCTAAGAGGATAGCAAATGTCATTGACTTCATCTGACCTCATTTGATCGACGCGGCGCTTCTGAGTCTATCCTGAATGTCATTGACCTCTGGTGACCTCAGTTTGCGTGTGCGGGAGCTTCTAAGAGGATAAGAAAGGTCATTGACCTCATCTGACCTCATTTGACCTACGCGGCGCTTCTGAGTATATCCTGAAGGTCATTGACCTCTGCTGAACTCATTTTGCGTGTCCGGGAGTTTCTAAGAGGGTAGCAAATGTTATTGACCTCATCTGACCTCATTTGACCAACACGGCGCTTCTGAGTCTATCCTGAATGTCATTGACCTCTGGTGACCTCAGTTTGCGTGTGCGGGAGCTTCTAAGAGGATAAGAAAGGTCATTGACCTCATCTGACCTCATTTGACCGACGCGGCGCTTCTGAGTATATCCTGAAGGTCATTGACCTCTGGTGACCTCATTTTGCGTGTTCGGGAGCTTCTAAGAGTATAGCAAACGTCGTTGAACTCATCTCACCTCATTTGACCGACGCGGCGCTTCTGAGTCTATCCTGAAGGTCATTGACTTCTGGTGACCTCATTTTGCGTGTCCGGGAGTGTCTTAGAAGATAGCAAAGGTCATTGACCTCTGGTGACCTCATTTTGCGTGTCCGGGAGCTTCTAAGGGGATAGCTAAGGTCATTGTCCTCATCTGACCTCATTTGACCGACGCGGCGCTTCTGAGTCTATCATGAATGTCATTGACCTCTGGTGACCTCAGTTAGCGTGTGCGGGAGCTTCTAAAAGGATAAGAAAGGTCATTGACCTCATCTGACCTCTTTTGACCGACGCGGCGCTTCTGAGTCTATCCTGAAGGTCATTGACCTCTGGTGACCTCATTTTGCGTGTCCGGGAACGTCTTGGAAGATAGCAAAGGTCATTGACCTCTGGTGACCTCATTTTGCGTGTTCGGGAGCTTCTAAGAGGATAGCAAACGTCGTTGACCCTATCTCACCTCATTTGACCGACGCGGCGCTTCTGAGTCTATCCTGAAGGTCATTGACCTCTGGTGACCTCATTTTGCGTGTCCGGGAACGTCTTGGAAGATAGCAAAGGTCATTGACCTCTGGTGACCTCATTTTGCGTGTCCGGGAGCTTCTAAGAGGATAGCTAAGGTCATTGACCTCATCTGACCTCATTTGACCGACGCGGCGCTTCTGAGTATATCCTGAAGGTCGTTGACCTCTGCTGAACTCATTTTGCGTGTCCGGGAGTTTCTAAGATGGTAGCAAATGTCATTGACCTCATCTGACCTCATTTGACCGACGCGGCGCTTCTGAGTCTATCCTGAATGTCATTGACCTCTGGTGACCTCAGTTTGCGTGTGCGGGAGCTTCTAAGAGGATAATAAAGGTCATTGACCTCATCTGACCTCATTTGACCGACGCGGCGCTTCTGAGTCTATCCTGAAGGTCATTGACCTCTGGTGACCTCATTTTGCGTGTCCGGGAACGTCTTGGATGATAGCAAAGGTCATTGACCTCTGCTGACCTCATTTTGCGTGTTCGGGAGCTTATAAGAGGATAGCAAACGTCGTTGACCTCATCTCACCTCATTTGACCGACGCGGCGCTTCTGAGTCTATACTGAAGGTCATTGACTTCTGGTGACCTCATTTTGCGTGTCCGGGAGCTTCTAAGAGGATAGCAAAGGTCATTGACCTCGTCTGACCTCATTTCACCGACGCGGCTCTTCAGAGTCTATCCTGAAGGTCATTGACCTTTGCTGAACTCATTTTGCGTGTCCGGGAGTTTCTAAGAGGGTAGCAAATGTCATAGACCTCATCTGACCTCATTTGACCGACGCGGCGCTTCTGAGTCTATCCTGAATGTCATTGACCTCTGGTGACCTCAGTTTGCGTGTGCGGGAGCTTCTAAGAGGATAGCAAAGGTCATTGACCTCGTCTGAACTCATTTCACCGACGCGGCGCTTCAGAGTCTATCCTGAAGGTCATTGACCTTTGCTGAACTCATTTTGCGTGTCCGGGAGTTTCTAAGAGGGTAGCAATTGTCATAGACCTCATCTGACCTCATTTGACCGACGCGGCGCTTCTGAGTCTATCCTGAAGGTCATTGACCTCTGGTGACCTCATTTTGCGTGTCCGGGAACGTCTTGGATGATAGCAAAGGTCATTGACCTCTGGTGACCTCATTTTGCGTGTTCGGGAGCTTCTAAGAGGATAGCAAACGTCGTTGACCTCATCTCACCTCATTTGACCGACGCGGCGCTTCTGAGTCTATCCTGAAGGTCATTGACCTTTGCTGAACTCATTTTGCGTGTCCGGGAGTTTCTAAGAGGGTAGCAAATGTCATAGACCTCATCTGACCTCATTTGACCGACGCGGCGCTTCTGAGTCTATCCTGAATGTCATTGACCTCTGGTGACCTCAGTTTGCGTGTGCGGGAGCTTCTAAGAGGATAGCAAAGGTCATTGACCTCGTCTGAACTCATTTCACCGACGCGGCGCTTCAGAGTCTATCCTGAAGGTCATTGACCTTTGCTGAACTCATTTTGCGTGTCCGGGAGTTTCTAAGAGGGTAGCAATTGTCATTGACCTCATCTGACCTCATTTGACCGACGCGGCGCTTCTGAGTCTATCCTGAAGGTCATTGACCTCTGGTGACCTCATTTTGCGTGTCCGGGAACGTCTTGGATGATAGCAAAGGTCATTGACCTCTGGTGACCTCATTTTGCGTGTTCGGGAGCTTCTAAGAGGATAGCAAACGTCGTCGACCTCATCTCACCTCATTTGACCGACACGGCGCTTCTGAGTCTATCCTGAAGGTCATTGACCTCTGGTGACCTCATTTTGCGTGTCCGGGAGCGTCTTAGAAGATAGCAAAGGTCATTGACCTCTGGTGACCTCATTTTTTGTGTCCGGGAGCTTCTAAGAGGATAGCAAATGTCATTGACCTCGTCTGACCTCATTTGACCGACGCGGCGCTTCTGAGTCTATCCTGAAGTTCATTGACCTCTGCAGACCACATTTTGCGTGTCCGGGAGCTTCTGAGAGGATAGCAAAGGTCATTGACCTCAGCTGACCTCATGTGACCTCATTTGACCGACGCGGCGCTTCTGAGTCTATACTGAAGGTCATTGACTTCTGGTGACCTCATTTTGCGTGTCCGGGAGCTTCTAAGAGGATAGCAAAGGTCATTGACCTCGTCTGACCTCATTTCACCGACGCGGCGCTTCAGAGTCTATCCTGAAGGTCATTGACCTTTGCTGAACTCATTTTGCGTGTCCGGGAGTTTCTAAGAGGGTAGCAAATGTCATTGACCTCATCTGACCTCATTTGACCGACGCGGCGCTTCTGAGTCTAACCTGAAGGTCATTGACCTCTGGTGACCTCATTTTGCGTTTGTGGGAGCTTCTAAGGGGATAAGAAAGGTCATTGACCTCATCTGACCTCATTTGACCGACGCGGCGCTTCTGAGTCTATCCTGAAGGTCATTGACCTCTGGTGACCTCATTTTGCGTGTCCGGGAACGTCTTGGATGATAGCAAAGGTCATTGACCTCTGGTGACTTCATTTTGCGTGTCCGGGAGCTTCTAAGAGGATAGCTAAGGTCATTGACCTCCTCTGACCTCATTTGTCCGACGCGGCTCTTCTGAGACTATCCTGAAGGTCATTGACCTCTGGTGACCTCATTTTGCGTGTCCGGGAGCGTCTTAGAAGATATCAAAGGTCATTGACCTCTGGTAATCTCATTTTGCGTGTCCGGGAGCTTCTAAGAGGATAGCTAAGGTCATTGACCTCATCTGACCTCATTTGACCGACGCGGCGCTTCTGAGTCTATCCTGAAGGTCATTGACCTCTGCTGACCTCATTTTGCGTTTCCGGGAGCTTTTAAGAGGATAGCAAAGGTCATTGACTTCATCTGACCTCATTTGATCGACGCGGCGCTTCTGAGTCTATCCTGAATGTCATTGACCTCTGGTGACCTCAGTTTGCGTGTGCGGGAGCTTCTAAGAGGATAAGAAAGGTCATTGACCTCATCTGACCTCATTTGACCGACGCGGCGCTTCTGAGTATATCCTGAAGGTCATTGACCTCTGCTGAACTCATTTTGCGTGTCCGGGAGTTTCTAAGAGGGTAGCAAATGTTATTGACCTCATCTGACCTCATTTGACCAACGCGGCGCTTCTGAGTCTATCCTGAATGTCATTGACCTCTGGTGACCTCAGTTTGCGTGTGCGGGAGCTTCTAAGAGGATAAGAAAGGTCATTGACCTCATCTGACCTCATTTGACCGACGCGGCGCTTCTGAGTATATCCTGAAGGTCATTGACTTCTGGTGACCTCATTTTGCGTGTCCGGGAGCGTCTTAGAAGATAGCAAAGGTCATTGACCTCTGGTGACCTCATTTTGCGTGTCCGGGAGCTTCTAAGGGGATAGCTAAGGTCATTGTCCTCATCTGACCTCATTTGACCGACGCGGCGCTTCTGAGTCTATCCTGAAGGTCATTGACCTCTGGTGACCTCATTTTGCGTGTCCGGGAGCTTCTAAGGGGATAGCTAAGGTCATTGTCCGCATCTCACCTCATTTGACCGACGCGGCGCTTCTGAGTCTATCCTGAAGGTCATTGACTTCTGGTGACCTCATTTTGCGTGTCCGGGAGCGTCTTAGAAGATAGCAAAGGTCATTGACCTCTGGTGACCTCATTTTGCGTGTCCGGGAGCTTCTAAGAGGATAGCAAAGATCAGAGACCTCATCTGACCTCATTTGACCTACCATGCGCTTCTGAGTCTATCCGAAGGTCATTGACTTCTGGTGACCTCATTTTGCGTGTCCGGTAGCGTCTTAGAAGATAGCAAAGGTCATTGACCTCTGGTGACCTCATTTTGCGTGTCCGGGAGCTTCTAAGGGGATAGCTAAGGTCATTGTCCTCATCTGACCTCATTTGACCGACGCGGCGCTTCTGAGTCTATCCTGAAGGTCATTGACTTCTGGTGACCTCATTTTGCGTGTCCGGGAGCGTCTTAGAAGATAGCAAATGTCATTGACCTCTGGTGACCTCATTTTGCGTGTCCGGGAGCTTCTAAGAGGATAGCTAAGGTCATTGTCCTCATCTGACCTCATTTGACCGACGCGGCGCTTCTGAGTCTATCCTGAAGGTCATTGACCTCTGGTGTCCTCATTTTGCGTGTCCGGGAGCTTCTAAGAGGATAGCTAAGGTCATTGACCTCATCTGACCTCATTTGACCGACGCGGCGCTTCTGAGTCTATCCTGAAGGTCATTGACCTCTGCTGACCTCATTTTGCGTGTCCGGGAGCTTCTAAGAGAATAGCAAAGGTCATTGACTTCATCTGATCTCATTTGATCGACGCGGCGCTTCTGAGTCTATCCTGAAGGTCATTGACCTCTGGTGACCTCATTTTGCATGCCCGGGAGCATCTAAGAATATAGCAAAGGTCATTGACCTCATCTGACCTCATTTGACCGACGCGGCGCTTCTGAATCTATCCTGAATGTCATTGACCTCTGGTGACCTCATTTTGCGTGTTCGGGAGCTTCTAAGAGGATAGCAAACGTCATTGACCTCATTTGACCTCATTTGACCGACGCGGCGCTTCTGAGTCTATCCTGAATGTCATTGACCTCTGGTAACCTCAATTTGCGTGTTCGGGAGTTTCTAAGAGGATAGCAAACGTCATTGACCTCATCTGACCTCATTTGACCGACGCGGCGCTTCTGAGTCTATCCTGAAGGTCATTGACCTCTGGTGACCTCATTTTGCGTGTCCGGGAACGTCTTGGAAGATAGCAAAGGTCATTGACCTCTGGTGACCTCATTTTGCGTGTCCGGGAGCTTCTAAGAGGATAGCTAAGGTCATTGACCTCATCTGACCTCATTTGACCGACGCGGCGCTTCTGAGTCTATCCTGAAGGTCATTGACCTCTGGTGACCTCATTTTGCGTGTCCGGGAGCTTCTAAGAGGATAGCTAAGGTCATTGCCTCATCTGACCTCATTTGACCGACGCGGCGCTGCTGAATCTATCCTGAATGTCATTGACCTCTGATGACCTCATTTTGCGTGTTCGGGAGCTTCTAAGAGGATAGCAAACGTCATTGAACTCATCTGACCTCATTATGTGTGTCTGGCATCTTCTAAGTGGATAGCTAAGGTCATTGACCTCATCTGACCTCATTTGACCGACGCGGCGCTTCTGAGTCTATCCTGAATGTCATTGACCTCTGGTGACCTCATATTGAGTGTTCGGGAGCTTCTAAGAGGATAGCAAACGTCATTGACCTCATCTGACCTCATTTGACCGGCGCGGCGCTTCTGAGTCTATCCTGAAGGTCATTGACCTCTGGTGACCTCATTTTGCGTGTCCGGGAACGTCTTGGAAGACAGCAAAGGTCATTGACCTCTGGTGACCTCATTTTGCGTGTCCGGGAGCTTCTAAGAGGATAGCTAAGGTCATTGACCTCATCTGACCTCATTTGACCGACGCGGTGCTTCTGAGTCTATCCTGAAGGTCATTGACCTGTGGTGACCTCATTTTGCGTGTCCGGGATCGTCTTACAAGACAGCAAAGGTCATTGAACTCTGAGTAAACTCATTTTGCGTGTCCGGGATCTACTAAGAGGATAGCAAAGGTCACTGACCTCATCTGACCTAATCTGACCTCAATTGACCGACGCGACGCTTCTGAGTCTATCCTGAAGGTCATTGACCTCTGCTGACCTCACTTTGCGTTTCCGGGAGCTTCTAAGAGGATACCAAAGGTCATTGACCTCATCTGACCTCATTTGACCGACGCGGCGCTTCTGAGTTTATCTTGAAGGTCATATACCTCTGCTGACCTCATTTTGCGTGTACGAGAGCTTCTAAGAGGATAGCAAAAATCAGAGACCTCATCTGACCTCATTTGACCGAGGCGGCGCTTCTGAGTCTATCCTGAAGGTCATTGACCTCTGGTGACCTCATTTTGCGTGTCCGGGAACGTCTTGGAAGATAGCAAAGGTCATTGACCTCTGATGACCTCCTTTTGCGTGTCCGGGAGCTTCTAAGAGGATAGCTAAGGTCATTGAACTCATCTGACCTCATTTGACCGACGCGGCGATTCTGAGTCTATCCTGAAGGTGATTGACCTCTGGTGACCTCATTTTGCGTGTCCGCGATCGTCGTAGAAGACAGCAAAGGTCATTGAACTCTAGTAAACTCATTTTGCGTGTCCGGGAGCCTCTATGAGGATAGCTAAGGTCATTGTCCTCATCTGAACTCATTTCACCGACGCGGCGCTTCAGAGTCTATCCTGAAGGTCATTGACCTTTGCTGAACTCATTTTGCGTGTCCGGGAGTTTCTAAGAGGGTAGCAAATGTCATTGACCTCATCTGACCTCATTTGACCGACGCGGCGCTTCTGAGTCTATCCTGAAGGTCATTGACCTCTGGTGACCTCATTTTGCGTGTCCGGGAACGTCTTGGATGATAGCAAAGGTCATTGACCTCTGGTGACCTCATTTTGCGTGTTCGGGAGCTTCTAAGATGATAGCAAACGTCGTTGACCTCATCTCACCTCATTTGACCGACGCGGCGCTTCTGAGTCTATCCTGAAGGTCATTGACCTCTGGTGACCTCATTTTGCGTGTCCGGGAGCGTCTTAGAAGATAGCAAAGGTCATTGACCTCTGGTGACCTCATTTTTTGTGTCCGGGAGCTTCTAAGAGGATAGCAAATGTCATTGACCTCGTCTGACCTCATTTGACCGACGCGGCGCTTCTGAGTCTATCCTGAAGATCATTGACCTCTGCAGACCACATTTTGCGTGTACGGGAGCTTCTGAGAGGATAGCAAAGGTCATTGACCTCAGCTGACCTCATGTGACCTCATTTGACCGACGCGGCGCTTCTGAGTCTATACTGAAGGTCATTGACTTCTGGTGACCTCATTTTGCGTGTCCGGGAGCTTCTAAGAGGATAGCAAAGGTCATTGACCTCGTCTGAACTCATTTCACCGACGCGGCGCTTCAGAGTCTATCCTGAAGGTCATTGACATTTGCTGAACTCATTTTGCGTGTCCGGGAGTTTCTAAGAGGGTAGCAAATGTCATTGACCTCATCTGACCTCATTTGACCGACGCGGCGCTTCTGAGTCTATCCTGAAGGTCATTGACCTCTGGTGACCTCATTTTGCGTGTCCGGGAACGTCTTGGATGATAGCAAAGGTCATTGACCTCTGGTGACTTCATTTTGCGTGTCCGGGAGCTTCTAAGAGGATAGCTAAGGTCATTGACCTCCTCTGACCTCATTTGACCGACGCGGCGCTTCTGAGACTATCCTGAAGGTCATTGACCTCTGGTGACCTCATTTTGCGTGTCCGGGAGCGTCTTAGAAGATATCAAAGGTCATTGACCTCTGGTAATCTCATTTTGCGTGTCCGGGAGCTTCTAAGAGGATAGCTAAGGTCATTGACCTCATCTGACCTCATTTGACCGACGCGGCGCTTCTGAGTCTATCCTGAAGGTCATTGACCTCTGCTGACCTCATTTTGCGTTTCCGGGAGCTTCTAAGAGGATAGCAAATGTCATTGACTTCATCTGACCTCATTTGATCGACGCGGCGCTTCTGAGTCTATCCTGAATGTCATTGACCTCTGGTGACCTCAGTTTGCGTGTGCGGGAGCTTCTAAGAGGATAAGAAAGGTCATTGACCTCATCTGACCTCATTTGACCTACGCGGCGCTTCTGAGTATATCCTGAAGGTCATTGACCTCTGCTGAACTCATTTTGCGTGTCCGGGAGTTTCTAAGAGGGTAGCAAATGTTATTGACCTCATCTGACCTCATTTGACCAACACGGCGCTTCTGAGTCTATCCTGAATGTCATTGACCTCTGGTGACCTCAGTTTGCGTGTGCGGGAGCTTCTAAGAGGATAAGAAAGGTCATTGACCTCATCTGACCTCATTTGACCGACGCGGCGCTTCTGAGTATATCCTGAAGGTCATTGACCTCTGGTGACCTCATTTTGCGTGTTCGGGAGCTTCTAAGAGTATAGCAAACGTCGTTGAACTCATCTCACCTCATTTGACCGACGCGGCGCTTCTGAGTCTATCCTGAAGGTCATTGACTTCTGGTGACCTCATTTTGCGTGTCCGGGAGTGTCTTAGAAGATAGCAAAGGTCATTGACCTCTGGTGACCTCATTTTGCGTGTCCGGGAGCTTCTAAGGGGATAGCTAAGGTCATTGTCCTCATCTGACCTCATTTGACCGACGCGGCGCTTCTGAGTCTATCATGAATGTCATTGACCTCTGGTGACCTCAGTTAGCGTGTGCGGGAGCTTCTAAAAGGATAAGAAAGGTCATTGACCTCATCTGACCTCTTTTGACCGACGCGGCGCTTCTGAGTCTATCCTGAAGGTCATTGACCTCTGGTGACCTCATTTTGCGTGTCCGGGAACGTCTTGGAAGATAGCAAAGGTCATTGACCTCTGGTGACCTCATTTTGCGTGTTCGGGAGCTTCTAAGAGGATAGCAAACGTCGTTGACCCTATCTCACCTCATTTGACCGACGCGGCGCTTCTGAGTCTATCCTGAAGGTCATTGACCTCTGGTGACCTCATTTTGCGTGTCCGGGAACGTCTTGGAAGATAGCAAAGGTCATTGACCTCTGGTGACCTCATTTTGCGTGTCCGGGAGCTTCTAAGAGGATAGCTAAGGTCATTGACCTCATCTGACCTCATTTGACCGACGCGGCGCTTCTGAGTATATCCTGAAGGTCGTTGACCTCTGCTGAACTCATTTTGCGTGTCCGGGAGTTTCTAAGATGGTAGCAAATGTCATTGACCTCATCTGACCTCATTTGACCAACGCGGCGCTTCTGAGTCTATCCTGAATGTCATTGACCTCTGGTGACCTCAGTTTGCGTGTGCGGGAGCTTCTAAGAGGATAATAAAGGTCATTGACCTCATCTGACCTCATTTGACCGACGCGGCGCTTCTGAGTCTATCCTGAAGGTCATTGACCTCTGGTGACCTCATTTTGCGTGTCCGGGAACGTCTTGGATGATAGCAAAGGTCATTGACCTCTGCTGACCTCATTTTGCGTGTTCGGGAGCTTATAAGAGGATAGCAAACGTCGTTGACCTCATCTCACCTCATTTGACCGACGCGGCGCTTCTGAGTCTATACTGAAGGTCATTGACTTCTGGTGACCTCATTTTGCGTGTCCGGGAGCTTCTAAGAGGATAGCAAAGGTCATTGACCTCGTCTGACCTCATTTCACCGACGCGGCTCTTCAGAGTCTATCCTGAAGGTCATTGACCTTTGCTGAACTCATTTTGCGTGTCCGGGAGTTTCTAAGAGGGTAGCAAATGTCATAGACCTCATCTGACCTCATTTGACCGACGCGGCGCTTCTGAGTCTATCCTGAATGTCATTGACCTCTGGTGACCTCAGTTTGCGTGTGCGGGAGCTTCTAAGAGGATAGCAAAGGTCATTGACCTCGTCTGAACTCATTTCACCGACGCGGCGCTTCAGAGTCTATCCTGAAGGTCATTGACCTTTGCTGAACTCATTTTGCGTGTCCGGGAGTTTCTAAGAGGGTAGCAATTGTCATAGACCTCATCTGACCTCATTTGACCGACGCGGCGCTTCTGAGTCTATCCTGAAGGTCATTGACCTCTGGTGACCTCATTTTGCGTGTCCGGGAACGTCTTGGATGATAGCAAAGGTCATTGACCTCTGGTGACCTCATTTTGCGTGTTCGGGAGCTTCTAAGAGGATAGCAAACGTCGTTGACCTCATCTCACCTCATTTGACCGACGCGGCGCTTCTGAGTCTATCCTGAAGGTCATTGACCTTTGCTGAACTCATTTTGCGTGTCCGGGAGTTTCTAAGAGGGTAGCAAATGTCATAGACCTCATCTGACCTCATTTGACCGACGCGGCGCTTCTGAGTCTATCCTGAATGTCATTGACCTCTGGTGACCTCAGTTTGCGTGTGCGGGAGCTTCTAAGAGGATAGCAAAGGTCATTGACCTCGTCTGAACTCATTTCACCGACGCGGCGCTTCAGAGTCTATCCTGAAGGTCATTGACCTTTGCTGAACTCATTTTGCGTGTCCGGGAGTTTCTAAGAGGGTAGCAATTGTCATTGACCTCATCTGACCTCATTTGACCGACGCGGCGCTTCTGAGTCTATCCTGAAGGTCATTGACCTCTGGTGACCTCATTTTGCGTGTCCGGGAACGTCTTGGATGATAGCAAAGGTCATTGACCTCTGGTGACCTCATTTTGCGTGTTCGGGAGCTTCTAAGAGGATAGCAAACGTCGTTGACCTCATCTCACCTCATTTGACCGACACGGCGCTTCTGAGTCTATCCTGAAGGTCATTGACCTCTGGTGACCTCATTTTGCGTGTCCGGGAGCGTCTTAGAAGATAGCAAAGGTCATTGACCTCTGGTGACCTCATTTTTTGTGTCCGGGAGCTTCTAAGAGGATAGCAAATGTCATTGACCTCGTCTGACCTCATTTGACCGACGCGGCGCTTCTGAGTCTATCCTGAAGTTCATTGACCTCTGCAGACCACATTTTGCGTGTCCGGGAGCTTCTGAGAGGATAGCAAAGGTCATTGACCTCAGCTGACCTCATGTGACCTCATTTGACCGACGCGGCGCTTCTGAGTCTATACTGAAGGTCATTGACTTCTGGTGACCTCATTTTGCGTGTCCGGGAGCTTCTAAGAGGATAGCAAAGGTCATTGACCTCGTCTGACCTCATTTCACCGACGCGGCGCTTCAGAGTCTATCCTGAAGGTCATTGACCTTTGCTGAACTCATTTTGCGTGTCCGGGAGTTTCTAAGAGGGTAGCAAATGTCATTGACCTCATCTGACCTCATTTGACCGACGCGGCGCTTCTGAGTCTAACCTGAAGGTCATTGACCTCTGGTGACCTCATTTTGCGTTTGTGGGAGCTTCTAAGGGGATAAGAAAGGTCATTGACCTCATCTGACCTCATTTGACCGACGCGGCGCTTCTGAGTATATCCTGAAGGTCATTGACTTCTGGTGACCTCATTTTGCGTGTCCGGGAGCGTCTTAGAAGATAGCAAAGGTCATTGACCTCTGGTGACCTCATTTTGCGTGTCCGGGAGCTTCTAAGGGGATAGCTAAGGTCATTGTCCTCATCTGACCTCATTTGACCGACGCGGCGCTTCTGAGTCTATCCTGAAGGTCATTGACCTCTGGTGACCTCATTTTGCGTGTCCGGGAGCTTCTAAGGGGATAGCTAAGGTCATTGTCCGCATCTCACCTCATTTGACCGACGCGGCGCTTCTGAGTCTATCCTGAAGGTCATTGACTTCTGGTGACCTCATTTTGCGTGTCCGGGAGCGTCTTAGAAGATAGCAAAGGTCATTGACCTCTGGTGACCTCATTTTGCGTGTCCGGGAGCTTCTAAGAGGATAGCAAAGATCAGAGACCTCATCTGACCTCATTTGACCTACCATGCGCTTCTGAGTCTATCCGAAGGTCATTGACTTCTGGTGACCTCATTTTGCGTGTCCGGTAGCGTCTTAGAAGATAGCAAAGGTCATTGACCTCTGGTGACCTCATTTTGCGTGTCCGGGAGCTTCTAAGGGGATAGCTAAGGTCATTGTCCTCATCTGACCTCATTTGACCGACGCGGCGCTTCTGAGTCTATCCTGAAGGTCATTGACTTCTGGTGACCTCATTTTGCGTGTCCGGGAGCGTCTTAGAAGATAGCAAATGTCATTGACCTCTGGTGACCTCATTTTGCGTGTCCGGGAGCTTCTAAGAGGATAGCTAAGGTCATTGTCCTCATCTGACCTCATTTGACCGACGCGGCGCTTCTGAGTCTATCCTGAAGGTCATTGACCTCTGGTGTCCTCATTTTGCGTGTCCGGGAGCTTCTAAGAGGATAGCTAAGGTCATTGACCTCATCTGACCTCATTTGACCGACGCGGCGCTTCTGAGTCTATCCTGAAGGTCATTGACCTCTGCTGACCTCATTTTGCGTGTCCGGGAGCTTCTAAGAGAATAGCAAAGGTCATTGACTTCATCTGAACTCATTTGATCGACGCGGCGCTTCTGAGTCTATCCTGAAGGTCATTGACCTCTGGTGACCTCATTTTGCATGCCCGGGAGCATCTAAGAATATAGCAAAGGTCATTGACCTCATCTGACCTCATTTGACCGACGCGGCGCTTCTGAATCTATCCTGAATGTCATTGACCTCTGGTGACCTCATTTTGCGTGTTCGGGAGCTTCTAAGAGGATAGCAAACGTCATTGACCTCATTTGACCTCATTTGACCGACGCGGCGCTTCTGAGTCTATCCTGAATGTCATTGACCTCTGGTAACCTCAATTTGCGTGTTCGGGAGTTTCTAAGAGGATAGCAAACGTCATTGACCTCATCTGACCTCATTTGACCGACGCGGCGCTTCTGAGTCTATCCTGAAGGTCATTGACCTCTGGTGACCTCATTTTGCGTGTCCGGGAACGTCTTGGAAGATAGCAAAGGTCATTGACCTCTGGTGACCTCATTTTGCGTGTCCGGGAGCTTCTAAGAGGATAGCTAAGGTCATTGACCTCATCTGACCTCATTTGACCGACGCGGCGCTTCTGAGTCTATCCTGAAGGTCATTGACCTCTGGTGACCTCATTTTGCGTGTCCGGGAGCTTCTAAGAGGATAGCTAAGGTCATTGCCTCATCTGACCTCATTTGACCGACGCGGCGCTGCTGAATCTATCCTGAATGTCATTGACCTCTGATGACCTCATTTTGCGTGTTCGGGAGCTTCTAAGAGGATAGCAAACGTCATTGAACTCATCTGACCTCATTATGTGTGTCTGGCATCTTCTAAGTGGATAGCTAAGGTCATTGACCTCATCTGACCTCATTTGACCGACGCGGCGCTTCTGAGTCTATCCTGAATGTCATTGACCTCTGGTGACCTCATATTGAGTGTTCGGGAGCTTCTAAGAGGATAGCAAACGTCATTGACCTCATCTGACCTCATTTGACCGGCGCGGCGCTTCTGAGTCTATCCTGAAGGTCATTGACCTCTGGTGACCTCATTTTGCGTGTCCGGGAACGTCTTGGAAGACAGCAAAGGTCATTGACCTCTGGTGACCTCATTTTGCGTGTCCGGGAGCTTCTAAGAGGATAGCTAAGGTCATTGACCTCATCTGACCTCATTTGACCGACGCGGTGCTTCTGAGTCTATCCTGAAGGTCATTGACCTGTGGTGACCTCATTTTGCGTGTCCGGGATCGTCTTACAAGACAGCAAAGGTCATTGAACTCTAGTAAACTCATTTTGCGTGTCCGGGATCTACTAAGAGGATAGCAAAGGTCACTGACCTCATCTGACCTAATCTGACCTCAATTGACCGACGCGACGCTTCTGAGTCTATCCTGAAGGTCATTGACCTCTGCTGACCTCACTTTGCGTTTCCGGGAGCTTCTAAGAGGATACCAAAGGTCATTGACCTCATCTGACCTCATTTGACCGACGCGGCGCTTCTGAGTTTATCTTGAAGGTCATATACCTCTGCTGACCTCATTTTGCGTGTACGAGAGCTTCTAAGAGGATAGCAAAAATCAGAGACCTCATCTGACCTCATTTGACCGAGGCGGCGCTTCTGAGTCTATCCTGAAGGTCATTGACCTCTGGTGACCTCATTTTGCGTGTCCGGGAACGTCTTGGAAGATAGCAAAGGTCATTGACCTCTGATGACCTCCTTTTGCGTGTCCGGGAGCTTCTAAGAGGATAGCTAAGGTCATTGAACTCATCTGACCTCATTTGACCGACGCGGCGATTCTGAGTCTATCCTGAAGGTGATTGACCTCTGGTGACCTCATTTTGCGTGTCCGCGATCGTCGTAGAAGACAGCAAAGGTCATTGAACTCTAGTAAACTCATTTTGCGTGTCCGGGAGCCTCTATGAGGATAGCTAAGGTCATTGTCCTCATCTGAACTCATTTGACTGACGCGGCGCTTCTGAGTCTATCCTGAAGGTCATTGACCTCTGGTGACCTCATTTTGGGTGTCCAGGAGCTTCTAAGAGTATAGCAAAGGTCATTGACCTTATCTGACCTCATTTGTCCGACGCGGCGCTTCTGAGTCTATCCTGAAGGTCATTGACCTCTGGTGACCTCATTTTGCGTGTTCGGGAGCATCTAAGAGGATAGCAAACGTCATTGACCTCATCTGACCTCATTTGACCGACGCGGCGCTTCTGAGTCTATCCTGAAGGTAATTGACCTCTGCTGACCTCATTTTGCGTGTCCGGGAGCTTCTAAGGGGATAGCTAACGTCATTGTCCTCATCTGACCTCATTTGACCGACGCGGCGCTTCTGAGTCTATCCTGAAGGTCATTGACCTCATCTGACATCATTTGACCGACGCGGCGCTTCTGAGTTTATCCTGAAGGTCATTGACCTCTGGTGACCTCATTTTGCGTGTCCGGGAGCGTCTCAGAAGATAGCAAAGGTCATTGACCTCTGGTGACCTCATATTGCGTATCCGGGAGTTTCTAAGATGATAGCAAAGGCCATTGTCCTCATCTGACCTCATTTGACCGACGCGGCGCTTCTGAGTCTATCCTGAAGGTCATTGACCTCTGGCGACCTCATTTTGCGTGTTCGGGAGCTTCTAAGAGGATAGCAAACGTCATTGAACTCATCTGACCTCATTTTGTGTGTCTGGCATCTTCTAAGAGGATAGCTAAGGTCATTGACCTCATCTGACCTCATTTGACCGACGCGGCGCTTCTGAGTTTATCCTGAAGGTCATTGACCTCTGGTGACCTCATTTTGCGTGTCCGGGAGCGTCTCAGAAGATAGCAAAGGTCATTGACCTCTGGTGACCTCATTTTGCGTATCCGGGAGTTTCTAAGATGATAGCAAAGGCCATTGTCCTCATCTGACCTCATTTGACCGACGCGGCGCTTCTGAGTCTATCCTGAAGGTCATTGACCTCTGGCGACCTCATTTTGCGTGTTCGGGAGCCTCTAAGAGGATAGCTAAGGTCATTGTCCTCATCTGAACTCATTTGACTGACGCGGCGCTTCTGAGTCTATCCTGAAGGTCATTGACCTCTGGTGACCTCATTTTGCGTGTCCGGGAACGTCTTGGAAGACAGCAAAGGTCATTGACCTCTGGTGACCTCATTTTGCGTGTCCGGGAGCTTCTAAGAGGATAGCTAAGGTCATTGACCTCATCTGACCTCATTTGACCGACGCGGTGCTTCTGAGTCTATCCTGAAGGTCATTGACCTGTGGTGACCTCATTTTGCGTGTCCGGGATCGTCTTACAAGACAGCAAAGGTCATTGAACTCTAGTAAACTCATTTTGCGTGTCCGGGATCTACTAAGAGGATAGCAAAGGTCACTGACCTCATCTGACCTAATCTGACCTCAATTGACCGACGCGACGCTTCTGAGTCTATCCTGAAGGTCATTGACCTCTGCTGACCTCACTTTGCGTTTCCGGGAGCTTCTAAGAGGATACCAAAGGTCATTGACCTCATCTGACCTCATTTGACCGACGCGGCGCTTCTGAGTTTATCTTGAAGGTCATATACCTCTGCTGACCTCATTTTGCGTGTACGAGAGCTTCTAAGAGGATAGCAAAAATCAGAGACCTCATCTGACCTCATTTGACCGAGGCGGCGCTTCTGAGTCTATCCTGAAGGTCATTGACCTCTGGTGACCTCATTTTGCGTGTCCGGGAACGTCTTGGAAGATAGCAAAGGTCATTGACCTCTGATGACCTCCTTTTGCGTGTCCGGGAGCTTCTAAGAGGATAGCTAAGGTCATTGAACTCATCTGACCTCATTTGACCGACGCGGCGATTCTGAGTCTATCCTGAAGGTGATTGACCTCTGGTGACCTCATTTTGCGTGTCCGCGATCGTCGTAGAAGACAGCAAAGGTCATTGAACTCTAGTAAACTCATTTTGCGTGTCCGGGAGCCTCTATGAGGATAGCTAAGGTCATTGTCCTCATCTGAACTCATTTGACTGACGCGGCGCTTCTGAGTCTATCCTGAAGGTCATTGACCTCTGGTGACCTCATTTTGGGTGTCCAGGAGCTTCTAAGAGTATAGCAAAGGTCATTGACCTTATCTGACCTCATTTGTCCGACGCGGCGCTTCTGAGTCTATCCTGAAGGTCATTGACCTCTGGTGACCTCATTTTGCGTGTTCGGGAGCATCTAAGAGGATAGCAAACGTCATTGACCTCATCTGACCTCATTTGACCGACGCGGCGCTTCTGAGTCTATCCTGAAGGTAATTGACCTCTGCTGACCTCATTTTGCGTGTCCGGGAGCTTCTAAGGGGATAGCTAACGTCATTGTCCTCATCTGACCTCATTTGACCGACGCGGCGCTTCTGAGTCTATCCTGAAGGTCATTGACCTCATCTGACATCATTTGACCGACGCGGCGCTTCTGAGTTTATCCTGAAGGTCATTGACCTCTGGTGACCTCATTTTGCGTGTCCGGGAGCGTCTCAGAAGATAGCAAAGGTCATTGACCTCTGGTGACCTCATATTGCGTATCCGGGAGTTTCTAAGATGATAGCAAAGGCCATTGTCCTCATCTGACCTCATTTGACCGACGCGGCGCTTCTGAGTCTATCCTGAAGGTCATTGACCTCTGGCGACCTCATTTTGCGTGTTCGGGAGCTTCTAAGAGGATAGCAAACGTCATTGAACTCATCTGACCTCATTTTGTGTGTCTGGCATCTTCTAAGAGGATAGCTAAGGTCATTGACCTCATCTGACCTCATTTGACCGACGCGGCGCTTCTGAGTTTATCCTGAAGGTCATTGACCTCTGGTGACCTCATTTTGCGTGTCCGGGAGCGTCTCAGAAGATAGCAAAGGTCATTGACCTCTGGTGACCTCATTTTGCGTATCCGGGAGTTTCTAAGATGATAGCAAAGGCCATTGTCCTCATCTGACCTCATTTGACCGACGCGGCGCTTCTGAGTCTATCCTGAAGGTCATTGACCTCTGGCGACCTCATTTTGCGTGTTCGGGAGCTTCTAAGAGGATAGCAAACGTCATTGAACTCATCTGACCTCATTTTGTGTGTCTGGCATCTTCTAAGAGGATAGCTAAGGTCATTGACCTCATCTGACCTCATTTGACCGACGCGGCGCTTCTGAGTCTATCCTGAAGGTCATTGACCTCTGGTGACCTCATTTTGCGTGTCCGGGAACGTCTTGGAAGATAGCAAAGGTCATTGACCTCTGCTGACCTCATTTTGCGTGTCCGGGATTTTCTAAGAGGATAGCTAAGGTCATTGACCTCATCTGACCTCATTTGACCGACGCAGCGCTTCTGAGTCTATCCTGAAGTTCATTGACCTCTGGTGACCACATTTTGCGTGTCCGGGATCGTCTTAGAAGACAGCAAAGGTCGTTGAACTCTAATGAACTCATTTTGCGTGTCCGGGAGCTTCTAAGAGGATAGCAAAGATCAAAGACCTCATCTGACCTCATTTGACCTACCATGCGCTTCTGAGTCTATCCTGAAGGTCATTGACTTCTGGTGACCTCATTTTGCGAGTCCGGGAGCGTCTTAGAAGATAGCAAAGGTCATTGACCTCTGGTGACCTCATTTTGTGTGTCCGGGAGCTTCTAAGGGGATAGCTAAGGTCATTGTCCTCATCTGACCTCATTTGACCGACGCGGCGCTTCTGAGTCTATCCTGAAGGTCATTGACGTCTGGTGACCTCATTTTGTGTGTCCGGGAGCTTCTAAGGGGATAGCTAAGGTCATTGTCCTCATCTGACCTCATTTGACCGACGCGGCGCTTCTGAGTCTATCCTGAAGGTCATTGACCTCTGGTGACCTCATTTTGCGTGTCCGGAATCGTCTTAGAAGACAGCAAAGGTCATTGAACTCTAAGAAACTCATTTTGCGTGTCCGGGAGCTTCTAAGACTATAGCAAAGATCAGAGACCTCATCTGACCTCATTTGACCGGCGCGGCGCTTCTGAGTCTATCCTGAAGGTCATTGACCTCTGGTGACCTCATTTTGCGTGTCCGGGAACGTCTTGGAAGACAGCAAAGGTCATTGACCTCTGGTGACCTCATTTTGCGTGTCCGGGAGCTTCTAAGAGGATAGCTAAGGTCATTGACCTCATCTGACCTGATTTGACCGACGCGGCGCTTCTGAGTCTATCCTGAAGGTAATTGACCTCTGCTGACCTCATTTTGCGTGTCCGGGAGCTTCTAAGGGGATAGCTAACGTCATTGTCCTCATCTGACCTCATTTGACCGACGCGGCGCTTCTGAGTCTATCCTGAAGGTCATTGACCTCATCTGACATCATTTGACCGACGCGGCGCTTCTGAGTTTATCCTGAAGGTCATTGACCTCTGGTGACCTCATTTTGCGTGTCCGGGAGCGTCTCAGAAGATAGCAAAGGTCATTGACCTCTGGTGACCTCATATTGCGTATCCGGGAGTTTCTAAGATGATAGCAAAGGCCATTGTCCTCATCTGACCTCATTTGACCGACGCGGCGCTTCTGAGTCTATCCTGAAGGTCATTGACCTCTGGCGACCTCGTTTTGCGTGTTCGGGAGCTTCTAAGAGGATAGCAAACGTCATTGAACTCATCTGACCTCATTTTGTGTGTCTGGCATCTTCTAAGAGGATAGCTAAGGTCATTGACCTCATCTGACCTCATTTGACCGACGCGGCGCTTCTGAGTTTATCCTGAAGGTCATTGACCTCTGGTGACCTCATTTTGCGTGTCCGGGAACGTCTCAGAAGATAGCAAAGGTCATTGACCTCTGGTGACCTCATTTTGCGTATCCGGGAGTTTCTAAGATGATAGCAAAGGCCATTGTCCTCATCTGACCTCATTTGACCGACGCGGCGCTTCTGAGTCTATCCTGAAGGTCATTGACCTCTGGCGACCTCATTTTGCGTGTTCGGGAGCTTCTAAGAGGATAGCAAACGTCATTGAACTCATCTGACCTCATTTTGTGTGTCTGGCATCTTCTAAGAGGATAGCTAAGGTCATTGACCTCATCTGACCTCATTTGACCGACGCGGCGCTTCTGAGTCTATCCTGAAGGTCATTGCCCTCTGGTGACCTCATTTTGCGTGTCCGGGAACGTCTTGGAAGATAGCAAAGGTCATTGACCTCTGCTGACCTCATTTTGCGTGTCCGGGATTTTCTAAGAGGATAGCTAAGGTCATTGACCTCATCTGACCTCATTTGACCGACGCGGCGCTTCTGAGTCTATCCTGAAGGTCATTGACCTCTGGTGACCACATTTTGCGTGTCCGGGATCGTCTTAGAAGACAGCAAAGGTCATTGAACTCTAATGAACTCATTTTGCGTGTCCGGGAGCTTCTAAGAGGATAGCAAAGATCAGAGACCTCATCTGACCTCATTTGACCTACCATGCGCTTCTGAGTCTATCCTGAAGGTCATTGACTTCTGGTGACCTCATTTTGCGAGTCCGGGAGCGTCTTAGAAGATAGCAAAGGTCATTGACCTCTGGTGACCTCATTTTGTGTGTCCGGGAGCTTCTAAGGGGATAGCTAAGGTCATTGTCCTCATCTGACCTCATTTGACCGACGCGGCGCTTCTGAGTCTATCCTGAAGGTCATTGACGTCTGGTGACCTCATTTTGTGTGTCCGGGAGCTTCTAAGGGGATAGCTAAGGTCATTGTCCTCATCTGACCTCATTTGACCGACGCGGCGCTTCTGAGTCTATCCTGAAGGTCATTGACCTCTGGTGACCTCATTTTGCGTGTCCGGAATCGTCTTAGAAGACAGCAAAGGTCATTGAACTCTAAGAAACTCATTTTGCGTGTCCGGGAGCTTCTAAGACTATAGCAAAGATCAGAGACCTCATCTGACCTCATTTGACCGGCGCGGCGCTTCTGAGTCTATCCTGAAGGTCATTGACCTCTGGTGACCTCATTTTGCGTGTCCGGGAACGTCTTGGAAGACAGCAAAGGTCATTGACCTCTGGTGACCTCATTTTGCGTGTCCGGGAGCTTCTAAGAGGATAGCTAAGGTCATTGACCTCATCTGACCTCATTTGACCGACGCGGCGCTTCTGAGTCTATCCTGAAGGTCATTGAACTGTGGTGACCTCATTTTGCGTGTCCGGGATCGTCTTACAAGACAGCAAAGGTCATTGAACTCTAGTAAACTCATTTTGCGTGTCCGGGATCTACTAAGAGGATAGCAAAGGTCACTGACCTCATCTGACCTAATCTGACCTCAATTGACCGACGCGACGCTTCTGAGTCTATCCTGAAGGTCATTGACCTCTGCTGACCTCACTTTGCGTTTCCGGGAGCTTCTAAGAGGATAGCAAAGGTCATTGACCTCATCTGACCTCATTTGACCGACGCGGCGCTTCTGAGTTTATCTTGAAGGTCATATACCTCTGCTGACCTCATTTTGCGTGTACGAGAGCTTCTAAGAGGATAGCAAAAATCAGAGACCTCATCTGACCTCATTTGACCGACGCGGCGCTTCTGAGTCTATCCTGAATGTCATTGAACTCTGGTGACCTCATTTTGCGTGTTCGGGAGCTTCTAAGAGGATAGCAAACGTCATTGACCTCATCTGACCTCATTTGACCGAGGCGGCGCTTCTGAGTCTATCCTGAAGGTCATTGACCTCTGGTGACCTCATTTTGCGTGTCCGGGAACGTCTTGGAAGATAGCAAAAGTCATTGACCTCTGATGACCTCATTTTGCGTGTCCGGGAGCTTCTAAGAGGATAGCTAAGGTCATTGAACTCATCTGACCTCATTTGACCGACGCGGCGATTCTGAGTCTATCCTGAAGGTGATTGACCTCTGGTGACCTCATTTTGCGTGTCCGCGATCGTCGTAGTAGACAGCAAAGGTCATTGAACTCTAGTAAACTCATTTTGCGTGTCCGGGAGCCTCTAAGAGGATAGCTAAGGTCATTGTCCTCATCTGAACTCATTTGACTGACGCGGCGCTTCTGAGTCTATCCTGAAGGTCATTGACCTCTGGTGACCTCATTTTGGGTGTCCAGGAGCTTCTAAGAGTATAGCAAAGGTCATTGACCTTATCTGACCTCATTTGTCCGACGCGGCGCTTCTGAGTCTATCCTGAAGGTCATTGACCTCTGGTGACCTCATTTTGCGTGTTCGGGAGCATCTAAGAGGATAGCAAACGTCATTGACCTCATCTGACCTCATTTGACCGACGCGGCGCTTCTGAGTCTATCCTGAAGGTAATTGACCTCTGCTGACCTCATTTTGCGTGTCCGGGAGCTTCTAAGGGGATAGCTAACGTCATTGTCCTCATCTGACCTCATTTGACCGACGCGGCGCTTCTGAGTCTATCCTGAAGGTCATTGACCTCATCTGACATCATTTGACCGACGCGGCGCTTCTGAGTTTATCCTGAAGGTCATTGACCTCTGGTGACCTCATTTTGCGTGTCCGGGAGCGTCTCAGAAGATAGCAAAGGTCATTGACCTCTGGTGACCTCATTTTGCGTGTCCGGGAACGTCTTGGAAGACAGCAAAGGTCATTGACCTCTGGTGACCTCATTTTGCGTGTCCGGGAGCTTCTAAGAGGATAGCTAAGGTCATTGACCTCATCTGACCTCATTTGACCGACGCGGCGCTTCTGAGTCTATCCTGAAGGTCATTGAACTGTGGTGACCTCATTTTGCGTGTCCGGGATCGTCTTACAAGACAGCAAAGGTCATTGAACTCTAGTAAACTCATTTTGCGTGTCCGGGATCTACTAAGAGGATAGCAAAGGTCACTGACCTCATCTGACCTAATCTGACCTCAATTGACCGACGCGACGCTTCTGAGTCTATCCTGAAGGTCATTGACCTCTGCTGACCTCACTTTGCGTTTCCGGGAGCTTCTAAGAGGATAGCAAAGGTCATTGACCTCATCTGACCTCATTTGACCGACGCGGCGCTTCTGAGTTTATCTTGAAGGTCATATACCTCTGCTGACCTCATTTTGCGTGTACGAGAGCTTCTAAGAGGATAGCAAAAATCAGAGACCTCATCTGACCTCATTTGACCGACGCGGCGCTTCTGAGTCTATCCTGAATGTCATTGAACTCTGGTGACCTCATTTTGCGTGTTCGGGAGCTTCTAAGAGGATAGCAAACGTCATTGACCTCATCTGACCTCATTTGACCGAGGCGGCGCTTCTGAGTCTATCCTGAAGGTCATTGACCTCTGGTGACCTCATTTTGCGTGTCCGGGAACGTCTTGGAAGATAGCAAAAGTCATTGACCTCTGATGACCTCATTTTGCGTGTCCGGGAGCTTCTAAGAGGATAGCTAAGGTCATTGAACTCATCTGACCTCATTTGACCGACGCGGCGATTCTGAGTCTATCCTGAAGGTGATTGACCTCTGGTGACCTCATTTTGCGTGTCCGCGATCGTCGTAGTAGACAGCAAAGGTCATTGAACTCTAGTAAACTCATTTTGCGTGTCCGGGAGCCTCTAAGAGGATAGCTAAGGTCATTGTCCTCATCTGAACTCATTTGACTGACGCGGCGCTTCTGAGTCTATCCTGAAAGTCATTGACCTCTGGTGACCTCATTTTGGGTGTCCAGGAGCTTCTAAGAGTATAGCAAAGGTCATTGACCTTATCTGACCTCATTTGTCCGACGCGGCGCTTCTGAGTCTATCCTGAAGGTCATTGACCTCTGGTGACCTCATTTTGCGTGTTCGGGAGCATCTAAGAGGATAGCAAACGTCATTGACCTCATCTGACCTCATTTGACCGACGCGGCGCTTCTGAGTCTATCCTGAAGGTAATTGACCTCTGCTGACCTCATTTTGCGTGTCCGGGAGCTTCTAAGGGGATAGCTAACGTCATTGTCCTCATCTGACCTCATTTGACCGACGCGGCGCTTCTGAGTCTATCCTGAAGGTCATTGACCTCATCTGACATCATTTGACCGACGCGGCGCTTCTGAGTTTATCCTGAAGGTCATTGACCTCTGGTGACCTCATTTTGCGTGTCCGGGAGCGTCTCAGAAGATAGCAAAGGTCATTGACCTCTGGTGACCTCATATTGCGTATCCGGGAGTTTCTAAGATGATAGCAAAGGCCATTGTCCTCATCTGACCTCATTTGACCGACGCGGCGCTTCTGAGTCTATCCTGAAGGTCATTGACCTCTGGCGACCTCGTTTTGCGTGTTCGGGAGCTTCTAAGAGGATAGCAAACGTCATTGAACTCATCTGACCTCATTTTGTGTGTCTGGCATCTTCTAAGAGGATAGCTAAGGTCATTGACCTCATCTGACCTCATTTGACCGACGCGGCGCTTCTGAGTTTATCCTGAAGGTCATTGACCTCTGGTGACCTCATTTTGCGTGTCCGGGAACGTCTCAGAAGATAGCAAAGGTCATTGACCTCTGGTGACCTCATTTTGCGTATCCGGGAGTTTCTAAGATGATAGCAAAGGCCATTGTCCTCATCTGACCTCATTTGACCGACGCGGCGCTTCTGAGTCTATCCTGAAGGTCATTGACCTCTGGCGACCTCATTTTGCGTGTTCGGGAGCTTCTAAGAGGATAGCAAACGTCATTGAACTCATCTGACCTCATTTTGTGTGTCTGGCATCTTCTAAGAGGATAGCTAAGGTCATTGACCTCATCTGACCTCATTTGACCGACGCGGCGCTTCTGAGTCTATCCTGAAGGTCATTGCCCTCTGGTGACCTCATTTTGCGTGTCCGGGAACGTCTTGGAAGATAGCAAAGGTCATTGACCTCTGCTGACCTCATTTTGCGTGTCCGGGATTTTCTAAGAGGATAGCTAAGGTCATTGACCTCATCTGACCTCATTTGACCGACGCGGCGCTTCTGAGTCTATCCTGAAGGTCATTGACCTCTGGTGACCACATTTTGCGTGTCCGGGATCGTCTTAGAAGACAGCAAAGGTCATTGAACTCTAATGAACTCATTTTGCGTGTCCGGGAGCTTCTAAGAGGATAGCAAAGATCAGAGACCTCATCTGACCTCATTTGACCTACCATGCGCTTCTGAGTCTATCCTGAAGGTCATTGACTTCTGGTGACCTCATTTTGCGAGTCCGGGAGCGTCTTAGAAGATAGCAAAGGTCATTGACCTCTGGTGACCTCATTTTGTGTGTCCGGGAGCTTCTAAGGGGATAGCTAAGGTCATTGTCCTCATCTGACCTCATTTGACCGACGCGGCGCTTCTGAGTCTATCCTGAAGGTCATTGACGTCTGGTGACCTCATTTTGTGTGTCCGGGAGCTTCTAAGGGGATAGCTAAGGTCATTGTCCTCATCTGACCTCATTTGACCGACGCGGCGCTTCTGAGTCTATCCTGAAGGTCATTGACCTCTGGTGACCTCATTTTGCGTGTCCGGAATCGTCTTAGAAGACAGCAAAGGTCATTGAACTCTAAGAAACTCATTTTGCGTGTCCGGGAGCTTCTAAGACTATAGCAAAGATCAGAGACCTCATCTGACCTCATTTGACCGGCGCGGCGCTTCTGAGTCTATCCTGAAGGTCATTGACCTCTGGTGACCTCATTTTGCGTGTCCGGGAACGTCTTGGAAGACAGCAAAGGTCATTGACCTCTGGTGACCTCATTTTGCGTGTCCGGGAGCTTCTAAGAGGATAGCTAAGGTCATTGACCTCATCTGACCTCATTTGACCGACGCGGCGCTTCTGAGTCTATCCTGAAGGTCATTGAACTGTGGTGACCTCATTTTGCGTGTCCGGGATCGTCTTACAAGACAGCAAAGGTCATTGAACTCTAGTAAACTCATTTTGCGTGTCCGGGATCTACTAAGAGGATAGCAAAGGTCACTGACCTCATCTGACCTAATCTGACCTCAATTGACCGACGCGACGCTTCTGAGTCTATCCTGAAGGTCATTGACCTCTGCTGACCTCACTTTGCGTTTCCGGGAGCTTCTAAGAGGATAGCAAAGGTCATTGACCTCATCTGACCTCATTTGACCGACGCGGCGCTTCTGAGTTTATCTTGAAGGTCATATACCTCTGCTGACCTCATTTTGCGTGTACGAGAGCTTCTAAGAGGATAGCAAAAATCAGAGACCTCATCTGACCTCATTTGACCGACGCGGCGCTTCTGAGTCTATCCTGAATGTCATTGAACTCTGGTGACCTCATTTTGCGTGTTCGGGAGCTTCTAAGAGGATAGCAAACGTCATTGACCTCATCTGACCTCATTTGACCGAGGCGGCGCTTCTGAGTCTATCCTGAAGGTCATTGACCTCTGGTGACCTCATTTTGCGTGTCCGGGAACGTCTTGGAAGATAGCAAAAGTCATTGACCTCTGATGACCTCATTTTGCGTGTCCGGGAGCTTCTAAGAGGATAGCTAAGGTCATTGAACTCATCTGACCTCATTTGACCGACGCGGCGATTCTGAGTCTATCCTGAAGGTGATTGACCTCTGGTGACCTCATTTTGCGTGTCCGCGATCGTCGTAGTAGACAGCAAAGGTCATTGAACTCTAGTAAACTCATTTTGCGTGTCCGGGAGCCTCTAAGAGGATAGCTAAGGTCATTGTCCTCATCTGAACTCATTTGACTGACGCGGCGCTTCTGAGTCTATCCTGAAGGTCATTGACCTCTGGTGACCTCATTTTGGGTGTCCAGGAGCTTCTAAGAGTATAGCAAAGGTCATTGACCTTATCTGACCTCATTTGTCCGACGCGGCGCTTCTGAGTCTATCCTGAAGGTCATTGACCTCTGGTGACCTCATTTTGCGTGTTCGGGAGCATCTAAGAGGATAGCAAACGTCATTGACCTCATCTGACCTCATTTGACCGACGCGGCGCTTCTGAGTCTATCCTGAAGGTAATTGACCTCTGCTGACCTCATTTTGCGTGTCCGGGAGCTTCTAAGGGGATAGCTAACGTCATTGTCCTCATCTGACCTCATTTGACCGACGCGGCGCTTCTGAGTCTATCCTGAAGGTCATTGACCTCATCTGACCTCATTTGACCGACGCGGCGCTTCTGAGTTTATCCTGAAGGTCATTGACCTCTGGTGACCTCATTTTGCGTGTCCGGGAGCGTCTCAGAAGATAGCAAAGGTCATTGACCTCTGGTGACCTCATTTTGCGTATCCGGGAGTTTCTAAGATGATAGCAAAGGCCATTGTCCTCATCTGACCTCATTTGACCGACGCGGCGCTTCTGAGTCTATCCTGAAGGTCATTGACCTCTGGCGACCTCATTTTGCGTGTTCGGGAGCTTCTAAGAGGATAGCAAACGTCATTGAACTCATCTGACCTCATTTTGTGTGTCTGGCATCTTCTAAGAGGATAGCTAAGGTCATTGACCTCATCTGACCTCATTTGACCGACGCGGCGCTTCTGAGTCTATCCTGAAGGTCATTGACCTCTAGTGACCTCATTTTGCGTGTCCGGGAACGTCTTGGATGATAGCAAAGGTCATTTACCTCTGGTGATCTCATTTTGCGTGTCCGGGAGCTTCTAAGAGGATAGCTAAGGTCATTGACCTCATCTGACCTCATTTGACCGACGCGTTGCTTCTGAGTCTATCCTGAAGGTCATTGACCTCTGGTGTCCTCATTTTGCGTGTCCGGGAGCCTCTAAGAGGATAGCTAAGGTCATTGTCCTCATCTGAACTCATTTGACTGACGCGGCGCTTCTGAGTATATCCTGAAGGTCATTGACCTCTGGTGACCTCATTTTGGGTGTCCAGGAGCTTCTAAGAGTATAGCAAAGGTCATTGACCTTATCTGACCTCATTTGTCCGACGCGGCGCTTCTGAGTCTATCCTGAAGGTCATTGACCTCTGGTGACCTCATTTTGCGTGTTCGGGAGCATCTAAGAGGATAGCAAACGTCATTGACCTCATCTGACCTCATTTGACCGACGCGGCGCTTCTGAGTCTATCCTGAAGGTAATTGACCTCTGCTGACCTCATTTTGCGTGTCCGGGAGCTTCTAAGGGGATAGCTAACGTCATTGTCCTCATCTGACCTCATTTGACCGACGCGGCGCTTCTGAGTCTATCCTGAAGGTCATTGACCTCATCTGACATCATTTGACCGACGCGGCGCTTCTGAGTTTATCCTGAAGGTCATTGACCTCTGGTGACCTCATTTTGCGTGTCCGGGAGCGTCTCAGAAGATAGCAAAGGTCATTGACCTCTGGTGACCTCATTTTGCGTATCCGGGAGTTTCTAAGATGATAGCAAAGGCCATTGTCCTCATCTGACCTCATTTGACCGACGCGGCGCTTCTGAGTCTATCCTGAAGGACATTGACCTCTGGCGACCTCATTTTGCGTGTTCGGGAGCTTCTAAGAGGATAGCAAACGTCATTGAACTCATCTGACCTCATTTTGTGTGTCTGGCATCTTCTAAGAGGATAGCTAAGGTCATTGACCTCATCTGACCTCATTTGACCGACGCGGCGCTTCTGAGTCTATCCTGAAGGTCATTGACCTCTAGTGACCTCATTTTGCGTGTCCGGGAACGTCTTGGATGATAGCAAAGGTCATTTACCTCTGGTGATCTCATTTTGCGTGTCCGGGAGCTTCTAAGAGGATAGCTAAGGTCACTGACCTCATCTGACCTCATTTGACCGACGCGTTGCTTCTGAGTCTATCCTGAAGGTCATTGACCTCTGGTGTCCTCATTTTGCGTGTCCGGGAGTTTCTAAGAGTATAGCAAAGGTCATTGAACTCATCTGACCTCATTTGACCGACGCGGCGCTTCTGAGTCTATCCTGAATGTCATTGACCTCTGTTGACCTCATTTTGAGTTTTCGGGAGCTTCTAAGAGGATAGCAAACGTCATTGACCTCATCTGACCTCATTTGACCGACGCGGCGCTTCTGGGTCTATCCTGAATGTCATTGAACTCTGGTGACCTCATTTTGCGTGTCCGGGAGCTTCTAAGAGGATAGCTAAGGTCATTGACTTCATCTGACCTCATTTGACCGACGCGGCGCTTCTGAGTCTATCCTGAAGGTCATTGACCTCTGGTGACCTCATTTTGCGTGTCCGGGAGCTTCTAAGAGGATAGCTAAGGTCATTGCCTCATCTGACCTCATTTGACCGACGCGGCGCTTCTGAGTCTATCCTGAAGGTCATTGACCTCTGGTGACCTCATTTTGCATGCCCGGGAGCTTCTAAGAGTATAGCAAAGGTCATTGACCTCATCTGACCTCATTTGACCGACGCGGCGCTTCTGAGTCTATCCTGAATGTCATTGACCTCTGGTGACCTCATTTTGCGTGTTCGTGAGCTTCTAAGAGGATAGCAAACGTCATTGAACTCATCTGACCTCATTTTGTGTGTCTGGCATCTTCTAAGTGGATAGCTAAGGTCATTGACCTCATCTGACCTCATTTGACCGACGCGGCGCTTCTGAGTCTATCCTGAAGGTCATTGACCTCTGGCGACCTCATTTTGCGTGTTCGGGAGCTTCTAAGAGGATAGCAAACGTCATTGAACTCATCTGACCTCATTTTGTGTGTCTGGCATCTTCTAAGAGGATAGCTAAGGTCATTGCCTCATCTGACCTCATTTGACCGACGCGGCGCTTCTGAGTCTATCCTGAAGGTCATTGACCTCTGGTGACCTCATTTTGCATGCCCGGGAGCTTCTAAGAGTATAGCAAAGGTCATTGACCTCATCTGACCTCATTTGACCGACGCGGCGCTTCTGAGTCTATCCTGAATGTCATTGACCTCTGGTGACCTCATTTTGCGTGTTCGGGAGCTTCTAAGAGGATAGCAAACGTCATTGAACTCATCTGACCTCATTTTGTGTGTCTGGCATCTTCTAAGTGGATAGCTAAGGTCATTGACCTCATCTGACCTCATTTGACCGACGCGGCGCTTCTGAGTCTATCCTGAAGGTCATTGACCTCTGGCGACCTCATTTTGCGTGTTCGGGAGCTTCTAAGAGGATAGCAAACGTCATTGAACTCATCTGACCTCATTTTGTGTGTCTGGCATCTTCTAAGAGGATAGCTAAGGTCATTGACCTCATCTGACCTCATTTGACCGACGCGGCGCTTCTGAGTTTATCCTGAAGGTCATTGACCTCTGGTGACCTCATTTTGCGTGTCCGGGAGCGTCTCAGAAGATAGCAAAGGTCATTGACCTCTGGTGACCTCATTTTGCGTATCCGGGAGTTTCTAAGATGATAGCAAAGGCCATTGTCCTCATCTGACCTCATTTGACCGACGTGGCGCTTCTGAGTCTATCCTGAAGGTCATTGACCTCTGGCGACCTCATTTTGCGTGTTCGGGAGCTTCTAAGAGGATAGCAAACGTCATTGAACTCATCTGACCTCATTTTGTGTGTCTGGCATCTTCTAAGAGGATAGCTAAGGTCATTGACCTCATCTGACCTCATTTGACCGACGCGGCGCTTCTGAGTCTATCCTGAAGGTCATTGACCTCTGGTGACCTCATTTTGCGTGTCCGGGAACGTCTTGGAAGATAGCAAAGGTCATTGACCTCTGCTGACCTCATTTTGCGTGTCCGGGATTTTCTAAGAGGATAGCTAAGGTCATTGACCTCATCTGACCTCATTTGACCGACGCGGCGCTTCTGAGTCTATCCTGAAGGTCATTGACCTCTGGTGACCACATTTTGCGTGTCCGGGATCGTCTTAGAAGACAGCAAAGGTCATTGAACTCTAATGAACTCATTTTGCGTGTCCGGGAGCTTCTAAGAGGATAGCAAAGATCAGAGACCTCATCTGACCTCATTTGACCTACCATGCGCTTCTGAGTCTATCCTGAAGGTCATTGACTTCTGGTGACCTCATTTTGCGAGTCCGGGAGCGTCTTAGAAGATAGCAAAGGTCATTGACCTCTGGTGACCTCATTTTGTGTGTCCGGGAGCTTCTAAGGGGATAGCTAAGGTCATTGTCCTCATCTGACCTCATTTGACCGACGCGGCGCTTCTGAGTCTATCCTGAAGGTCATTGACGTCTGGTGACCTCATTTTGTGTGTCCGGGAGCTTCTAAGGGGATAGCTAAGGTCATTGTCCTCATCTGACCTCATTTGACCGACGCGGCGCTTCTGAGTCTATCCTGAAGGTCATTGACCTCTGGTGACCTCATTTTGCGTGTCCGGAATCGTCTTAGAAGACAGCAAAGGTCATTGAACTCTAAGAAACTCATTTTGCGTGTCCGGGAGCTTCTAAGAGGATAGCTAAGGTCATTGACCTCATCTGACCTCATTTGACCGACGCGGCGCTTCTGAGTCTATCCTGAAGGTCATTGACCTGTGGTGACCTCATTTTGCGTGTCCGGGATCGTCTTACAAGACAGCAAAGGTCATTGAACTCTAGTAAACTCATTTTGCGTGTCCGGGATCTACTAAGAGGATAGCAAAGGTCACTGACCTCATCTGACCTAATCTGACCTCAATTGACCGACGCGACGCTTCTGAGTCTATCCTGAAGGTCATTGACCTCTGCTGACCTCACTTTGCGTTTCCGGGAGCTTCTAAGAGGATAGCAAAGGTCATTGACCTCATCTGACCTCATTTGACCGACGCGGCGCTTCTGAGTTTATCTTGAAGGTCATATACCTCTGCTGACCTCATTTTGCGTGTACGAGAGCTTCTAAGAGGATAGCAAAAATCAGAGACCTCATCTGACCTCATTTGACCGACGCGGCGCTTCTGAGTCTATCCTGAATGTCATTGAACTCTGGTGACCTCATTTTGCGTGTTCGGGAGCTTCTAAGAGGATAGCAAACGTCATTGACCTCATCTGACCTCATTTGACCGAGGCGGCGCTTCTGAGTCTATCCTGAAGGTCATTGACCTCTGGTGACCTCATTTTGCGTGTCCGGGAACGTCTTGGAAGATAGCAAAGGTCATTGACCTCTGATGACCTCATTTTGCGTGTCCGGGAGCTTCTAAGAGGATAGCTAAGGTCATTGAACTCATCTGACCTCATTTGACCGACGCGGCGATTCTGAGTCTATCCTGAAGGTGATTGACCTCTGGTGACCTCATTTTGCGTGTCCGCGATCGTCGTAGAAGACAGCAAAGGTCATTGAACTCTAGTAAACTCATTTTGCGTGTCCGGGAGCCTCTAAGAGGATAGCTAAGGTCATTGTCCTCATCTGAACTCATTTGACTGACGCGGCGCTTCTGAGTCTATCCTGAAGGTCATTGACCTCTGGTGACCTCATTTTGGGTGTCCAGGAGCTTCTAAGAGTATAGCAAAGGTCATTGACCTTATCTGACCTCATTTGTCCGACGCGGCGCTTCTGAGTCTATCCTGAAGGTCATTGACCTCTGGTGACCTCATTTTGCGTGTTCGGGAGCATCTAAGAGGATAGCAAACGTCATTGACCTCATCTGACCTCATTTGACCGACGCGGCGCTTCTGAGTCTATCCTGAAGGTAATTGACCTCTGCTGACCTCATTTTGCGTGTCCGGGAGCTTCTAAGGGGATAGCTAACGTCATTGTCCTCATCTGACCTCATTTGACCGACGCGGCGCTTCTGAGTCTATCCTGAAGGTCATTGACCTCATCTGACATCATTTGACCGACGCGGCGCTTCTGAGTTTATCCTGAAGGTCATTGACCTCTGGTGACCTCATTTTGCGTGTCCGGGAGCGTCTCAGAAGATAGCAAAGGTCATTGACCTCTGGTGACCTCATTTTGCGTATCCGGGAGTTTCTAAGATGATAGCAAAGGCCATTGTCCTCATCTGACCTCATTTGACCGACGCGGCGCTTCTGAGTCTATCCTGAAGGTCATTGACCTCTGGCGACCTCATTTTGCGTGTTCGGGAGCTTCTAAGAGGATAGCAAACGTCATTGACCTCATCTGACCTCATTTGACCGAGGCGGCGCTTCTGAGTCTATCCTGAAGGTCATTGACCTCTAGTGACCTCATTTTGCGTGTCCGGGAACGTCTTGGAAGATAGCAAAGGTCATTTACCTCTGGTGATCTCATTTTGCGTGTCCGGGAGCTTCTAAGAGGATAGCTAAGGTCATTGACCTCATCTGACCTCATTTGACCGACGCGTTGCTTCTGAGTCTATCCTGAAGGTCATTGACCTCTGGTGTCCTCATTTTGTGTGTCCGGGAGTTTCTAAGAGTATAGCAAAGGTCATTGAACTCATCTGACCTCATTTGACCGACGCGGCGCTTCTGAGTCTATCCTGAATGTCATTGACCTCTGGTGACCTCATTTTGAGTTTTCGGGAGCTTCTAAGAGGATAGCAAACGTCATTGACCTCATCTGACCTCATTTGACCGACGCGGCGCTTCTGGGTCTATCCTGAATGTCATTGAACTCTGGTGACCTCATTTTGCGTGTCCGGGAGCTTCTAAGAGGATAGCTAAGGTCATTGACTTCATCTGACCTCATTTGACCGACGCGGCGCTTCTGAGTCTATCCTGAAGGTCATTGACCTCTGGTGACCTCATTTTGCGTGTCCGGGAGCTTCTAAGAGGATAGCTAAGGTCATTGCCTCATCTGACCTCATTTGACCGACGCGGCGCTTCTGAGTCTATCCTGAAGGTCATTGACCTCTGGTGACCTCATTTTGCATGCCCGGGAGCTTCTAAGAGTATAGCAAAGGTCATTGACCTCATCTGACCTCATTTGACCGACGCGGCGCTTCTGAGTCTATCCTGAATGTCATTGACCTCTGGAGACCTCATTTTGCGTGTTCGGGAGCTTCTAAGAGGATAGCAAACGTCATTGAACTCATCTGACCTCATTTTGTGTGTCTGGCATCTTCTAAGTGGATAGCTAAGGTCATTGACCTCATCTGACCTCATTTGACCGACGCGGCGCTTCTGAGTCTATCCTGAAGGTCATTGACCTCTGGTGACCTCATTTTGCGTTTCCGGGAGCGTCTTAGAAGAACGCAAGGTCATTGACCTCTGGTGACCTCATTTTGCGTGTCCGGGAGCTTCTAAGAGGATAGCAAAGGTCACTGACCTCATCTGACCTCATCTGACCTCATTTGACCGACGCGGCGCTTCTGAGTCTATCCTGAAGGTTATTGACCTCTGGTGTCCACATTTTGCCTGTCCGGGAGCTTCTAAGAGTATAGCAAAGGTCATTGAACTCATCTGACCTCATTTGACCGACGCGGCGCTTCTGAGTCTATCCTGAAGCTCATTGACGTCTGGTGACCTCATTTTGTGTGTCCGGGAGCTTCTAAGGGGATAGCTAAGGTCATTGTCCTCATCTGACCTCATTTGACCGACGCGGCGCTTCTGAGTCTATCCTGAAGGTCATTGACCTCTGGTGACCTCATTTTGCGTGTCCGGGATCGTCTTAGAAGACAGCAAAGGTCATTGAACTCTAAGAAACTCATTTTGCGTGTCCGGGAGCTTCTAAGAGGATAGCAAAGATCAGAGACCTCATCTGACCTCATTTGACCGACGCGGAGCTTCTGAGTCTATCCTGAAGGTCATTGACCTCTGGTGACCTCATTTTGCGTGTCCGGGAACGTCTTGGAAGACAGCAAACGTCATTGACCTCTGGTGACCTTATTTTACATGCCTGGGAGCTTCTACGAGTATAGCAAACGTCATTGACCTCATCTGACCTCATTTGACCGACGCGGCGCTTCTGAGTTTATCCTGAAGGTCATATACCTCTGCTGACCTCATTTTGCGTGTCCGAGAGCTTATAAGAGGATAGCAAAGATCAGAGACCTCATCTGACCTCATTTGACCGACGCGGCGCTTCTGAGTCTATCCTGAAGGTCATTGACTTCTGGTGACCTCATTTTGCGTGTCCGGGAACGTCTTAGAAGATAGGAAATGTCATTGACCTCAGGTAACCTCATTTTGCGTGTCCGGGAGCTTCTAAGAGGATAGCTAAGGTCATTGACCTCATCTGACCTCATTTGACCGACGCGGCGCTTCTGAGTCTATCCTGAAGGTCATTGACCTCTGGTGACCTCATTTTGCGTGTCCGGAAGCTTCGAAGGGGATAGCTAAGGTCATTGTCCTCATCTGACCTCATTTGACCGACGCGGCGCTTCTGAGTCTATCCTGAAGGTTATTGACCTCTGGTGTCCACATTTTGCCTGTCCGGGAGCTTCTAAGAGTATAGCAAAGGTCATTGAACTCATCTGACCTCATTTGACCGACGCGGCGCTTCTGAGTCTATCCTGAAGGTCATTGACCTCTGGTGACCTCATTTTGCGTGTCCGGGAACGTCTTGGAAGATAGCAAAGGTCACTGACCTCATCTGACCTCATCTGACCTCAATTTACCGACGCGGCGCTTCTGAGTCTATCCTGAAGGTCATTGACCTCTGGTGACCTCACTTTGCGTGTCCGGGAGCTTCTAAGAGGATAGCAAAGGTCATTGACCTCATCTGACATCAGTTGACCGACGCGGCGCTTCTGAGTTTATCCTGAAGGTCATATACCTCTGCTGACCTCATTTTGCGTGTCCGGGAGCTTCTAAGAGGATAGCTAAGGTCATTGACCTCATCTGACCTCATTTGACCGACGCGGCGCTTCTGAGTCTATCCTGAAGATTATTGTCCTCTGGTGTCCTCATTTTGCGTGTCCGGGAGCTTCTAAGAGTATAGCAAAGGTCATTGAACTCATCTGACCTCATTTGACCGACGCGGCGCTTCTGAGTCTATCCTGAAGGTCATCGACCTCTGGTGACCTCATTTTGCGTGTCCGGGAACGTCTTGGAAGATAGCAAAGGTCATTGACCTCTGATGACCTCATTTTGCGTGTCCGGGAGCTTCTAAGAGGATAGTTAAGGTCATTGAACTCATCTGACCTCATTTGACCGACGCGGCGATTCTGAGTCTATCCTGAAGGTAATTGACCTCTGCTGACCTCATTTTGCGTGTACGAGAGCTTCTAAGAGGATAGCAAAAATCAGAGACCTCATCTGACCTCATTTGACCGACGCGGCGCTTCTGAGTCTATCCTGAATGTCATTGAACTCTGGTGACCTCATTTTGCGTGTTCGGGAGCTTCTAAGAGGATAGCAAACGTCATTGACCTCATCTGACCTCATTTGACCGAGGCGGCGCTTCTGAGTCTATCCTGAAGGTCATTGACCTCTGGTGACCTCATTTTGCGTGTCCGGGAACGTCTTGGAAGATAGCAAAGGTCATTGACCTCTGATGACCTCATTTTGCGTGTCCGGGAGCTTCTAAGAGGATAGCTAAGGTCATTGAACTCATCTGACCTCATTTGACCGACGCGGCGATTCTGAGTCTATCCTGAAGGTGATTGACCTCTGGTGACCTCATTTTGCGTGTCCGCGATCGTCGTAGAAGACAGCAAAGGTCATTGAACTCTAGTAAACTCATTTTGCGTGTCCGGGAGCCTCTAAGAGGATAGCTAAGGTCATTGTCCTCATCTGACCTCATTTGACTGACGCGGCGCTTCTGAGTCTATCTTGAAGGTCATTGACCTCTAGTGACCTCATTTTGGGTGTCCAGGAGCTTCTAAGAGTATAGCAAAGGTCATTGACCTTATCTGACCTCATTTGTCCGACGCGGCGCTTCTGAGTCTATCCTGAAGGTAATTGACCTCTGCTGACCTCATTTTGCGTGTCCGGGAGCTTCTAAGGGGATAGCTAAGGTCATTGTCCTCATCTGACCTCATTTGACCGACGCGGCGCTTCTGAGTCTATCCTGAAGGTCATTGACCTCATCTGACATCATTTGACCGACGCGGCGCTTCTGAGTTTATCCTGAAGGTCATTGACCTCTGGTGACCTCATTTTGCGTGTCCGGGAGCGTCTCAGAAGATAGCAAAGGTCATTGACCTCTGGTGACCTCATTTTGCGTATGCGGGAGTTTCTAAGATGATAGCAAAGGCCATTGTCCTCATCTGACCTCATTTGACCGACGCGGCGCTTCTGAGTCTATCCTGAAGGTCATTGACCTCTGGCGACCTCATTTTGCGTGTACGGGAGCTTCTAAGAGGATAGCAAACGTCATTGAACTCATATGACCTCATTTTGTGTGTCTGGCATCTTCTAAGAGGATAGCTAAGGTCATTGACCTCATCTGACCTCATTTGACCGACGCGGCGCTTCTGAGTCTATCCTGAAGGTCATTGACCTCTGGTGACCTCATTTTGCGTGTCCGGGAACGTCTTGGAAGATAGCAAAGGTCATTTACCTCTGGTGATCTCATTTTGCGTGTCCGGGAGCTTCTAAGAGGATAGCTAAGGTCATTGACCTCATCTGACCTCATTTGACCGACGCGTTGCTTCTGAGTCTATCCTGAAGGTCATTGACCTCTGGTGTCCTCATTTTGCGTGTCCGGGAGCTTCTAAGAGTATAGCAAAGGTCATTGAACTCATCTGACCTCATTTGACCGACGCGGCGCTTCTGAGTCTATCCTGAATGTCATTGACCTCTGGTGACCTCATTTTGAGTTTTCGGGAGCTTCTAAGAGGATAGCAAACGTCATTGACCTCATCTGACCTCATTTGACCGACGCGGCGCTTCTGAGTCTATCCTGAATGTCATTGAACTCTGGTGATCTCATTTTGCGTGTCCGGGAGCTTCTAAGAGGATAGCTAAGGTCATTGACTTCATCTGACCTCATTTGACCGACGCGGCGCTTCTGAGTCTATCCTGAAGGTCATTGACCTCTGGTGACCTCATTTTGCGTGTCCGGGAGCTTCTAAGAGAATAGCTAAGGTCATTGCCTCATCTGACCTCATTTGACCGACGCGGCGCTTCTGAGTCTATCCTGAAGGTCATTGACCTCTGGTGACCTCATTTTGCATGCCCGGGAGCTTCTAAGAGTATAGCAAAGGTCATTGACCTCATCTGACCTCATTTGACCGACGCGGCGCTTCTGAGTCTATCCTGAATGTCATTGACCTCTGGTGACCTAATTTTGCGTGTTCGGGAGCTTCTAATAGGATAGCAAACGTCATTGAACTCATCTGACCTCATTTTGTGTGTCTGGCATCTTCTAAGTGGATAGCTAAGGTCATTGACCTCATCTGACCTCATTTGACCGACGCGGCGCTTCTGAGTCTATCCTGAAGGTCATTGACCTCTGGTGACCTCATTTTGCGTGTCCGGGAGCTTCTAAGAGGATAGCAAAGGTCACTGACCTCATCTGACCTCATCTGACCTCATTTGACAGACGCGGCGCTTCTGAGTCTATCCTGAATGTCATTGACCTCTGGTAACCTCAATTTGCGTGTTCGGGAGTTTCTAAGAGGATAGCAAACGTCATTGACCTCATCTGACCTCATTTGACCGACGCGGCGCTTCTGAGTCTATCCTGAAGGTCATTGACCTCTGGTGACCTCATATTGCGTGTGCGGGAACGTCTTGGAAGATAGCAAAGCTCATTGACCTCTGGTGACCTCATTTTGCGTGTCCGAGAGCTTCTAAGAGGATAGCTAAGGTCATTGACTTCATCTAACCTAATTTGACCGACGCGGCGCTTCTGAGTCTATCCTGAAGGTCATTGACCTCTGGTGACCTCATTTTGCGTGTCCGGGAGCTTCTAAGAGGATAGCTAAGGTCATTGACCTCATCTGACCTCATTTGACCGACGCGGCGCTTCTGAGTCTATCCTGAAGGTCATTGACCTCTGGTGACCTCATTTTGCATGCCCGGGAGCTTCTAAGAGTATAGCAAAGGTCATTGACCTCATCTGACCTCATTTGACCGACGCGGCGCTTCTGAATCTATCCTGAATGTCATTGACCTCTGGTGACCTCATTTTGCGTGTTCGGGAGCTTCTAAGAGGATAGCAAACGTCATTGAACACATCTGACCTCATTTTGTGTGTCTGGCATCTTCTAAGAGGATAGCTAAGGTCATTGACCTCATCTGCCCTCATTTGACCAACGCGGCGCTTCTGAGTCTATCCTGAAGGTCATCGACCTCTGGTGACCTCATTTTGCGTGTCCGGGAACGTCTTGGAAGATAGCAAAGGTCATTGACCTCTGGTGACCTCATTTTGCGTGTCCGGGAGCTTCTAAGAGGATAGCTAAGGTCATTGACCTCATCTGACCTCATTTGACCGACGCGGCGCTTCTGAGTCTATCCTGAATGTCATTGACCTCTGGTGACCTCACTTTGCGTGTCCGGGAGCTTCTAAGAGGATAGCAAAGGTCATTGACCTCATCTGACATCATTTGACCGACGCGGCGCTTCTGAGTCTATCCTGAAGGTCATTGACCTCATCTGACATCATTTGACCGACGCGGCGCTTCTGAGTTTATCCTGAAGGTCATTGACCTCTGGTGACCTCATTTTGCGTGTCCGGGAGCGTCTCAGAAGATAGCTAAGGTCATTGACCTCATCTGACCTCATTTGACCGACGCGTTGCTTCTGAGTCTATCCTGAAGGTCATTGACCTCTGGTGTCCTTATTTTGCGTGTCCGGGAGCTTCTAAGAGTATAGCAAAGGTCATTGAACTCATCTGACCTCATTTGACCGACGCGGCGCTTCTGAGTCTATCCTGAAGGTCATTAACTTCTGGTGACCTCATTTTGCGTGTCCGGGAGCTTCTAAGAGGATAGCTAAGGTCATTGCCTCATCTGACCTCATTTGACCGACGCGGCGCTTCTGAGTCTATCCTGAAGGTCATTGACCTCTGGTGACCTCATTTTGCATGCCCGGGAGCTTCTAAGAGTATAGCAGAGGTCATTGACCTCATCTGACCTCATTTGAGCGACGCGGCGCTTCTGAGTCTATCCTGAATGTCATTGACCTCTGGTGACCTCATTTTGCGTGTTCGGGAGCTTCTAAGAGGATAGCAAACGCCATTGAACTCATCTGACCTCATTTTGTGTGTCTGGCATCTTCTAAGTGGATAGCTAAGGTCATTGACCTCATCTGACCTCATTTGACCGACGCGTCGCTTCTGAGTTTATCTTGAAGGTCATATACCTCTGCTGACCTCATTTTGCGTGTACGAGAGCTTCTAAGAGGATAGCAAAAATCAGAGACCTCATCTGACCTCATTTGACCGACGCGGCGCTTCTGAGTCTATCCTGAATGTCATTGAACTCTGGTGGCCTCATTTTGCGTGTTCGGGAGCTTCTAAGAGGATAGCAAACGTCATTGACCTCATCTGACCTCATTTGACCGAGGCGGCGCTTCTGAGTTTATCCTGAAGGTGATTGACCTCTGGTGACCTCATTTTGCGTGTCCGCGATCGTCGTAGAAGACAGCAAAGGTCATTGAACTCTAGTAAACTCATTTTGCGTGTCCGGGAGCCTCTAAGAGGATAGCTAAGGTCATTGTCCTCATCTGACCTCATTTGACTGACGCGGCGCTTCTGAGTCTATCTTGAAGGTCATTGACCTCTAGTGACCTCATTTTGGGTGTCCAGGAGCTTCTAAGAGGATAGCTAAGGTCATTGACCTCATCTGACCTCATTTGACCGACGCGTTGCTTCTGAGTCTATCCTGAAGGTCATTGACCTCTGGTGTCCTCATTTTGCGTGTCCGGGAGCTTCTAAGAGTATAGCAAAGGTCATTGAACTCATCTGACCTCATTTGACCGACGCGGCGCTTCTGAGTCTATCCTGAATGTCATTGACCTCTTGTGACCTCATTTTGAGTTTTCGGGAGCTTCTAAGAGGATAGCAAACGTCATTGACCTCATCTGACCTCATTTGACCGACGCGGCGCTTCTGAGTTTATCCTGAATGTCATTGAACTCTGGTGACCTCATTTTGCGTGTCCGGGAGCTTCTAAGAGGATAGCTAAGGTCATTGACTTCATCTGACCTCATTTGACCGACGCGGCGCTTCTGAGTCTATCCTGAAGGTCATTAACCTCTGGTGACCTCATTTTGCGTGTCCGGGAGCTTCTAAGAGGATAGCTAAGGTCATTGCCTCATCTGACCTCATTTGACCGACGCGGCGCTTCTGAGTCTATCCTGAAGGTCATTGACCTCTAGTGACCTCATTTTGGGTGTCCAGGAGCTTCTAAGAGTATAGCAAAGGTCATTGACCTTATCTGACCTCATTTGTCCGACGCGGCGCTTCTGAGTCTATCCTGAAGGTCATTGACCTCTGGTGACCTCATTTTGCGTGTTCGGGAGCATCTAAGAGGATAGCAAACGTCATTGACCTCATCTGACCTCATTTGACCGACGCGGCGCTTCTGAGTCTATCCTGAAGGTAATTGACCTCTGCTGACCTCATTTTGCCTGTCCGGGAGCTTCTAAGGGGATAGCTAAGGTCATTGTCCTCATCTGACCTCATTTGACCGACGCGGCGCTTCTGAGTCTATCCTGAAGGTCATTGACCTCATCTGACATCATTTGACCGACGCGGCGCTTCTGAGTTTATCCTGAAGGTCATTGACCTCTGGTGACCTCATTTTGCGTGTCCGGGAGCGTCTCAGAAGATAGCAAAGGTCATTGACCTCTGGTGACCTCATTTTGCGTATCCGGGAGTTTCTAAGATGATAGCAAAGGCCATTGTCCTCATCTGACCTCATTTGACCGACGCGGCGCTTCTGAGTCTATCCTGAAGGTCATTGACCTCTGGCGACCTCATTTTGCGTGTTCGGGAGCTTCTAAGAGGATAGCAAACGTCATTGAACTCATCTGACCTCATTTTGTGTGTCTGGCATCTTCTAAGAGGATAGCTAAGGTCATTGACCTCATCTGACCTCATTTGACCGACGCGGCGCTTCTGAGTCTATCCTGAAGGTCATTGACCTCTGGTGACCTCATTTTGCGTATCCGGGAGTTTCTAAGATGATAGCAAAGGCCATTGTCCTCATCTGACCTCATTTGACCGACGCGGCGCTTCTGAGTCTATCCTGAAGGTCATTAACCTCTGGCGACCTCATTTTGCGTGTCCGGGAGCGTCTTAGAAGATAGCAAAGGTCATTGACCTCATCTAACCTCATATGGACGACCCGGCCCTTCTAAGTCCATCTGGATTGTCCTTGACCTAGGCTAACCTCATTTCGCCCTCCCGGCCCTTATAAGTCAATCTGGAGTGTCCTTGTCCTTTGCTGATCTCATATGGTCGGCCCGGCCCTCCTAAGATCATCCGGAGGTACCACTAACGTAACTGACCTCAAATAGTCGCACCTGCCTTTCTAAGTCGATCTGGAGAGACCTTGAACGTGACTGACCTCATACGGCCGGACCGGCCCTTCAAATTCTATCTGGAGGTACCTTGTTCTTGGGTGACCTCATTTGGCTAGCCGGCCCTTCTATGATACCTGGAGGGACTTTGATCTTGGCAGACATCACATTGTCGGACCGGACCTTCTTAGACGTTCTGAAGGGTCCTTGACCTTGGTTGTCCTCATTTGGCTGACCCGGCCCTTGTATGACGATCTGGGGGGACCTTGACCTTGGCTGACCTCATATAGTCGGACCGGCACTTCTAAGTCGATCTGGAGGGTCCTTCACCTTGGCTGACTTCATTTGTCTGGATCGGCCCTTCTAAGTCGATCTGTAGGGACCTTGACCATGGCTGACCTCATATGGCCGTCCCGGCTCTTCTGACTCGATCTGGAGGGACCTTGACCTTGGCTGACCTCATATAGCTGAACCGGCCCTTCTAAGTGTATCCGGAGGGACCATGACCTTGGCTGACCTCATTTGGCAGGCCCGGCCCTTCTATAATATCTGGAGGGACTTTGACATTGGCTGACATCATATAGTCGGACCGGACCTTCTTAGTCGATCTGGAGGGTCCTTGACCTTGGTTGACCACATATGGCCGACGCGGCCCTTCTACGTCCAACTGGAATGTCCTTGACCTTGGTTGACGTCATTTGGCCGTCCCGGCCCTTCTGAGTCGATCTGGAGAGACCTTGACCTTGGCTGACCTCATATAGTCGGACCGGCCCTTCTGATTCGATCTGGAGGGACCTTTACCGTGGCTGAACTCATTTGGTCGGCCCGGCCCTCCTAAGTTTATCTGGAGGTACCTTGAACGTGACTGACCTCATATAGTCGGACCTGCCTCTCTATGTCGATCTGGAGATACCTTGAACGTGACTGACCTCATACGGCCGACCCGTCCTTTCTCAGTCGATCTGGAGGGACCTTGACTTTGGCTGACCACATTTGGCCGTCCCGGCCCTCCTGAGTCGATCTGGAGGGACCTTGACCTTGGATGACTTCTTACGGTCCGCCCAGCCCTGCTAAGTCGATCTGGATGGTCCTTGACCTTGGCTGACCTCATTTGGCCGTCCCGGCTCTTCTGAGTCGATATGGAGGGACCTTGACCTTGGCTGACCAAATTTGGCCGTCCCGGCCCTTCTGAGTCGATCTGGAGAGACCTTGACCTTGGCTGACTTCATTTGGCTGGCCTGGCCCTTCTAAGTCGATCTGTAGGGACCTTGACCTTGGCTGAACTCATTTGGCCGTCCCGGCTCTACTGAGTCGATCTGGAGGGACCTTGACCTTGGCTGACCACATTTGGCCGTCCCGGACCTTCTGAGTCGATTTGAAGGGACCTTGACCTTGGCTGAACTCATATCGCTGAACCGGACCTTCTAAGTCTATCCGGAGGGTCCATGACCTTGGCTGACCTCATTTGGCTGCCCGGCCCTTCTATGATATCTGGAGGTACTTTGACCTTGGCTGTCCTCATTTGGCCGTCCCGGCTCTTATGAGTCGATCTGGAAGGACCTTGACCTTGGCTGACCACATTTGGCCGTCCCGGACTTTCTGAGTCGATTTGGAGGGACCTTGACCTTGGCTGACCTCGTATCGCTGAACCGGCCCTTCTAAGTCTATGCGGAGGGACCATGACCTTGGCAGACCTCATTTGGCTGGCCCGGCCCTTCTGAGTCGATCAGGAGGGAACTTGACCTTGGCTGACCTGATATAGTCGGCCCGGCCCAGCTAAGTCGACCTGGATGGTCCTTGACCTTGGCTGACCTCATTTGGCCGTCCCGGCTCTTCTGAGTCGATCTGGAGGGACCTTGACCTTGGCTGATCACATTTGGCCGTCCCGGCCCTTCTGAGTCGATCTGGAGGGACCTTGACATTGGCTGACCTCATATCGCTGAACCGGTCCTTCTAAGTCTATCCGGAGGGACTTTGACCTTGGCGGACCTCATTTGGCTGGCACGGCCCTTCTGAGTCGATCAGGAGGGAACTTGAACTTTGCTGACCTCATATAGTCGACCCGGCCCAGCTAAGTCGATCTGGATGGTCCTTGACCTTGGCTGACCTCATTTGCCTGCCCGGCCCTTCTATAATATCTGGAGGGACTTTGACATTGGCTGACATCATATAGTTGGACCGGACCTTCTTAGTCGATCTGGAGGGTCCTTGACCTTGGTTGACCACATATGGCCGACGCGGCCCTTCTACGTCCAACTGGAATGTCCTTGACCTTGGCTGACGTCATTTGGCCGTCCCCGCCCTTCTGAGTCGATCTGGAGAGACCTTGACCTTGGCTGACCTCATATAGTCGGACCGGCACTTCTAAGTCGATCTGGAGGGACCTTTACCGTGGCTGATCTCATATGGTCGGTCCGGCCCTCCTAAGTTTATCTGGAGGTACCTTGAACGTGACTGACCTCATACGACCGACCCGTCCCTTCTCAGTCGATCTGGAGGGACCTAGACTTTGGCTGAAAACATTTGGCCGTCCCGGCCCTCCTGAGTCGATCTGGAGGGACCTTGACCTTGGATGACTTCTTATGGTCGGCCCAGCCCTGCTAAGTCGATCTGGATGGTCCTTGACCTTGGCTGACCTCATTTGGCCGTCCCGGCTCTTCTGAGTCGATCTGCAGGGACCTTGACCTTGGCTGACCACATTTGGCTGTCCCGGCCCTTCTGAGTCGATCTGGAGAGACCTTGACCTTGTCTCATCTCATATAGTCGGAACGGCCCTTCTAAGTCGATCTGGAGTGTCTTTGACCTTGGTTGAGCTCATTTGGCTGGCCCGGCCCTTCTATGACGATCTGGGGTCACCTTGACCTTGGCTGACCTCATATAGTCGGACCGGCACTTCTAAGTCGATCTGGAGGGTCCTTGACCTTGGCTGACTTCATTTGGCTGGCCTGGCACTTCTAAGTCGATCTTTATGGACCTTGACCTTGGCTGAACTCATTTGGCCGTCCCGGCTCTACTGAGTCGATCTGGAGGGACCTTGTCCTTGGCTGATCACATTTGGCCGTCACGGACCTTCTGAGTCGATCTGGAGGGACGTTGACCTTGGCTGAACTCATAACGCTGAACCGGCCCTTCTAAGTCTAAACGGAGGGTCCATGACCTTCGCTGACCTCATTTGGCTGCCCGGCCCTTCTATGATATCTGGAGGTACTTTGACCTTGGCTGACCACATTTGGCAATCCCGGACTTTCTGAGTCGATTGGGAGGGACCTTGACCTTGGCTGACCTCATATCGCTGAACCGGCCCTTCTAAGTCTATGCGGAGGGACCATGACCTTCGCAGACATAATTTGGCTGGCCCGGCCCTTCAATGACGATCTGGGGTGACCTTGACCTTGGCTGACCTCATATAGTCGGATCGGCACTTCTAAGTCGATCTGTAGGGTCCTTGACCTTGGCTGACCTCATTTGGCTGCCCGGCCCTTCTATGATATGTGGAGGGACTTTGACCTTGGCTGAGAACATATAGTCGGACAGAACCTTCTTAGTCGATCTGGAGGGTCCTTTACCTTGGCTGACCTCATTTGGATGCCCGGCCCTTCTATGATATCTGGAGGGACTTTGATCTTGGCTGACATCACATAGTCGGACCGGATCTTCTTAGACGATCTGGAGGGTCCTTGACCTTGGTTGACCTCATTTGGCTGGCCCGGAACTTCTAAGTCCATCCGGAATGACCTTGACCTTGGCTGACCTCATATAGTCGGACCGGCCCTTCTAAGTCGATCTGGAGGGTCCTTGACCTTGGGTGACCTCATTTGGCCGTCCCGGTCCTCCTGAGTCGATCTAGAAGGACTTGACCTTGGCTGACATCATATAGTCGGGCCGGCACTTCGAAGTCGATCTGGAGGGTCCTTGACCTTGGATGACCTCATTTGGCTGGCCCCGACCTTCTTAGTCGATCTGGAAGGTCCTTGAACTTGGCTGATCTCATATGGCCGATTCGGCCCTTCTAAGTCCATCTGGAATGACCTTGACCTTGGCTGACATCATATAGTCGGACGGGACCATTTTGGTCGATCTGGAGTTTCCTTAAACTTGGCTGACCTCATATAGTCGGACCGGCACTTCTTAGTCGCTCTGGAGAGACCTTGACCTTGGCTGACCTCATATAGTCGGACCGGCCCTTCTAAGTCGATCTGGAGGTTCCTTGTACTTGGATGACCTCATATAGTCGGACCGGCCCTTCTAAGTCGATCTGGAGGGTCCTTGACCTTGGCTGACCTCATTTGTCTGACTCGACCCTGCTAAGTCGATCTGGATTGTCCATGACCTTGGCTGACCTCATTTGGCTGCCCGGCCATTCTATGATATGTGGAGGGACTTTGACCTTGGCTGACAATATATAGTCGGACCGAACCTTCTTAGTCGATCTGGAGGGTCCTTTACCTTGGCTGACCTCATGTAGTCGGACCGGCCCACCTGGGTCGATCTGGAGGGACCTTGATCTTGGCTGACCTCATTTGGCTGGCCCGGCTCTTCTTAGTCGATCTGGAGGGTCCTTGACCTTGGCTGACCTCATATATTCGGACCGACCCTTCTAAGTCGATCTGGAGGTTCCTTGACCTTGACTGACCTCATTTGGCGTTCCCGGCCATTCTAAGTCCATCTGGAATGACCATGACCTTGGCTGACGTCATTTGGCATTCCCGGCACTTCTAAGTCCATCCGGAATTACCTTGACCTTGGCTGACCTCATATGGCCGACCCGGCCGTTCTAAGTCCATCTCGAATATCCTTACTTGGCTGACGTCATTTGGCCGCCCGTCCCTTCTCAGTCGACCTGGAGGGACCTTGACTTTGGCTGACTTTATTTGGCCGTCCCTGCCCTCCTGAGTCGATCTGGAGGGACCTAGACCTTGGCTGACCACATTTGTCCGTCCCGGACCTGCTGAGTTGATCTGGAGGGACCTTGACCTTGGCTGACCACATTTGGCCGTCCCGGACTTTCTGAGTCGATTTGGAGGGACCTTGACCTTGTCTGAACTCATATCGCTGAACCGGCCCTACTAAGTCTATGCGGAGGGACCATGACCTTGGCTGACCTCATTTGGCTGGCCCGGCCCTACTGAGTCGATCAGGAGGGAACTTGAGCTTGGCTGAACTGATATAATCGGCCCGGCCCAGCTAAGTCGATCTGGATGGTCCTTGTCCTTGGCTGACGTCATTTGGCCGTCCCGGCCCTTCTGAGTCTATCTCGAAAGACGTTGACCTTGGCTGACCTCATATAGGCGGACCGGCCCTTCTGAGTCGATCTGGAGGGACCTTGAGCGTGACTGACCTCATACGGCGGGACCGGCCCTTCAAATTCTACCTGGAGGTACCTTGTTCTTGGCTGTCCTCATTTGGCTGGCCGGCCCTTCTATGTTATCTGGAGGGACTTTGATCTTGGCTGATATCACATAGTCGGACCGGACCTTCTTAGACGATCTGGAGGGTCCTTGACCTCGGCTGACCTAATTTGGCTGGCCCGGCCCTACTATGACGATCTGGGGCGACCTTGACCTTGGCTGACCTCATATAGTCGGACCGGCACTTTTAAGTCGATCTGGAGGATCCATCACCTTGGCTGACTTCATTTGTCTGCCTCGGCCCTTCTAAGTCGATCTGTAGGGACCTTCACCTTGGCTGACCTCATATGGCCGTCCCGGCTCTTCTGAGTCGATCTGGAAGGACCTTGACCTTGGCTGACCACATTTTGCCGTCCCGGACCTTCTAAGTCGATCTGGAGGGAGCTTGACCTTGGCTGACCTCATTTGGCTGACCCGGCCCTTCTGAGTCGATCAGGAGGGAACTAGACCTTGGCTGACCTCATATAGTCGGCCCGGCCCAGCTAAGTCGATCTGGATGGTCCTTGACCTTGGCTGACCTCATTTGGCTGCCCGGCCCTTCTATGATATCTGGAGGGACTTTGACCTTGGCTGACATCATATAGTCGGACCGGACCTTCTTAGTCGATCTGGAGGGTCCTTGACCTTGGTTGACCTCATTTGGCTGGACCGGCCCTACTATGACGATCTGGGGGGACCTTGACCTTGGCTGACCTCATATAGTCGGACCGGCCCTTCTAAGTCGATCTGGAGGGTCTTTTACCTTGGTTGACCTCATTTGGCTGCCCGGCCCTTCTATGATATCTGGAGGTACTTTGACCTAGGATGACCTCATTTGGCCGTCCCGGCTCTTCTGAGTCGATCTGGAAGGATCTTGACCTTGGCTGAACACATTTGTCCGTCCCGGACTTTCTGAGTCGATTTGGAGGGACCTTGACCTTGGTTGAGCACATTTGGCTGGCCCGGCCCTTCTATGACGATCTGGGGTGACCTTGCCTTGGCTGACCTCATATAGTCGGACCGGCACTTCTAAGTCGATCTGGAGGGTCCTTGACCTTGGTTGATCTCATTTGGCTGGCCCGGCCCTTCTAAGTCGATCAGGAGGGAACTTGACCTTGGCTGACCTCATATAGTCGTCCCGGCCCAGCTAAGTCGATCTGGAGGGTCCTTGCCCTTGTCTGACCTCATTTGGCCGCCCGGGCTCTTCTGAGTCGATCTGGAAGGATCTTGACCTTGGCTGAACACATTTGTCCGTCCCGGACTTTCTGAGTCGATTTGGAGGGACCTTGACCTTGGTTGAGCACATTTGGCTGGCCCGGCCCTTCTATGACGATCTGGGGTGACCTTGCCTTGGCTGACCTCATATAGTCGGACCGGCACTTCTAAGTCGATCTGGAGGGTCCTTGACCTTGGTTGATCTCATTTGGCTCGCCCGGCCCTTCTAAGTCGATCTGTAGTGACCTTGACCTTGGCTGACCACATTTGGCTGGCCCGGCCCTACTGAGTCGACCAGGAGGGAACTTGACCTTGGCTGAACTGATGTAGTCGGTCCGGCTCTTCTGAGTCGATCTGGAAGGACCTTGACCTTGGCTGACCACATTTTGCCGTCCCGGACCTTCTAAGTCGATCTGGAGGGAGCTTGACCTTGGCTGACCTCATTTGGCTGACCCGGCCCTTCTGAGTCGATCAGGAGGGAACTAGACCTTGGCTGACCTCATATAGTCGGCCCGGCCCAGCTAAGTCGATCTGGATGGTCCTTGACCTTGGCTGACCTCATTTGGCTGCCCGGCCCTTCTATGATATCTGGAGGGACTTTGACCTTGGCTGACATCATATAGTCGGACCGGACCTTCTTAGTCGATCTGGAGGGTCCTTGACCTTGGTTGACCTCATTTGGCTGGACCGGCCCTACTATGACGATCTGGGGGGACCTTGACCTTGGCTGACCTTATATAGTCGGACCGGCACTTCTAAGTCGATCTGGAGGGTCCATCACCTTGGCTGACTTCATTTGTCTGGCTCGGCCCTTCTAAGTCGATCTGTAGGGACCTTGACCTTGGCTGACCTCATATGGCCGTCCCGGCTCTTCTGAGTCGATCTGGAAGGACCTTGACCTTGGCTGACCACATTTTGCCGTCCCGGACCTTCTAAGTCGATCTGGAGGGACCTTGACCTTGGCTGACCTCATTTGGCTGACCCGGCCCTTCTGAGTCGATCAGGAGGGAACTAGACCTAGGCTGACCTCATAGAGTCGGCCCGGCCCAGCTAAGTCGATCTGGATGGTCCTTGACCTTGGCTGACCTCATGTGGCTGCCCGGCCCTTCTATGATATCTGGAGGGACTTTGACCTTGGCTGACATCATATTGTCGGACCGGACCTTCTTAGTCGGTCTGGAGGGTCCTTGACCTTGGTTGACCACATATGGCCGACGCGGCCCTTCTACGTCCAACTGGAATGTCCTTGACCTTGGCTGATGTCATTTGGCCGTCCCGGCCCTTCTGAGTCGATCTGGAGAGACCTTGACCTTGGCTGACCACATTTGGCCGTCCCGGCCCTCCTTAGTCGATCTGGAGAGACCTTGACCTTGGCTGACTACATTTGGCTGTCCGGCCCTTCTATGATATGTGGAGAGACTTTGACCTTGGCTGACCTCATATAGTCGGACCGGCCCTTCTAAGTCGATCTGGAGGGTCTTTTACCTTCGTTGACCTCATTTGGCTGCCCGGCCCTTCTATGATATCTGGAGGTACTTTGACCTTGGCTGACCTCATTTGGCCGTCCCGGCTCTTCTGAGTCGATCTGGAAGGATCTTGACCTTGGCTGAACACATTTGGCCGTCCCGGACTTTCTGAGTCGATTTGGAGGGACCTTGACCTTGGCTGACTACATTTGGCTGTCCGGCCCTTTTATGATATGTGAAGAGACCTTGACCTTGGCTGACCTCATATAGTCGGACCGGCCCTTCTAAGTCGATCTGGAGGGTCTTTTACCTTGGTTGACCTCATTTGGCTGCCCGGCACTTCTATGATATCTGGAGGTACTTTGACCTCGGCTGAACACATTTGTCCGTCCCGGACTTTCTGAGTCGATTTGGAGGGACCTTGACCTTGGTTGAGCACATTTGGCTGGCCCGGCCCTTCTAAGTCGATCAGGAGGGAACTTGACCTTGGCTGACCTCATATAGTCGTCCCGGCCCAGCTAAGTCGATCTGGAGGGACCTTGCCCTTGTCTGACCTCATTTGGCCGTCCGGGCTCTTCTGAGTCGATCTGGAAGGATCTTGACCTTGGCTGAACACATTTGTCCGTCCCGGACTTTCTGAGTCGATTTGGAGGGACCTTGACCTTGGTTGAGCACATTTGGCTGGCCCGGCCCTTCTATGACGATCTGGGGTGACCTTGCCTTGGCTGACCTCATATAGTCGGACCGGCACTTCTAAGTCGATCTGGAGGGTCCTTGACCTTGGTTGATCTCATTTGGCTCGCCCGGCCCTTCTAAGTCGATCTGTAGTGATCTTGACCTTGGCTGACCACATTTGGCTGGCCCGGCCCTTCTGAGTCGAGCAGGAAGGAACTTGACCTTGGCTGACCTCATATAGTCGTCCCGGCCCAGCTAAGTCGATCTGGAGGGTCCTTGACCTTGGCTGACCACATATGGCCGACACGGCCATTATAAGACTATCTGGAGGGTCCATGACCTTGGCTGACCACATTTGGCTGGCCCGGCCCTACTGAGTCGACCAGGAGGGAACTTGACCTTGGCTGAACTGATGTAGTCGGTCCGGCACTTCTAAGTCTATTTGGAGGGTCTTTGACCTTGGCTGACTTCATTTGGCTGGCCCGGCCCTTCTAAGTCGATCTGTAGGGACCTTGCCCTTGTCTGACCTCATTTGGCCGTCCGGGCTCTTCTGAGTCGATCTGGAGGGACCTTGAACTTGGCTGACCACATTTGGCCGTCCCGGACCTTCTGAGTCGATTTCGAGGGACCTTGACCTTGTCTGACCTCATATTGCTGAACCGGCCCTTCTAAGTCTATGCGGAGGGACCATGACCTTGGCTGACCACATTTGGCTGGCCCGGCCCTACTGAGTCGACCAGGAGGGAACTTGACCTTGGCTGAACTGATGTAGTCGGTCCGGCACTTCTAAGTCTATTTGGAGGGTCTTTGACCTTGGCTGACTTCATTTGGCTGGCCCGGCCCTTCTAAGTCGATCTGTAGGGACCTTGCCCTTGTCTGACCTCATTTGGCCGTCCGGGCTCTTCTGAGTCGATCTGGAGGGACCTTGAACTTGGCTGACCACATTTGGCCGTCCCGGACCTTCTAAGTCGATCTGTAGGGTCCTGGACTTTGGCTGACCTCATATAGTCGGACCGGCTCTTCTAAGTCGATATGGAGGTTCCTTGACCTTGGTTGACTTCATTTGGCTGGCCCGGTCCTTCTAAGTCGATCTGGAGGGACCATGACCTTGCTGACCACATTTGGACGTCCCAGACTTTCTGAGTCGATCTGGAGGGACCATGGCCTTGGCTGACCTCATATGGCCGACCCGGCCCTTCTAAGTCCATCTGGAATGTCCTTGACCTTGGCTGATGTCATTTGGCCGTCCCGGCCCTTCTGAGTCGATCTGGAGAGACCTTGACCTTGGCTAACCTTATTTGGCTGGCTCGGCCCTTCTATGACGATCTATTGTGACATTGACCTTGGCTGACCTCATATAGTCGGACCGGCCTTTCTAAGTCGATCTGGAGGTTCCTTGACCTTGGCTGATCTCATATGGTCGGTCCGTCCCTCCTAAGTTGATCTGGAGGTACCGTGAACATGACTGACTTCATATAGACGGACTTGCCGTTCTAAGTCGATCTGGAGAGACCTTGAACGTGACTGACCTCATACGGCCGGACCGGCCTTTCAAAGTCTATCTGGAGGGACCTTGTTCTTGGCTGACCTCATATGGCCGACCCGTCCATTCTCAGTCGATCTGGAGGGACCTTGACTTTAGCTGACCTCATTTGGCCGTCCCTGCCCTCCTGAGTCGATCTAGAGGGACCTTGACCTTGGGTGACCTCATATGGTCGGCCCGGCCCTTCTAAGTCCATCTGGAATGTCCTTGACCTTGGTTGACGTCATTTGGCCGTCCCGGCCCTATGAGTCGATCTGGAGAGACGTTGACCTTGGCTGGCCTCATATAGTCGGACCGGCCCTTCTAACTCGATCTGTAGGGTCCTTGTCCTTGGTTGTCGTCATTTGGCTGGCCCGGATCTTCTATGGCGATCTGGGGGGACCTACACCTTGGCTGACCTCATATAGACGGACCGGACTTCTAAGTCGATCTGGATGGTCCTTGACTTTGGCTGACCTCATTTGGCTGGCCCGGCTCTTCTGAGTCGATCTGGAGGGACCTTGACCTTGGCTGATCTCATATAGTCGGACCGGACCTCCTTAGTCAATCTGGAGGGTCCTTGACCTTGGCTGACCACATATGGACGACTTGGCCCTTATAAGACTATCTGGAGGAATCATGGCCTTGGCTGACCTCATATGGCCGACCCGGCCCTTCTAAGTCCATCTGGAATGTCCTTGATCTTGGCTGATGTCATTTGGCCGTCCCGGCCCTTCTGAGTCGATCTGGAGAGACCATGACCTTGGCTGACCTTATTTGGCTGGCCCGGCCCTTCTATGACGATCTATTGTGACATTGACCTTGGCTGACCTCATATAGTCGGACCGGCCTTTCTAAGTCGATTTGGAGGTTCCTTGAACTTGGCTGATCTCATATGGTCGGCCCGTCCCTCCTAAGTTGATCTGGAGGTACCGTGAACGTGACTGACTTCATATAGACGGACTTGCCGTTCTAAGTCGATCTGGAGAGACCTTGAACGTGACTGACCTCATACGGCCGGACCGGCCTTTCAAAGTCTATCTGGAGGGACCTTGTTCTTGGCTGACCTCATATGGCCGACCCGTCCATTCTCAGTCGATCTGGAGGGACCTTGACTTTAGCTGACCTCATTTGGCCGTCCCTGCCCTCCTGAGTCGATCTAGAGGGACCTTGACCTTGGGTGACCTCATATGGTCGGCCCGGCCCTTCTAAGTCCATATGGAATGTCCTTGACCTTGGTTGACGTCATTTGGCCGTCCCGGCCCTACTGAGTCGATCTGGAGGGACGTTGACCTTGGCTGGCCTCATATAGTCGGACCTGCCCTTCTAACTCGATCTGTAGGGTCCTTGTCCTTGGTTGTCGTCATTTGGCTGGCCCGGATCTTCTATGGCGATCTGGGGGGACCTACACCTTGGCTGACCTCATATAGACGGACCGGACTTCTAAGTCGATCTGGATGGTCCTTGAATTTGGCTGACCTCATTTGGCTGGCCCGGCCCTTCTAAGTCGATCTGTAGGGACCTTGACCTTGGCAGAACTCATTTGAACGGTCCGTCCCTTCTGAGTCGATCTGGAGAGACCTTGACCTTGGCTGACCTCATATAGTCGGACCGGCCCTTCTAAGTCGATCTGGAGGGTCCTTGACCTTGGTTGACCTCATTTGGCTGGCCCGGCTCTTTTGAGTCGATCTGGAGGGACCTTGACCTTGGCTGACCTCATATGGCCGACCCGGCCATTCTAAGTCCATCTGGAGTGACCTTGACCCTGGACGAACACATTTGGCCGTCCCGGATCTGCTGAGACAAACTGGAGGGACCTTGACGTTGGTTGACCTCATATGGGAGGCCCGGCCCTGCTAAGTCTATCTGGATGGTCCTTGACCTTGGCTGACATCATTTGGCTGCTCGGCCCTTCTATGACGATCTGGAGTGACCTTGACCTTGGCTGACCTCATATAGTCGGACCGGCACTTCTTAGTCGCTCTGGAGGGTCCTTGACCTTGGCTGACCTCATATATTCGGACCGACCCTTCTAAGTCGATCTGGAGGATCCTTGACCTTGACTGACCTCATTTGGCTTTCCCGGCCATTCTAAGTCCATCTGGAATGACCTTGACCTTGGCTGACGTCATTTGGCAATCCTGTTACTTTTGAGTCGATCTGGAGTGACCTTGACCTTGGATGAACACATTTGGCCGTCCCGGATCTGCTGAGACAAACTGGAGGGACCTTGACGTTGGGTGACCTCATATGGTCGGCCCGGCCCTGCTAAGTCGATCTGGATGGTCCTTGACCTTGGCTGACCTCATTTGGCTGGCCCGGCCCTTCTATGACGATGTGGAGTGACCTTGACCTTGGCTGACCTCATATAGTCACACCGGCACTTCTTAGTCGATCTGGATGGTCCTTGACCTTGGCTGACCTCATATATTCGGACCGACCCTTCTAAGTCGATCTGGAGGTTCCTTGACCTTGACTGACCTCATTTGGCTTTCCCGGCCATTCTAAGTCCATCTGGAATGACCATGACCTTGGCTGACGTCATTTGGCAGTCCCGGCACTTCTGAGTCGATCTGGAGAGACCTTGACCTTGGCTGACCTCATATAGGCGGACCGGCTCTTCTAAGTAGAACTGGAAGGTCTTTGACCTTGGATGACCTCATATAGTCGGACCGGCTCTTCTAAGTCGATCTGGAGTGTCCTTGTCCTTGGCTGACCTCATTTGTCTGACCCGGCCCTTCTAAGTCGATCTGTACGGACCTTGACCTTGGCTGACCTCATTTGAACGGCCCGTCCCTTCTGAGTCGATCTGGAGGGGCCTTGAATTTGGCTGACCTCATTTGGCCGTCCCGGCCCTCCTGAGTCGATCTAGAGGGACCTTGACCTTGGCTGACATCATATAGTCGGACCGGCCCTTCTAAGTCGATCTGGAGGGTCCTTGACCTTGGATGACCTCATTTGGCTGGCTCGGCCCTTCTATGACGATCTGGATGGTCCTTGACCTTGGCTGACCTGATTTGGCTGCCCGGCCCTTCTGTGATATCTGGAGGGACTTCGACCTTGGCTGACATCATATAGTCAAACCGGACCTTCTTAGTCGATCTGGAAGGTCCTTGACCTTGGCTGATCTCATATGGCCTACTCGCCCCTTCTGAGTCGATCTGGAGAGAGTTTGACCTTGGCTGAACTCATATAGTCGGACCGGCCCTTCTAAGTCGATCTGGAGGGTCTTTGACCTTGGGTGACTCATTTGGCCGTCCCGGCCCTCCTGAATCGATCTGGAGGGACCTTGACCTTGGGTGACCTCATATGGTCGGCCCGCCCCTGCTAAGTCGATCTGGATGGTCCTTGACCTTGGCTGACATCATTTGGCTGCTCGGCCCTTCTATGACGATCTGGAGTGACCTTGACCTTGGCTGACCTCATAGTCGGACCGGCACTTCTTAGTCGCTCTGGAGGGTCCTTGACCTTGGATGACCTCATATAGTCGGACCGGCCCTTCTAAGTCGATCTGGAGGGTCCTTAACCTCGCCCGACCTCATATAGTCGGACTGGCCCTTCTAAGTCCATCTGGATGGTCCTTGACCTTGGCTGACGTCATTTGGCTGCTCGGCCCTTCTATGACGATCTGGAGTGACTTTGACCTTCGCTGACCTCTTATAGTCGGACCGGCACTTCTAAGTCGATCTGGAGGGTCCTTGACCTTGGGTGACTCATTTGGCCGTCCCGGTCCTCCTGAATCGATCTGGAGGGACCTTGACCTTAGGTGACCTCATATGGTCGGCCCGCCCCTGCTAAGTCGATCTGGATGGTCCTTGAACTTGGCTGACATCATTTGGCTGCTCGGCCCTTCTATGACGATCTGGATTGACCTTGACCTTGGCTGACCTCTTGCGACCGTCCCGTCCCTTCTGAGACGATCTGGAGGGACCTTGACCTTGGGTATCTTCATATGGTCGGCACGGCCCTTCTCAGTCGATCGGGAGGTTCCTTGACCTTGGCTGACATCATATAGTTGGAATGGCCCTTCTAAGTCGATCTGGAGTCTCCTTGAACTTTGCTGACCTCATTTGGCTGGCCCGACCCTTCTAAGTCGATCTCGAGGGACCTTGACTGTGGCTGAACGCATTTGGCTGATCCCGTCCTTCTGAGTCGATCTGGGGGGACCTTGATATCGGGCTACCTCATATGGCCGGGCCGATCTTTCTAAGTCGATCTAGAGGGATTTTGACCTTGGGTGACCTCATATGGTCAGCCCGGCCCTTCTAAGTGGACCTGGGAGGACGTTGATCTTGGCTGAACTCATATGGCCGACCCTGCCCTTCTAAGACGATCTGGAGGGACCTAGAACTTGGCTGACATCATTTGGCCGGGACGGCCCTCCTGAGTTGATCTGGAGGGACCTTGAACTTGGCTGACATCATTAGGCCGTCCTGGCCCTTCTGAGTCGATCTGGAGGGACCTTGACCTTGACTGACCTTATTCGAACGGTCCGCCCCTTAGAAACGGATCTGAAAGTACCATGAACTTGGCAGACCGCTTTTGGCTGACCCAGCCCTTTAAAGTCGATCTGGAGGGACCTTGACCTTGGTTGACAACATCAGGCCGTCCCGGCCCTTCTGAGTCGCTCTGGAGGGACCTTGACCTTGGGCTACCACACATGGCCGGGCAAACACATCTAAGTCGATCTGGAGGAACCTTGACCTTGGCTGACCTCATTTGGCAGTCCCGGCCCTTCTGAGACGATCTGGAGCGACCTTGACCTTGGGTGACCTCATATGGTCGGCCCGGCCCTTCTAAGTTGATCTGGTGGGACGTTGATCTTGGCTGACCTCATATGGCCGACCCAGCCCTTCTAAGTCGATCTGGAGGAACCTTGAACTTGGCTGGCCTCATTTAAACGTTCCGCCCCTTCTAAATCGAACCGTAGGGACCTTGACTTTGGCTGACATCATTTGGCCCTCCCGGCCCTTCTAAGCCGATCTGGAGGGACCTTGACCTTGACTGACCTCATATGCTTGGACCCGCCCCTTCTAAATCGATCTGTAGGTTCCTCGACCTTGCCTGACCTCATTTAACCGGCCCGCCCCTTCTAAATCGATCCGGAGGGACCAGGACCTTGGCTGACCTCATATGGCCGACCCGGCCCTTCTGAGTCGATCTGGAGGCACCTTGACCTTGGCTGACCTCATTTGGCTGGCCCGGCCCTTCTTAGTCGATCTGGAGGGACCTTGACCTTGGCTAACCTCATTTGAACGTCCCGACCCTTCTACATCTATCTGTAGGGACCATGACCTTGGCTGACTTCATTTAACCGGCCAGTCCCTTCTAAATCGATCCGGCGGGGCCAGGACATTGGCTGATTTCATATGACCGACCCGGCCCTTCTGAGTCGATCTGGAGGCACCTTGACCTTGGCTGACCTCATTTGGCCGGACCGGCACTTCTCAGTCGATCTGGTGGGACCTTGACCTTGGCTGACCTCATTTTGCCGTGCCGGCCCTTCTGAGTCGATCTGGAGAGGCCTTAACCTTTGCTGACCTAATATGGTAGGACCGTCCCTTCTAAGTCGATCTGGAGGGTACTTTACCTTGGCTGACCTCATTTGGCTGGCGCGGCCCTTCAATGTCGTTCTGGAGGGACCTTGACCTTGGCTGACCGCATTGGCTGACCCGGCCCTTCTAAGTCGATCTGGAGGGACCTTGACCTTGGTTGACATCATCAGGCCGTCCTGGCCATTCTGAGTCGATCTGGAGGGACCTTGACCTTGACTGACCTCATATGGTTGGACCGGCCCTTCTTAGTCGATCTGGAGGGACCTTGACCTTGGCTGACATCATTTGAACGGCTGGCCCCTTCTAAATCGATCTATAGGGACCTTGACCTTGGCTGACCTCATATGGACGATCCGGCACTTCTGAGTCGATCAGGAGAGACCTTGACCTTTGATGACTTCATATGGTTGTACCGTCCCTTCTAAGTCGATCTGGAAGGTGCTTGACCTTGGCTAACCTCATGTGGCCGTCCCGTCCCTTCTGTGACGATCTGGAGGGACATTGACTTTGGGTGTATTCATATGGTCGGCACGGACCTTCTAAGTCGATCTGGAATGACCTTGACCTTGGTTGACGTCATTTGAACGGCCCGCCCCTTCGAAACCGATCTGAAGGGACCTTGACCTTGACTGACCACATTTGGCTGACTCGGCCCTTCTAAGTCGATCTGGAGGGACCTTGACCTTGGCTGATATCATGAGGCCGTTCCGGCCCTTCTGAGTCGATCTGGAGGGACCTTGAACTTGACTGAACTCATATGGTTGGACCGGCCCTTCTAAGTCGATCTGGAGGGTCCTTAACCTTGGCTGACATCATTTGGCTGACCCGGCAGTTTTAAGTCGACCTGGAGGGTTCTTGACCTTGGCTGACCTCATATGGTTGGATCGGCCCTTCTAAGTCGATCTGGAAGGACCTTGACCTTGGCTGACCGTATTTGGCTGACTCGGCCCTTCTAAGTCGATCTGGAGGGTCCTTGACCTTGGCTGACATCATTTGGCTGACCCGGCACTTTTAAATCGATCTGGTGGGAACTTGACCTTGGCTGACATTATCAGGCCGTCCCGGTCCTTCTGAGTCGATCTGGAGGGACCTTGACCATGGCTGACCTCATTTGGATGACCCGGCACTTTTAAGTCGACCTGAAGGGTCCTTGACCTTGGCTGACCTCATTAGGCTGTCCCGGCCCTTCTAAGTCGATCTGGATTGACCTTGACCTTGGCTGACCTCTTGTGGTCGTCCCGTCCCTTCTGAGACGATCTGGAGGGACCTTTACCTTGGGTATCTTCATATGGTCGGCACGGCACTTCTCAGTCGACCGAGAGGGACCTTGACCTTGGCTGGCATCATTTAAACGTCCCGCTCGTTCTAAATCGATCCGGTGGGACCTTGACCTTGACTGACCTCATATGCTTGGATCGGACCTACTAAGTCGATCTGGAGGGACCTTGACCTTGGAAGACCTCATTTGGCTGGCCCGACCCTTCTAAGTCGATCTGGAGGGACCTTTACTTTGGATGACCGCATTTGGCTGACCCGGCCATTTTAGGTCGAAGTGGAGGGTCCTTGACCTTGGTTGACATCATTTGGCTGGCCCGGAACTTAAATGTTGATTTGGAGGGACCTTGACCTTGGCTGACCTCAATTGGCCGCCCCGGCCCTTCTGAATCGATCTGGAGGCACCTTGACCTTGGATGACCTCATTTGCCTGGCCCGGCCCTTCTAAGTCGATCTGGAGGGACCTTGACCTTGGTTGACATCATCAGGCCGTCCTGGCCCTTCTGAGTAGATCTGGAGGGTCCTTGACCTTGACTGACCTCATATGGTTGTATCGGCCCTTCTAAGTCGATCTGGAGGGTGTTTGACCTTGGCTGACCTCATTTGGCTGGCCCGACCCTTTTAGGTCGATGTGGAGGATCCGTGACTTTGGTTGACCTCATTTGGCTGGCCCGCCCCTTCTAAGTCGATCTAGAGGGACCTTGACCTTGGGCTACCTCATTTGGCTGACCCGGCTCTTTTAAGTCGACCTGGAGGGTCCTTGACCTTGGCTGACCTCATTTGGCCTGCCCGCCCCTTCTAAATCGATCCGGAAGGAACCATAACCTTGGCTGACCTCATTTGGCTGGCCCGGCCCTTCAATGTCGATCTGGAGGGACCTTGACCTTGGGTGTCATCATATGGTCGGCCCGGCCCTTCTAAGTCGATCTGGAGGGACGTTGATCTTGGCTGGCCTCATATGGCCGACCCAGGCCTTCTAAGTCGACCTAGAGGAACCTTGAAATTGGGAGACCTCATTCGGCCGTGCCGGCCCTTCTTAGTTGATCTGGAGGGACCTTGACCTTGGCTGAGCTCATTTGGCCAGCCCGCCCATTCTAAATCGATCCGGAATGAACCATGACCTTGGCTGACCTCTTTTGGCTGACCCGGCCCTTTTAAGTCGACCTGGAGGCTCCTTGACCTTGGCTGATCTCATTTGGGTGGCCCGGCACTTCAATGTCGATCTGGTGGGACCTTGACCTTGGCTGACATCATTTGAAAGGCTGGCCCCTTCTAAATCGATCTATAGGGACCTTGACCTTGGCTGACCTCATATGGACGAACTGGCCCTTCTGAGTCGATCTGGAGGGACCTTGACCTTGACTGACCTCATATGGTTGGACCGGCCCTTCTTAGTCTATCTGGTGGTACCTTGACCTTGGCTGAATTCATTTGGCCTGCCCGCCCCTTCTAAATCGATCCGGAAGGAACCATGACCTTGGCTGACCTCATTTGGCTGGCGCGGCCCTACAATTTCGATCTGGAGGGACCTTGACGTTGGCTGAGCGCATTTGGCTGACCCGGCCCTTTTAGGTCGATGTAGAGGGTCCGTGACCTTGGTTGACATCATCAGGCCGTCCTGGCCCTTCTGAGTCGATCTGGTGGGTCCTTGACCTTTGCTGACATTATTTGAACGGCTGGCCCCTTCTAAATCGATCTATAGGGACCTTGACCTTGGCTGACCTCATATGGACGAACCGACCCTTCTGAGTCGATCTGGAAAGGCATTGACTTTGGCTGACCTCATTTGGCCAGCTCGCCCATTCTAAATCGATCCGGAAGGAACCATGACCTTGGCTGACCTCATTTGGCTGGGGCGGCCCTTCAATGTCGATCTGGAGGGACCTTGACCTTGGCTGAACTATATGGTCGGCCCGGCCCTTCTAAGTCGATCTGGAGGGACCTTGATCTTGGCTGGCCTCATATGGCCGACCCACGCCTTCTAAGTCGACCTAGAAGAACCTTGAAATTGGGAGACCTCATTCGGCCGTGCCGGCCCTTCTGAGTTGATCTGGAGGGACCTTGACCTTGGCTGAGCTCATTTGGCCAGCCCGCCCATTCTAAATCGATCCGGAATGAACCATGACCTTGGCTGACCTCTTTTGGCTGACCCGGCCCTTTTAAGTCGACCTGGAGGCTCCTTGACCTTGGCTGATCTCATTTCGGTGGCCCGGCACTTCAATGTCGATCTGGTGGGACTTTGACCTTGGCTGACATCATTTGAAAGGCTGGCCCCTTCTAAATCGATCTATAGGGACCTTGACCTTGGCTGACCTCATATGGACGAACTGGCCCTTCTGAGTCGATCTGGAGGGACCTTGACCTTGACTGACCTCATATGGTTGGACCGGCCCTTCTTAGTCTATCTGGTGGTACCTTGACCTTGGCTGAATTCATTTGGCCTGCCCGCCCCTTCTAAATCGATCCGGAAGGAACCATGACCTTGGCTGACCTCATTTGGCTGGCGCGGCCCTACAATTTCGATCTGGAGGGACCTTGACGTTGGCTGAGCGCATTTGGCTGACCCGGCCCTTTTAGGTCGATGTAGAGGGTCCGTGACCTTGGTTGACATCATCAGGCCGTCCTGGCCCTTCTGAGTCGATCTGGTGGGTCCTTGACCTTTGCTGACATTATTTGAACGGCTGGCCCCTTCTAAATCGATCTATAGGGACCTTGACCTTGGCTGACCTCATATGGACGAACCGGCCCTTCTGAGTCGATCTGGAAAGGCATTGACTTTGGCTGACCTCATTTGGCCAGCTCGCCCATTCTAAATCGATCCGGAAGGAACCATGACCTTGGCTGACCTCATTTGGCTGGCGCGGCCCTTCAATGTCGATCTGGAGGGACCTTGACCTTGGCTGAACTATATGGTCGGCCCGGCCATTATAAGTCGATCTGGAGGGACCTTGATCTTGGCTGACGAAATTTGAACGGCCCGCTCCTTCGAAACCGATATAAAGGTACCTTGACATTGGCTGACCTCATTTGGCTGGCCCGGACCTTCTAAGTCGATCTGGAAGGACCTTACCTTGGCTGACCTCATTTAACTGGCCCGTCTCTTGTAAGTCGATCTGGAGGGACCCTGACCTTGGCTGACCTCATGTGGCCGACCCGGCCCTTCTGAGTCTATCTGGAGGCACCTTGACATTGGCTGACCTCATTTGGCTGGCCCGGCCCTTCTAAGTCGATCTGGAGGGACGTTGATCTTGGCTGGCCTCATATGGCCGACCCAGGCCTTCTAAGTCGACCTGGAGGAACCTTGAAATTGGGAGACCTCATTCGGCCGTGCCGGCCCTTCTTAGTTGATCTGGAGGGACCTTGACCTTGGCTGAGCTCATTTGGCCAGCCCGCCCATTCTAAATCGATCCGGAATGAACCATGACCTTGGCTGACCTCTTTTGGCTGACCCGGCCCTTTTAAGTCGACCTGGAGGCTCCTTGACCTTGGCTGATCTCATTTGGGTGGCCCGGCACTTCAATGTCGATCTGGTGGGACCTTGACCTTGGCTGACATCATTTGAAAGGCTGGCCCCTTCTAAATCGATCTATAGGGACCTTGACCTTGGCTGACCTCATATGGACGAACTGGCCCTTCTGAGTCGATCTGGAGGGACCTTGACCTTGACTGACCTCATATGGTTGGACCGGCCCTTCTTAGTCTATCTGGTGGTACCTTGACCTTGGCTGAATTCATTTGGCCTGCCCGCCCCTTCTAAATCGATCCGGAAGGAACCATGACCTTGGCTGACCTCATTTGGCTGGCGCGGCCCTACAATTTCGATCTGGAGGGACCTTGACGTTGGCTGAGCGCATTTGGCTGACCCGGCCCTTTTAGGTCGATGTAGAGGGTCCGTGACCTTGGTTGACATCATCAGGCCGTCCTGGCCCTTCTGAGTCGATCTGGTGGGTCCTTGACCTTTGCTGACATTATTTGAACGGCTGGCCCCTTCTAAATCGATCTATAGGGACCTTGACCTTGGCTGACCTCATATGGACGAACCGGCCCTTCTGAGTCGATCTGGAAAGGCATTGACTTTGGCTGACCTCATTTGGCCAGCTCGCCCATTCTAAATCGATCCGGAAGGAACCATGACCTTGGCTGACCTCATTTGGCTGGGGCGGCCCTTCAATGTCGATCTGGAGGGACCTTGACCTTGGCTGAACTATATGGTCGGCCCGGCCCTTCTAAGTCGATCTGGAGGGACCTTGATCTTGGCTGGCCTCATATGGCCGACCCACGCCTTCTAAGTCGACCTAGAAGAACCTTGAAATTGGGAGACCTCATTCGGCCGTGCCGGCCCTTCTGAGTTGATCTGGAGGGACCTTGACCTTGGCTGAGCTCATTTGGCCAGCCCGCCCATTCTAAATCGATCCGGAATGAACCATGACCTTGGCTGACCTCTTTTGGCTGACCCGGCCCTTTTAAGTCGACCTGGAGGCTCCTTGACCTTGGCTGATCTCATTTCGGTGGCCCGGCACTTCAATGTCGATCTGGTGGGACTTTGACCTTGGCTGACATCATTTGAAAGGCTGGCCCCTTCTAAATCGATCTATAGGGACCTTGACCTTGGCTGACCTCATATGGACGAACTGGCCCTTCTGAGTCGATCTGGAGGGACCTTGACCTTGACTGACCTCATATGGTTGGACCGGCCCTTCTTAGTCTATCTGGTGGTACCTTGACCTTGGCTGAATTCATTTGGCCTGCCCGCCCCTTCTAAATCGATCCGGAAGGAACCATGACCTTGGCTGACCTCATTTGGCTGGCGCGGCCCTACAATTTCGATCTGGAGGGACCTTGACGTTGGCTGAGCGCATTTGGCTGACCCGGCCCTTTTAGGTCGATGTAGAGGGTCCGTGACCTTGGTTGACATCATCAGGCCGTCCTGGCCCTTCTGAGTCGATCTGGTGGGTCCTTGACCTTTGCTGACATTATTTGAACGGCTGGCCCCTTCTAAATCGATCTATAGGGACCTTGACCTTGGCTGACCTCATATGGACGAACCGGCCCTTCTGAGTCGATCTGGAAAGGCATTGACTTTGGCTGACCTCATTTGGCCAGCTCGCCCATTCTAAATCGATCCGGAAGGAACCATGACCTTGGCTGACCTCATTTGGCTGGCGCGGCCCTTCAATGTCGATCTGGAGGGACCTTGACCTTGGCTGAACTATATGGTCGGCCCGGCCATTATAAGTCGATCTGGAGGGACCTTGATCTTGGCTGACGAAATTTGAACGGCCCGCTCCTTCGAAACCGATATAAAGGTACCTTGACATTGGCTGACCTCATTTGGCTGGCCCGGACCTTCTAAGTCGATCTGGAAGGACCTTACCTTGGCTGACCTCATTTAACTGGCCCGTCTCTTGTAAGTCGATCTGGAGGGACCCTGACCTTGGCTGACCTCATGTGGCCGACCCGGCCCTTCTGAGTCTATCTGGAGGCACCTTGACATTGGCTGACCTCATTTGGCTGGCCCGGACCTTCTAAGTCGATCTGGAGGTACCTTGACCTTGATTGAACTCATTTGGCTGGCACGGCCCTTCTATGTCGATCTGGAGGGACCTTGACCATGGCTTACCTTATTTGAACGGCCCGCCCATTCTAAATCGTTCTGTAGTGACCTTGATCTTGGCTGACTTCATTTAACCGGCCCGCCCCTTCTAAATCGATCCGCAGAGACCTTGACCTTGGCTAAACTTATTTGGCCGTCCCTGCCCTGCTGAGTCGATCTGGAGGGACCTTGTCCTTGTTTGATCTCATTTGGTCGTCCCGGCCTTCTGAGTCGATCTGGAGGCACCTTGACCTTGGATGACCTCATTTGCCTGGCCCGGCCCTTCTAAGTCGATCTGGAGGGACCTTGACCTTGGTTGACATCATCAGGCCGTCCTGGCCATTCTGAGTCGATCTGGAGAGACCTTGTCCTTGGCTGACCTCATATGGCCGTCCCGTCCCTTCTGAGACGATCTGGAGCGACCTTGACCTTGGGTGACCTCATATGGTCGGCCCGGCCCTTCTAAGTTGATCTGGTGGGACGTTGATCTTGGCTGACCTCATATGGCCGACCCAGCCCTTCTAAGTCGATCTGGAGGAACCTTGAACTTGGCTGGCCTCATTTAAACGTTCCGCCCCTTCTAAATCGAACCGTAGGGACCTTGACTTTGGCTGACATCATTTGGCCCTCCCGGCCCTTCTAAGCCGATCTGGAGGGACCTTGACCTTGACTGACCTCATATGCTTGGACCCGCCCCTTCTAAATCGATCTGTAGGTTCCTCGACCTTGCCTGACCTCATTTAACCGGCCCGCCCCTTCTAAATCGATCCGGAGGGACCAGGACCTTGGCTGACCTCATATGGCCGACCCGGCCCTTCTGAGTCGATCGGGAGGCACCTTGACCTTGGCTGACCTCATTTGGCTGGCCCGGCCCTTCTTAGTCGATCTGGAGGGACCTTGACCTTGGCTAACCTCATTTGAACGTCCCGACCCTTCTACATCTATCTGTAGGGACCATGACCTTGGCTGACTTCATTTAACCGGCCAGTCCCTTCTAAATCGATCCGGCGGGGCCAGGACATTGGCTGATTTCATATGACCGACCCGGCCCTTCTGAGTCGATCTGGAGGCACCTTGACCTTGGCTGACCTCATTTGGCCGGACCGGCACTTCTCAGTCGATCTGGTGGGACCTTGACCTTGGCTGACCTCATTTTGCCGTGCCGGCCCTTCTGAGTCGATCTGGAGAGGCCTTAACCTTTGCTGACCTAATATGGTAGGACCGTCCCTTCTAAGTCGATCTGGAGGGTACTTTACCTTGGCTGACCTCATTTGGCTGGCGCGGCCCTTCAATGTCGTTCTGGAGGGACCTTGACCTTGGCTGACCGCATTGGCTGACCCGGCCCTTCTAAGTCGATCTGGAGGGACCTTGACCTTGGTTGACATCATCAGGCCGTCCTGGCCATTCTGAGTCGATCTGGAGGGACCTTGACCTTGACTGACCTCATATGGTTGGACCGGCCCTTCTTAGTCGATCTGGAGGGACCTTGACCTTGGCTGACATCATTTGAACAGCCCGCCCCTTCTAAATCGATCTGTAGGGATCTTGACTTTGGCCGACCTCATTTGCCTGGCCCGGTCCTTCTAAGTCGTTCTTGAGGGACCTTGACCTTCCATAACCTCATTTGAACGGCCCGCCCCTTCTAAATCGATCTGCAGGGACCTTGACCTTTACTGACCTCATATGGCCGGCCCGGCCCTTTTAAGTCGATCTGGAGGGTCCTCGACCTTGGCTGACATCATTTGGCCGTCCCGGCCCTCCTAAGTCGGTCTGGAGGGACCTTGACCTTCCATAACCTCATTTGAACGGCCCGCCCCTTCTAAATCGATCTGCAGGGACCTTGACCTTGGCAGACGTCATTTAACAGACCCGCCCCTTCTAAATCGATCCGGAGGGACCTTGACCTTGGCTGACCACATTCAACCGGCCCGCCCCTTCTAAATCGATCCGGAGGGACAATGACCTTGGCTGACCTCATATGGCCGACCCGGCCCTTCTAAGTCGATCTGGATGAACCTTGACCTTGGCTGACCTCATTTGGCTTGAATGCCCCTTCTAAATCGAGTAGGGTAGTCCTTTGACTTCGTTGACCTCATATGGTTGGCCTGGACCCTCTAAGTCGATCTGGAGGAACCTTGAACTTGGCTGAATACATTTGGCCGCCACGGCCCTTCTAAGTCGATCTGGATTGAACATGAACTCGGCTGTCCTCATTCGACCGGCCCGGCCCTTCTTAGACGATCTGGTAGGACCTTGACCTTGACTGACCGCATTTGGCCGTCTCGGCCCTTCTAAGTCGATCTGGAGGGACCTTTACCTTGGATGACCTCATATGGCCGATCCGGCCCTTCTAAGTCGATCTGGAGGGAGGTTGACCTTGGCTGTCCTCATTTGGCCGTCCCGGCCCTCCTGAGTCGGTCTGGAGGGACCTTGACCTTCCATAACCTCATTTGAACGGCCCGCCCCTTCTAAATCGATCTGCAGGGCCCTTGACCTTGACTGACCTCATATGGCCGGCCCGGCTCTTCTAAGTCGATCTGGAGGGTCCTTGACCTTGGCTGACATCATTTGGCTACGACCGCACCTTCTACATCGATCCGGAGGGACCATGACTTTGGCTGTCTTCATATGGCCGAACCAACCCTTTTAAGTCGATATGGAGGGACCTGGACCTTGGCTGACATCATTTGAACGGCCCGCCCCTTCTAAATCGATCTGTAGGGATCTTGACTTTGGCCGACTTCATTTGCCTGGTCCGGCCCTACTAATTCGTTCTTGAGGGACCTTGACCTTGGATGACAACATTCGAACGGCCCGCCCCTTCTAAATCGATCTGTAGGGACCTTAACCTTGGCTGACCTCATCTGGCTTGCCCGGCCTTTCTAAGTCGTTCTTGAGGGACCTTGACGTTGGATGACCTCATTTGGCTGGCCCGGACCTTCTAAGTCAATCTGGAGGGACCTTGACATTGGCTGACCTCATTTGGCTGCACCGGCTTTTCTGAGTCGATCTGGAGGTAGCTTGATCTTGGCTGAACTCATTTGGCCGTCACGGCCCTTCTAACTCGATCTGGAGGGACCTTGACCATGGCTGACCTCCTTTGGCTGGCCCGGCCCTTATAAGTCGGTCTAGAAGGACCTTGAACTCGACTGACCTCATTCGGACGGATGGGAGCTTTTAATTGGATCGGGATTGTCCTGAGATTTCGGCAGACCTCATTTGACCGGCTCGGCCCTTTTAAGTCGATCTGGAAAGACCTTGAACTTGACTGACCTCATTTGGCTGTCACGGCCCTTCTAAGTCGATCTGGAGAGACCTTGACCTTGGCTGATCTCATTGGGCTGTCACGGCCCTTCTTAGTCGATCTGGAGGTACCTTGATCTTGCCTTTAACTCATTCGGCTGTCCTCGCCCTTCTAAATCGATCTGGAGGTACCTTGACCATGGCTGACCCCATTTGGCTGTCACGGCTCTTCTAAGTCGATCTGGAGGGACCTTGACCTTGGCTGAAGTCATTTGTTCGGACCGTGGCTTTTGAATAGATATGGAGGGACCATGAACTCGGCTGACCTCATTTAATCGTCCGGCCTCTTCTAAGTCGATCTGGAGGTACCTTGACGTTAGCTGACCTCTTCGGCCGTCAAGGTGCTTCTGATTGAATCTGGATAGACCTTGACCTTGTCTGACCTCATTTGACCAATCCGGAGCTTCTAAGTCGATTTGTAGGGTCATTGAACTCGGCTGATCTCATCTGGCCGGCACGGAGATTATTTAGTGCTTCGGGAGTGTCCTCGAAGCTAGGCTGACCTCATTTGACCGGCCCGGATCTTCGAAGTTTATCTAGAAGGTCATTGAACTCGGTTGACCTCATTTAGCTTGCCCGGCGTTTCTAATTGTATCGAGAGAGACCTGCGACCTCAGCTGACCTCATTTGGTAGGCCCGGCCCTTCTAAGTCGATCTGGAGGGTCATTGACCTCGACTAACCTTATTTGTCTTGCTTGGCGTTTCTAATCGGGTCGGAAGGGTCCTGCAATCTCGGTTGAACTCATTTGACCGGCCCGGCCCTTCTAAGCCGATATGGAGCGTCATGGATCGCGGTTGACTTCATTTGACTTGTCCAGCGTTTTTACTCGGATCAGAGGGTGCTGCGACCTCGGATGACCTCATCTGAGCGGTGCGGCCCTGATAAATAGATATGGAAGAACCTTGACTTTGGCTGACCTCATGTGGCCGGTCCGGAACTCATAAGTTCATCGGGATGGTCCGTGGACCTCGGCTGATATTAATTGACCGGGCCGGCGCTTCTAAGTCGATCTGGAGGGACTTTATCCTCGGCTGACATCATTTGGACTGCCCCTCGTTTCTGATTTGATCGGGATGGTCCTGGGACCACGGCTAACCGTATTTGACCGGCCCCGGCGCTTCTAAGTCGTTCTGGAGTGACATTGTCATCGGCTGACCTCATTTGGCCGGCCCGGAGCTTCTAAGTCGATCTTTTTGTGCGGATCGGGATAGACCAGACGCTTCGCAGGACCTCAGTAGACCGGCAAGACGATTTTATGTGGATCGGGAGAGACCTGGAAAATTGCGTGACCTCAATTGGCCGGCAGTGCCTTTTTATGTGAACCGGAAGTTTCCGGGTGAATCGGCCAACCTGAATTTGCCGGCACGGTACTTTTATGTGGATTGGTAGGGGCCTCGGGCCTCGCCTGACTTCAATTGGTTGGCCCGGAGCATCTAAGTGGATCTGGAGGGTCGTGGGTCCTCGGCTGACCTCATTTGACTGGCCCGGACCTTCTAAATCGATCTGAAGTGACATTGTCATCGGCTGACCTCATTTGGCCGGCCCGGAGCTTCTAAGTGGATCGGGAGGGTACAGGGATCTCGGCTGACCTCATTTGACCGGCGCGTCGCTTATAAGTCGATCTGGAGTGACCTTAAACTCGGCTGTCCTCATATGGCCGGCCCTCCGCTTCTAAGTCGATCGGGAGGGACCTTGGATCTCGCTGACCTCACTTGGCCGGCCCGACGCTTCTACGAGGATCGGCAAGGACCTCGGACCTCGGCTGACCGATTTGGCCGTCCCGGTGCTTCTAAGTAGATCGGTACGTACTTGGTATCTCGCTAACCTCATTTGGCAGGTTCGTCACTTCTACGTGGATGGGGAGAGACCAGGGACCACGGCTGACCTCATTTGGCCAGGCGGCACTTCTGTGTCGATCGGGAGGGATCGGGACATAGGCTGACAAATTTGGAAGGATCGGAGCCTATAAGTGGATCGGAAGGGACCTGGGACCTCGGCAAACCAATTTGGCCGGCCCGGAGCTTCTAAGTGAATCTTGAGAGACCTGAGACCTCGGCTGAACTCATTTCAACGGCTCGGAATTTCTAGGTCGATCGGCAGGGACCTTGGACCACGTCTGTCTTCAATTGGCCGGCCCGGCCTTTGATGAAGATCGGGAGAGACCTGAGGACTCGCCTGAATTCAATTGGCCGGCGCAGGCCTTTTATGCTGATCGGGAGAGACCTGGAGACTCGTCTGAGCTCAATTAACCGGCCCGCTGCTTTTATGTGGATCGGAAGGTACCTTTGGCTTCGCCTGTCCTCGATGGTACATCCCGGCCCAGTTATGTGGATCAGGAGGCTCCTGGTGACTCGCCTGACCTCAATCGTCCGGCCCGGACCTTTTATGTGGATCTGGAGAGACCTGAGGCCTCGCCTGACCTCAATTGTCCGGTCCGGCCGTTTTAAGCGGATCGGGCAAGACCTGGGGCCTAGCCTGACCTCAATTGGCCGGCCCGGCCTGTTTATGTAAGACGGGAAGTCCCTAGAGCCTCGCTTAACCTAAATGTGCCAGCCCGGCCGTTTTCTGTATTCTAACTCGCCTAAACTAAGAGTGCCGGCCCGGGTCTTTTATCTGGTCTGGTCGTAGCTAAGCACTCGTCTAAATTATATTGCCGTCACGGACCTTGTATGTAAGATGGGACAGTCCTGTGGCCTCGTCTAAACTAAGAGGGCCGGTCGGCCGTTTTATGTAGGGCGGGACGGACCTAGGTCCTCGCCTAATCTAAAAGGGACGAAAAAATAAAATTTATCCATTACTTTTTGATGGAATTGAAGGCTTTATTTATCATAGTTATAATGATCCGATTTAGTTCAAATATGCACCGTTTTGATTGACAATTTATTGCCATTGTGATGGTAATTTCATTATGTCTTTCTCATAAAGTCCCTCGTCCCTATTGGCAGAGAACTGGGAGAGTCGATTCTCACCTGCTTCATTTGAGGCTAATTTCTTACCAGCAAAATCATTCGCCATGGGCATGAAAAGGTTGTAATCACTTGGTGCCAGGTACGGACTATAAGGTGGATGCATATGTTCTTCCCAGCTAAGCTCTCTTAGCTTCCGACGAGTAACTATCGATGTTTGTGGCCTGGCGTTGTCTTTTGGAACACAATTCCTCTCCTATTGGCCTAAGCAGGCCGCTTCTGTATTTTCTCTTTACTGGTGTCAATGGTTGATGAGCGCTCAAACAAAACTACGAGTCAAGCAATCACAAAATTGTGTGAGAAGTTTTTTAGTACGAAATCTTATCTTTCTAACGCCAACTATTGTTACCCGATCGCACTTATACGAAGCGAGATCCAGATTACTAAAGCCATCTATTGGAAAAATAATCGATTTCTATTTACTACACCCAATATATAATAAATGTAACGTACAATAATGTGAGTGATGTTAAGAAGACTCCCTGTATGTCGGGCTCGAGTGTGTTGAATATAATAGTGTTAATAAATAATAAATATTATAAAGAATCCCTATAAACTGGGCACGAGGAATTTTGTAATATACATAATAAACTGCATGTTACGCGAGCGCATTACACGAAGAAAAATTCATATATCGTAAGTTCATCATATGTGTACATATAGAAAGGTCCATACACCGTGAGACATAACAACGGACGTGGGGTCGTCTCGCATCGATATCGATCGGATAAAGGAAGCAGGACGGGCGGGGGATCGTTCCGCATTGAGATCGAGCTGATAATGGTGGCGCGACGAGCGGGAGATCGCTCGCTTCGAGTTCGACCAGATAATTGCTGCGGGACGGACGTGGGGTCGTTCTGCTACAAGATCGAGCGGATAGGGGAAACGCGACAGGCTTGGGGCGTCCACTTTGAATTCTACCAGTAATTGGTATCGGGACGGACGAGGGGTTGATAATGGATGAGTGACGGGCAGGGAATCGCCCGCATCGAGTTGGATCAAATATGGGCGGCGTGACAGACGAGGCGTTGTTCTGAATTGAGATCGGATATGGGTTGCGGGACTGATGGGGAAACGCTCGCTTCGGTTTCGTACGGATAAGGGTAGCAGGATTGGCGGGGTGCCATTCCACATCAAGATCGAGTGGATAAGGAATACCTAAGGGGCACGGATAAGGGCGGCGGTACGGTGGTATGTCATTCTGCATCGAGATAGAGCGGATAGTATAGGCGGGAAGATTGTTGGGTCGCCTGCTTCGAGATAGACCGGATCAGTGCGACGGGACAGGCGTGATTCGTTCCGCATCGAGATCGAGCGGATAATGGTGACGGGACAGGCGTGGAGATGCCCGATTTGAGTACAACCAGATTTGGACGGCGGTTTTGGCGGGGGCTTGTTCCGCATCGATTTCTAGGGGATAACGATGGCGGGATTGGTACGGGGTCGCTTGCTTTGAGTTCAACCGGATAAGGGTGGTGGTTGTGGCAGGGAGTCGTTCCGCATCGAGATCGAGCGGATAAGGGCGGCGGGTAGGGCGGGTGTTTTCCCGCTACGAGTTCGACCGGATAAGGGCGACGGGACAGGCGCGAGGTCGTTTCGCATCGACATCGACAAGACCGTCCAGATGGACATGGGGTCGATTCGTATTAAGTTTGAGCGGATAAGCGAGGTCTAACGGATGGGGGGTCATTCAGCATCGTGATCTAGCATATTAGGGCGGCGGGATGGGGTGACAGCCGCTTCTTCGACCAGTTAAGTGCGGGATGACAGACGTGGGGTCGTTCCGCATCGAGATCTAGGGAATAAGGATGGCGTGATTGGCGGGGGATCACCCACGTCAAGTTCGTTCGTATAAGCGCAATGGGACGGGTGGGGTTAGTTCTACATCAAGTTCAAGCAGATAAGAGTGGCGGAATAGTAGAGTGTCGCCCACATCAAGTTCGTTCATATAAGTTCGCTGGGATGGACGACGGTCGTTCCGCATCGAGATAGACGGTTATTTGCTGCGGGACGGGCGAAAAGTTGGCCGCTTCGAGTTCGACCGAATAAGGACGGTAGGACGAGCGGGTGTTTTTACGTATAGTGATCGAGCGGATGAGATTGGCGGAACGAGAGTGAGGTTCGCTTGCTTCGAGTTCAACGTGATCAGGGCGGGTGGGCGGGCGGGGGTCGTTCTGCATCGGCACCTAGCGGTTAAGGGTTGCGGGACGTGCGGGTGGTCGCCCGCTTCGAGTTCGAACGGATAAGGATGCCGGGACGAGCGGGGAGTTGTTCCGCATTGAGATCGAGCGGATAAGGGAAGTGGGACTGTTGGTGGGACCCGATTATAATTCGTTCGGATAAGGGCGACAGGACGGACGGGGAGTCGCCCGCTTCCAGTTCGACCGTATAAGGGCGGCTGGACGGACGTGGGATCGTTCCGCATCGGGATCGAGCGGTTAACGGCATCTGGACGGGCGGTGGTTCGCACGCATCTAGTTCGACCAGATATGTGCGGTGTCACGGGCGCAGGGACACTCACTTCGTGTTCGACCGGATAAGGGCGGCTGGACGGACGAGTGGTCGTTGCGCATAGAGATCGAGCCGTTAAGTGAGACGGGATGGACGGGATTTCGCACGCATAGAGTTGGTATTAATAAGGGCAGCGGGACGAGCGGGGGTCGCCCGCTTCGAGTTGAACCGGATAAGTGTGATGGAACAGGCGTAGGATCGTTCCGCATCGAGATCGAGCGGATAAGATCGGCGAGACGGGCGGCGGGTCGATCCGCATCGAGTTGGACCGGATAAGGGTGGCGGGACTGTCGGAGGGTTGTTCCGTATCGAGATCGAGCGCATAATGTTGGCTGGACGGGCTGGGATATGCCCGCTTCGAGTTCGACTGGATAAGGGGAGCCGTTGGGCGGGGGGTTGTTCCTCATCGATATCGAGAGAATATGGGCGGTGGGACAGGGAATGGTTTGCCGGCTACAAGTTCGACCAGATATTACTGTCGGGACGGACGGATAGTCGCCCGTTTCGAAATCGACCGGGTAAAGGCTATTGGAAGGACGTCGGGTCGTGCCGTATTCGGATTGAGCGAATAAGGGTAGGCGGGACGGTCGACGTTCGGCCGAAACGAGTTCGACCGGATAAGAGCGGAAAGACGGACGTGGTGTCGTTCCGCATCGAGATCGAGCTGTTAAGTCAGGCGAGGCGGACGGGAGGTCGAACACATCGAGATCAACCGGATAATAGGGCGGATCGGGTGGTAGGTCTTAATTCATCGAGATCGAACAGATAAGGTAACAGCGACGGTCGAGGGTCGACGTCTTCCAGTTCGACCGGATAAGGGTGGAGGAATGGGCTGGGGATCGACCGAATCAAGATTGAGCAGATAAGAGAGGCGAAACGGGCGGGAGGTCTTTCCGCATCGAAATAGAGCGGATAATGGAGGAAAGACGTGCTGAGAGTCGCCCGCTTCGAGTACGCCGGATAAGCGCAGCAGTTTTGGCGGGGAGTCGTCTCTATCGAACTCCTATCCTTCATATCGTCTCTTATCTGTCACACAACCCTCGCTACGAACATTATTATAGCTATTCTCTCTTTCTCTTTGTAGGTCTGTCTATCTATCTGTCTTTCTGTCTATTTCTCTCTCTCTCTCTCTCTCTCTCTCTCTCTCTCTCTCTCTCACGCTCTTTCTCTCTCTCTCTCTCTCTCTGTGTTCGTGTTCTCGTTTGCATGAGAGAAATGTGAAAAAGACACTATCTGTCCACCAAACGCATTCCCTACATCCTTCATATCCTCTCTTAGCTGTCTCACCTGCCTCGCTACACAGATTGTTATAGCTACTCACTCTTTTTACATGTACGTATCTCTCAGTCTGTCTATCTCTCTCTATCTCTCTCCCCCCCTTATCGGTGTTTATGTGTTTACGTGTGTTCTAGTTTGCATGAGAGAAATGTAAAAATGACAACGTTCTGTCCACCTAATCGCTTTCCCTCCGCCGTTCATATCTTCTCTTATCTGTCTCACCTGCCTCGGTACACAGATTGTTATAGCCACTCACTCTTTCTACTTGTATGTTTGTCTCAGTCTGTCTGTCTCTCTCTCTCTCTCTCTCTCTCTCTCTCTCTCTCTCTCTCTCTCTCTCTCCCTCACTCCTTCTCTGTTTGTGTGTGTAAGTGTTCTCGTTTGCATGAGAGAAATATAAAAATGACAACGTTCTGTACGCCAATCGCTTTCCTCTATCATTCATATCCACTCTTAATTGTCACACCTCTCTACCTACACACATAGCTATAATTATGTTCTTTTTCTCTTTTTAGGTCTGTCTGTCTGTCTGTCTGTCTGTCTTTCTGTCTGCCTGCCTGTCTGTCTGTCTATCTGTTCTCTCTCTCTCTCTCTCTCTCTCTCTCTCTCTCTCTCTCTCTCTCTCTCTCTCTCTCTCTCTCTCTCTCTCTCTCTCTCTCTCTCTCTCTCTCTCTCTCTCTCTCTCTCTCTCTCTCTCTCTCTCTCTCTCTCTCTCTCTCTCTCTCTATCCCCGTCTGCCTGCCCCTCGCTTTACCATCATCCCCAACTTCCCCCTTCTCTCTTCCCCTCTCTTTACCATCCCCCTTCCTTCCCCTTCTTTACCTCCCCTCTTTCCTTCCCCTCTATCTGTTCATAATTCTTTAAGTACGCGTTTAGTAACGCTTTGCAGCTGCTTCCAGCAATGACTCGACGTTTTCCGCCTCGCTTCGTTACCGCTTCCTGTGCGTTAATCTTAATTAATCTACTGAGAGATTAATTGATTTTATAAAAGTATGAACAATTTTGAAAAATTAGCGAGACAAAGGTCGAGAAAGAATAAAAATATATTTCTTCGAATCTTTTGTTATAATTTTCCATAAAATTTAGAACTTGCGAGGTTCATAAATCTTGAATTATTTCGGTCGAATAATTATTGGACAATGCGGAATTTCGAATTAAATTGTAAAAAATATAACTTAAAATATAAGCACACACGTACACACATGTGTAAATATATATATATATATATATATATATATAAATATATATTTATATATGCATATATATATATGTATATATGGGGGAGAGCGTGGAATCCGACCATCACCCGCTGTTAGTGTCGCTAGATGGAAAGGGAAAGAGGACAGGAAAAGCAGAAGGGATAAGGGGGGGCGAGAAGATTGCGAAATGGTCGGAGAGAGGTGGGGAAAGGATTAGAGAAAGGATAGAGTGGGAATGTAGTGGGGATAGGGGAGTAGAGGAAGAATTGGGGAGGAAAGTTAGGCAGATAGGGACGGAGTTAAGGGAGGTAAAGGAGAGTAAGGGAAAGGAAAGGAAAGGCTGGTGGGATGAAGAATGTGAGGAGAAGAGGAGAGAGGCAAGGAGAAGGTTGAGGAAGTGGAGAAAGGGAGGGGAGGGAGGGGAAGGTTACAGGGAAGCAAGAGCGGAGTACAAGCGGATATGCAGGGAAAAGAAGGAAAGGGAGAACGAGAGATGGGTGAGGGAGGCGCAAGAGGCGAGGACAGAAAAGGAGGTGTGGAAAATAGTAAACAGGGAAAGGAAAAGGGGAAAAGGGGTGAAGGAAGGAATAGAGCTGAAAGAATGGAGGGAGTATTTCATGAGGTTGCTAGGAGGGGTGGAGGGGAGAGTGTTAATAGGGAGCGGGGAAGGGAGGGAAGAGGATGAGGAGCCAGAGATAAGTAGGGAAGAAGTGACGAGGGCGATAGGTATATTGAAAGAGGGGAAGGCTGCGGGGGAGGATGGGGTGCCCAGCGAGGTATGGAAATATGGTGGGGGAAGGGTGGCAGAGTGGGTATGGGAGGTATGTGGTAGAGTGTGGAGAGAAGAGGGGTGGCCAGAGGGGTGGAAGGAAGGGGTGATAACGCCAATCGTGAAAAAGGGGGCGGGAGATAGGGTGGAAGAGTATAGAGGGGTTACGCTAATGCCGACGATTTACAAGGTATATGTTGGGGTGTTGACAGAAAGGTTAAGAGAGGAGGTAGAGAGGAAGGGGATGGTACCACCGAGTCAAACAGGGTTCAGAAAGGGAATGGGAGTGATGGACAACATTTACGTGATAAATTATTTAGTGAATAGGCAGCTGGAAAGGAAGGGCGGGCGGGTAGTGGCTACATTTCTGGACCTAAAGGCGGCATTTGACTCGGTGGATAGGAAGGTGCTGTTTGAAGCGATGAGGGAAAGGGGGGTGAGGGAGGGACTAAGGAGGAGGGTAGAGGAGATTTACAGGGAAACGAGGAGTAAGGTGAGGGTGGGGGGGAGGTTAGGGGAGATTTTTAGACGGCGAGGGGGGTGAGGCAGGGATGTCCGTTGAGTCCGTGTCTCTTCAACCTGGTTATAGCGGATGTAGAGGAGAAGCTAAGGAAAGGGGGATGGGGGGAATAAAGCTGGGGGAGGAGAAGGTGTTCTGTTTGGCGTATGCGGACGACATGGTGTTGTTGGCGGAAAGCGAGGAGGGGATGGTGCACATGCTGGGGAAGATGGAGGGTATCCTAGACAAGAAAAAGCTGGAGGTGAATGTGGAGAAGACGAAGGTGATGAGATTCAGAAAGGGGGGGGGGAGAATGGCGGAGGTGAAGTGGAGATGGAAGGGAAAGAGAATCGAGGAGGTGAGGGAATTCTCATACTTAGGGTATAGAATGCAGAAGAATGGGAATCAGGAGGCGCATGTGATGGAAAGAATCAGGAAGGCGGGGGCATTGGTTAGGCAGGTCTGGGGAATAGGGAAAAGAAGGTTTGCAGGGGATTGGGAGAGAAGGATATGGCTGTATGAGAGATTGGTAGGGACGGTGATGGAGTATGGAGCGGAGATATGGGGGTGGAGGGAGCGGAAGGAAGTGGAAGCGATGCAGGAGAGGTGGATAAGGTGGACACTGGGGGTAAACTGGTGTACTTCAGGTTATTTGATAAGGGAGGAGCTAAAAAAGGACAAATTTAGGATAGGGACTGGGAGAAGGGCGGTGAATTTTGAGAGGAAATTGGAGGAGGGAAGGGGTGGGGTACTGGCGAGAAAATGCTGGGAGGAAATGAAGAGGAGGATAACGGAGGGAAAGGGGTTATCGGGATGGGAGGAGGAGAGAAGGAAATTCTGGGAGGAGAGGGGCAATGATATAAAGGAAATGGAGGAAAGGAGAAGGGAGGGGCAGGGAGTGTATGATGGTTGGGAACAAAGGGACAGGGAGTTGCAGAGGGAGGAAGGAGAGGAAAGGATTAGAGGGGGGAGGTATAATAGGTGGTATAAGGAGGTGGGAGGAGAAGAAGTGCCTGAGTATCTTAGGAAGGGATGGGAAGAGAGTAGGTGGAGGAGGGTGGTGAGATTCAAGTTGAATAATGAGATGAGAGGGGCAACGTACTGGGAGGCGGAGGAGAAGAGGAGGTGTAGGATGTGTGGGGAGGGTGAGGAAACGTGGGAGCATGTGTTGGGAGAATGTAGGATAAAGGAGGATGGGGAGAGTTGGTGGGGGAAAATGAGGGAGGTGTTGGGGCAAGGAGGGGAAGGTGAGTGGTGGATGAGGGAGCTGGAAAAGACGAGAGGGGAGGAAAGGATGAGGGAGAACGGGGGAAGGGAAGAATGGGAGTGTGAATCGGAAAGGAGGTGAATGTATGTATGTGTGTGGAACCGGAAGCCCATGGTCAGGGAACTAGAGCTCTCTCTCTCTCTAGGATAATAAATTTAGTTTAGCAATAAAATTATTAGTTGTTAAATTAGGTTAAGTTGTTATTTGACTAATAGATTATATTAAGTTGACTAGTAAGTAAGATAATTGTAAGTTAGTTATAAGGTAGATTTAGATAGATGTAAGTGGATATAAATATGGACATGGTGTGGTGGCTAGGGGGAGTGAGGAGGAGATTGTAAAAGGATTGTAAGAGGCTTGGGTACGCTCCTCGGAAAAGCGCCTTCAAACCCCGAGGGGAAGAATAAAATATCTATCTATTATTATTATTATTATTAATATTATTATTATTATCATTATTATTATTATCAGTAGTAATAGTAGTAGTCGATGTAGCATAAAATCGATTAGTCCTACAGGGAAAACCACAAAAAAGCCCTGACAGTTCTACCTGATAGGTAGTGTGTAAACGAACTCATGTTTTAATTTTATATTAAAATAATATAATATACAAGTATTCACTAATCATTATTAAGAAAATATTCGATAGAATACTATTTTATGTCGTAGATTTTTATATTGATTTTTATATGTGTCAATTAGATAGATATTTTATTCTTCCCCTTGGGGTTTGAAGGCGCTTTTCCGAGGAGCGTACCCAAACCTCTTACAATCCTTTTACAATCTCCTCCTCTCCCCCCCTTGCCTCCACAACCATGACCATATTCCCATCCACTTACATCTATCTAAATCTACCTTATGACTAACTTAAAACTATCTTACTTACTAGTCAACTTAATATAATCTATTAGTCAAATAACAACTTAACCTAATTTAACAACTAATAATTTTATTGCTAAACTAAATTTATTATCCTAGAGAGAGAGAGAGCTCTAGTTCCCTGACCATGGGCTTCCGGTCCCACACTCATGCATACATTCACCTCCTCTCCGATTCACACTCCCATTCTTCCCTTCCCCCGTTCTCCCTCGTCCTCTCCTCCCCTCTCCTCTTTTCCAGCTCCCTCATCCACCACTCACCTTCCCCTCCTTGCTCCAACACCTCCCTCATTTTCCCCCACCAGCTTTCCCCATCCTCATTTATCTTACATTCTCCCAACACATGCTCCCACGTTTCCTCACCTTCCCCACACATCCTACACCTCCTCTTCTCCTCCGCCTCCCAGTACCTTGCCCCTCTCATCTCATTATTCATCCTAAATCTCACCACCCTCCTCCACCTACTCTCCCCCCATCCCTTCCTCAAATACCCAGGCACCTCTTCTTCTCTCACCTCCTTATACCACCTATTATACCTCCCCCCTCTAATCCTTTCCTCTCTTTCCTCCCTCTGCAACTCCCTGTCCCTTTGTTCCCATCCATCATACACTCCCTGCCCCTCCCTTCTCCTTTCCTCCATTTCCTTTATATCACTGCCCCTCTCTTCCCAGAATTCCCTTCTCTCCTCCTCCCATCCCGATAACCCCTTTCCCTCCGCTATCCTCCTCTTCATTTCCTCCCAGCATTTTCTCGTTAGTACCCCACCCCTTCCCTCCTCCAATTTCCTCTCAAAATTCACCGCCCTTCTCCCAGTTATATGTGTCAATTATATTTATTATTTTCTATACATATATCGTGGAACGAATTCGTACCTACGTCGTATATAACACGCATCACTACGATACACATACTACCATCAAACAGAGATATACATATGAGAGACTTAAAAGGGCGAGTTCACAATCTATTAATACTACTTACTCTACCCCAAACGAAACTGATTATTATGTACGCTTGAGGGGAGAATAACCAACACAAGCTTATATTCCTATACAATAGACGCATGATCGGGACAGCATTATATACTTCAATAATATTTACTTGAATAATACTGCCAAACCAGAATAGAATTATTAATTATGTAGGTGGTCAACAAAAAACCAGCCATCGGTGGTTAAATAAAGTATAATTGGCAGAAATTGTATAAATTTAATTAGATTTCTATTTTATTTCTTAAATCATTATTCATATTGAGTTAAATTGGAAAGAAAGTTTCTGTATATTTTTCCGGCCGATGGCATTACGATCGTATAACTTTAGAAGTATTAATTAATCAATCTGGTTATAATTGTGTGCCTTTAAAAGTTGTATTACGGAGTATTTTAAGAAAGATTATGATCATATTAAAAACTTGATTTACTTTTGTATTAAAATACAAAGAAACTTTCTCCTCAAATTAATATTTCAATTATTAATGTCATTAATTGTTGCGTCCGGCGCAACTACGAGAGCGTTTTAAGGTCACGTTTCGCACCGTATGAAGGTCAATTCGCACAGAAAAACTGTCCTCCGTCTCTTCCTTAGCGTCAGAGTTATAGACCCGCTGGTCACGATGGAAAGAGTGGAGATACTATGCTAGGTTACCGAAGGCCGTTAGCCAATATCGCTCGCCTAGTGGATCTTTTGTTGGCTCTTGGTTAGGTTGCACGTAAGAAATAGCGCCGTTTTAATATACCAAAAAATGATTTATTAGAGTGAACTGTAGATGTTGTGTTGTGCTCTGACAAAGATGTATAACATCGTGATTGTTGTATGATCTGATGTACAATGCGTTCAAATTCTAAGTTCTTAGAAATAATTCTTGACTGACTGTGACTCGATTGCTCCTTTTAGTTAATGTATATCTGCTGACTGACTGTTCGATACTGATTTCCCGGCGCTCTTCAAATATTAAGTACGTCGGAATATTAGGAGAAGGAAAGGGAAGAGCGATGTTGATTGGCTACGCAAGGACAAAGACATTCCTTCAAATTGTTTATGCTTTTGAAGAAAGTCTTTGTCAAAAAGATCGTATAAAGCGTTACGGTAACGAATATACATTTAAAATCGTGACCGAACGGAAAACAAATAGGTAGCGAAAAACGGATGGGAAAAACAAACATTGAAGCAAGCGTATGCAAAGTCGATAATCGGATCAAAGACGAATTATCTGCTCTTAGATGTCTCGTTTTTATAAGAGCGGATAATCTTTACAAAGGTATAGAGGTTAGAGAATAAAAAAGAGTAAAGAAAAACGCTTGTTGCTCGACTTTGCTTTCTCGTGCTTCAACATTAATAATTATTATTATTTAATGGAAATTAACTAGAATTATATTAATAATATCAATTGTCTAGAATTTTCGATGTACATTTGATATGTTCAATATTATGTTTAAAGAATGAATAACATTAGTTACATGATTATTTTATTCATCATCTATGAAATTTCTATCATATGTATGGATATATTGATAATATATAATACGATTATCGGTTGCTCGGCGTTCGACTCTCGCTTTATTTATATAATAAGCCAAGAAAAATTATAACCGTGCACCAATAAATGGAAATTACATAAATGGAGTAATAATACTAGCAAATAATTCGATATTCCTTTTCATGATAATTGAGAAAATCTGGAAAAACCCCTGTAATTATAAAAGAGGACATTATTAAATATTATCATTTCAAGATATTTTTATATTATTGCAAATATTTTACTATATTTCCTTAATAATATCTCGTTGTATATGTCATTAGGATCAGAAGTATTACACTTCTTTGGTTCTGTGGAATATGATGTAGAGATATTTGATGGATTCATGGACTACTAATTGGTACAGTCTCTGTTTCCGCAGCAATGTAACTACAATATGAGAAAAAAAAAACAAATTACTTATGGTACATTTGAAGTCTAATAGGTTCAATCGATCCGGATCAGAAGCTGTTATGTTTCGTTCAAGGACGGAAGACTAAAGTAACTCAAATTAACCGCAACAAGTTCCAACAATGATATTATCGTTAGGAAAGCACCTTACTGCGAATTGAACGAAATATTAATTTTACGCATTTTTCCATTTCTTTACTTTTATTATTTTCTTTTTTTTTATTGAAAATAAAACATTGTTACTATTTACCAGGTAGATCAAACCAGGATGTTGCCAAGTCGTATAAAGGTACCCAAGTTGTGAAAATACCACCCAAATTAAATCAAGTATAGCAAGTGTTAATATCATTGCTCGACCTCTTGCCGGATTATCAATATAATAATGTTGACATGTTACATGAATCTCCACACTGACACACAGCATTGTCATGCCAATTGCCCACGAACAGAAAATATAAAAAATATCGATATTGTCTTTTTGATTGAAAATTCTTATTAATTTTCCTGAGAACGGATAATAATTAATACATTTCATATAATTTATATTTCAACATAAGATTCATTATTGAAAAGATTATATTAATAATGATAATATTAATACGATAAATTGAAATGCTCGAACATTTTTAAATTTGTCTTTCTGAATACTTCATAATTATTTCAATTAAACGATCTAAACATTAACATTTTAAAAAATCATTAAAAATCATGAACAAATATTGATCCATTTGATGTGTTTTTTTTTATTAAAAATACTTTAGAGTCGTCTGAAAATGTTAAAAATGCTCAATTAATCTTACAGTATACTTACTAAGAAAGCTAATTATTTATTTAAAAATTTGAATCGACATTCAGAATTTTTATTTTATTAGAATAATTGTCAAGATTTCCTTGAAACTTTCTGAAATGAATCTTCGTATCATGAAGATAGATTAATTAAAAAACCAAAACCAAAATGTTTAATCACAGAACCAAACGAAATCGGTTCCTTTTCGGTTTGTCTCAAAGACAATTGTATTATGCATCTCTATTCAAATCGATTAACTAACCGATAAACAAGCGATTCAATCATTATCAAAGAAGCAAATAAGCAAACCAATTAGTGTCATTGACTCGTCCACCGTGAAATATCCTAATTCAGATAACTCTAAGTATACTTTCTTCTCTGTTTAATATTATAGAATAATATATCAAAGACAAATTACACGATGTGAAATATAATGTAAAATAATAATAAAAAAACCAATTCAATTTTCTGTGGCACATAATATAGCATATTATAAAACAGTGAATCGTAGTATTAGATATAAAATTGTAGAAAATAGTGTATAATATAGCGACTCTAATAAACATAATGCATAGATACGTATATAGAATCACGCAATTGTCTACACCATGGGACATAAAAAAGATGTCCATGAAAATAAATCCTTCCGTTAGATATTAATCGTTATAAAATTCAAATATCATTTAACTTATCCAGAAAATGCAAGAGAAAAGTTCGTGGAGTCTTTCATTATTGTTACTTTATCAGCCATTTTGTATTCGTTATCTCTTCTAGATACTTGTCTTCTTCAATATATGCTTCTCTTCTTCTAACACGTCACCAACGCGGTCGTTTAATGAATGACAATTACAATCAATTAGAGTAGCATATTCCGGTTTCACCTTCCTGTCTTCCGTCACGCCATCGAAACCAATCCCGAGTTTTCCTCGAGCGTGCGCCGTTTAGATTCAATTTAGCAATTATTGACGTAAGTGTAAATTACCATCATTACAAATATTAATATGTTATCAATAATTTTGATTTTCATTCTCTTACTTATCATTTTTTTTTAATTTTGTAATCTCTTCTTTCGATTGCTTCTGTCGATCATTCTCAATATTTATATCCATATCATTTACATGTTACTTTTTGAGAATAGAATTTTGTTTATCTTCTGTTCGAAGTGAGGGTAGGAGAAATTTTTTATTTTTTTTTTTTGTATCTATTAATTTATATTAATTTATTTTTCATGAATGCAACATTGAATCCTATAAAGAACATTTGTTGTATTAACTTCTTTTCTTGTAATAAGTACGTATTACGTTAATTAACAAATATATTTTCTTCTTTGTAAAGTAAAAAATAATAAAAATATGGATGGAGAGAATATTTATTTTCATATTTCTTTTCTTTCGGAATATTATCTTTCCTTCATTTTATTTACCATGTAACCAAATTCATATTGCATAGATTAATAAAAGCTTCTGCTTCTTTCTTATTGAACGGAATTAATAATTTTGATTATATTCTCTTATAATAAAAATATCTATTGGAAGTTAATATTCACATTTTTAGTTTCGGTTTGTAAAACATCGGCCAAAAATGTTGTTTATGCAAAAAATATTCACTTATCGATTTTTTGTTTATCATAATAAAAATTGTTCTATGCACGAATTAATCAACATTGGATGTATCTGCTTTTTTTTTATTAAACATCGTTCTTACATACGAACAATTACGTTTATAAAAGAGTCGTTTGAAATAATCAACCATAATCCAATGGTATTTAATGCTTTTAATTTTCGAAACTGTCGAGTAATATTATCTAAAACGGTGTGTTCTAACATTTGGAATATAATGATATTATCTATAACAGATCACCGGCAATTACCTCAACGCTTTGGCATAGCTCGAATTTGAAAAAAGAAAAAAAGAAAAATATATATCTATGTATCTTCAGCATGGAAATCACACATGAAATTACATGACAACAATCAAGGTCAGTGGAATTACTATATTAACTAAAATTATCAACGGCTTCAAGAACTTTTGTATGTTTCTTGGGAATATTATAAACCAACATGCTGGATTTAAATACAAGGCTTTTCCTTTTTAAACATCGTCCTTGTATTTAAGTAATTCATTAAGATCCATACCGTATTGATTATGTGATCGAGATTAACATGGAAAAAGAAAAAAAAATATTTATAATAGCATTAAAACGAGCTTTTGCGAAAGTAATACGGCATTAGTTTACAAAGATTTAATTGAATGGTGGAGTAAGGAAACAATACGTTATTGAAATGATCGAAAGATAGACAGCTTTAATTAGATGATACGATTGAGTGAGATCAGAAAGATTATCGAATTGCCGTCAGGAGCGTGGATTAAGGTGGAATTTACCTCGAACGAACTAAGGTCTTTTCATACCTTCGAAAGAAGTCGACGTATATCTCCTCACGAAGAAGAAATGAAGACCAATTATACAGCTGATAATGTTCTTGGATATCGATCTAATGATAATTTGAATAGCACTTGATTAGCAAACTATAGATACGATAATAGTATCTATTTCAAGGCCTTTGGTAAAATTAGAAATGATAAGTAAATTCTTAGGTAGATTAAGTATGATTCTGAAAAGGAAACTCTGTCGATCGATGCTGTAGTAGAAGAAGTTGAAGGTAAGTGTAAAGATTATGAATCGTTTATAATTCAATAGACGATAGATTTTATCTCGGCGATGATGATTCCAGAGATAAAATTAATTGTAATGCGAAGGATGTTGGTGTCTAGTCGATCATTAAGTTAGCAAATCTCGAAATAAATTCGAATATACTAAACGTGGTGTATTGTAAAAACGAAGTTAAATGGACGATCGGGACCAATAATAATAATATGAAAATAACAGAAAATAGTATCGAGAATGTAAATGATTATGAGAGTAGAAAGTTTAACTTTGAATCGAAGAATGAGTTCTGAAAGTTAAAGTTCCGAAACAAAAGATGAGTTCAGAAACAAAAGGAAGTTTAAAAAATCAAAATTCTTAAAGCTGCAGGAACAATTACAAGATTTATTGTTTGTCAAGATAATAATGTCTGACCAGAAATATTTTTAAATGATAGGAGAAATGTTGTTTCTACGTATTCGTCACTATGTTATCGTTATTCCATCAATTTCAAATAAGTATTTATTCCATAGGATCAATATTTAAAATTGCGTTTACCGATATTCATCACATATCCTATATGACACGCCTTTCATGTATGCTTTTAAAAGTGATAGAGATTAATAAAATTGATGTCGAGGTAGATTGAATTTCTAGTCATCGATTTTTAAAAAGGATTACGTAAATGAATATGCTCGCAATGCGTTAGTAATGCGTATTCCCAGTTCAAAGCTCGTCATGTCATCCGCGTTTCCATCTTCCTCCTCCCTGAGTGTGCGTCCACGCATGCCTGCAATATAAAAATCTTTCTCTTGAAAGCTTTCCATTACCCCTGGTATTTTAAAGGTGTACACCATCAATGAGAACGGGCTTAATTCTTGACCGATTTTGATGAGCAAGATCTCATTATTAAAACAAAGGTTTAATCTAATGGGTATTGTTCACGAATATTTAAAAAAGCTTTATTTTCTTAGAAAAAAATCGTTTAAGAAATGGTATTTTTTTCGAATATTTCATGCACAAATAAAAACATTTTTTCAACATTCGAAAACAATGAGCGATACATGAAATGTTCGTTTTTTGTATGAGATCTTGTTCATCAAAATTTACGGCCAGCGACGACGCCTATATAAATAATAGAACTATCTCATGCCCATCTTTTGATAACACCATCATATATGTACATGTTCCGAGCTCCATGTAAAGGGAGTAATCATTTTAACGCACTAACCAAATTGTTCTAAATACACTTTTATTTCGTTAATAAATTATTATAAATCATTAATATATCCACGGAAATAACTTACGCTTTCATCACTTATATGCAGAAATAATTAAATGATGAATATATGTTAGTCATAGACCTTAAGGAAAATAACGAATAATACTAAGTTCAACGAGTCACGCATCGGCCATATTGTCGGCAAGCGGAAGCTTCGCTCATCCCCACCACCGACGCCGTCGACGTCCATGCTTCACTCAAGCCGAGGCTTCGCCGTCACCACCATTAGCATCCACAGCTCGCGCAGCCGAGCCCCGCCATGCCTACATCAAGAGCAAGCGCCGACCAACGAAGATGCGAGTGGGAATGCAGGGCCTTGATTGGCTAACTTCCAGATATAAGCAGCGGCTTCGCTCTACTCTGGGGATCTCTATGGGTTTTTGAAACTTTTATCCCATACCTGATTGATGCTTTATAACAAACTTATTCTTCATGTCGTTTAATCCTACTCGTCCATTATTAATGCAGATTGAAGGGTCATTAACACTAGGTACTGCTTTCTTCACTCCTGGGAAACATAAAAAAAAACACTCTGGGGAAACGATATTATTCTTCATTCTACTGCAATACGGAAAAGTTCTCAGTGCATTTGCGTGAGTTCTCTCCCTTGTTCAAGGGTGCTCTGGCATTTTATTAAGGAACTATCTCTTAAATTCACCTCTCGCATCTCTTGCTGTTGGTGCTGTAGTGTTGTGCTAGTGCTTAAAAAGATTAGAAGATTCATCCGTCTGCGTTATCTCGACTCAGGGGACCGGTATAGGCCGGGTCAAAAGAAGAGCTGGACAAGCAGGCTCCAGCGGAAAATCAATATTCGATTCCTATATCCAGTTCTAGGGAGGCGGACAAGCCTTTTTCATCCAAGAGACTTAAAAGAGGAAATGCATCATCATCTTTCTTGAAAAATTCAGGTATGGATTAAAAAAAACCGCTGAGAGTTCGTTACCTCATACATAATGTCGAAATTTACTTATGTTTTACTTTCTATTAAAATAATATAATATAGAAGTTCAGTAATTATTTTTAAAAAAATATTCTTATTTCTTGTCACAGATTTATATACTAATTCTTATATGTGGCAATTATATATATTATTTTCTATGCATTTATCGTAAAACAAATGCGTACCGATGCCGTATCTAGCTAGATCTCTGAATGACGTACACTACCGTCAAAGAAGGATATACAGATGAAAGTTTGAAAAGGACGAGTTTACAGTCAACTAACATTAGATACATTACCCCATTGAAATCAATTGATATGATGCGTAAGAAAGGAAATATCAACATAAACTCATACATCGATACAATACACGCATGCTGGGGTCAATGTAATCCGCTTGTATTCGTAGTTTATATTTTGTTAATAAGATTATATTATCCTCATTATTTAATTACCCTACATTTCTTTGCAAAATTACTTCTTACATCACTAATTTAGTTCTATTTATTATTAGATTTTTCTAAAAATTAACTTCTTATGACGCAAATTTATGAACAATTCAGATATATGGACATGGGTGTGGAGGCTAGGGGGAGTGAGGAGGAGATTGTAAAAGGATTGTAAGAGGTTTGGGTACGCTCCTCGGAAAAGCGCCTTCAAACCCCGAGGGGAAGAATAAAAATATCTATCTATCTAAGAACAATTCAGACTTAGAAAAAAAATCATTAAAAACTTCATATATGATATAACTAATAATTTCAAAACATTAACGTTAATAATTAAAATAATTATCATTACAATAATTATTATTTATATTATAATAATTACAGTTCTACATAACTTTACAAAAATTAGACTTAAGCAACTTATAAAACAAATGACATTTTATTAATCAATGATGATACATCAATTATAAGACAGAATAATACGAAATAAATACAATCTAATATTATCGAAAAATAGAAAATTATCGGAAAAATTAATTATTATTGATAAACATATTTAATAGTAAAATAAAATAAAAAATTGTCAATTGTCAACATCTTTTAGTTAATTTCTAATTGTAAACTGTAAAAAAAAAAGGAAAAAGTAAAAACAAATCACTGCTGGATAAAGCAACTAGCGAAAGAATAGCGATTCATTTTCACTACCTACTTCTACAATAACAACATATTCCAATACCATAATAACATCAGCAGATTTAATTAATAGTACTTGGTCTATAAGCAATAGCCAACATTATTCCATCTCTGGTTACATTTTCTTACACTTTCTAAACCATTCTTTCGCTTTCATAATCCAATGTATTAAATTAAAAAAATTAAAATTCATATACAATACAGGATATAATAAATGAGAAATTATCGATATTTAGACTCTTTATGCATCGTTGCTTCGTCTAATATTAAAATCTATGACTGCTTTAGTCCCCCAGTTAATATCGCGCCTATTCGCCAATTTAAGTTTCATAACCATTTAGAAATTTGCAATTACTATTATCTGTAAAAAAAGGTCATTATAATAATTAATACGTCGACTGACATGGTGGTCATATGTGATCGCAGATACTTTCTCCTGTGAAAACACTAGTCATCAGTGACTAGAGTACTTCGAATGTTTATAATTGTAAAAGTTTAATGAACGTTGACGGTTAATGAATTTTGGACTTCTTGGTCAATTAGAAAATACTTTGAAATAACTTTCTTGCCACATGGGTAAGCATATTGTCTTATATAACCATATTTATTATTATTTTGACATTATATGATTAGAATAATAAAAGTACTTTCCTGGCGTCCTGAGCAAAACAAGTGATTTCGGTGCGGCGGTCGAGGGGTTAATGTTACATTGGTATAGTATTTGTATACATTTTAAAGTATAGTGTCATCCTTAGTTTACCGTTCGTATGTTTATATAGCTTCTTTTCAAACATCGGTAGCTTTTACAAATTGATTTCTGTAGACAATTTACGCAAACTTTTTCCAAATAGGGAACCAATAAATATAACTTGTAGACATACATAATATCATTGTTGCTATCAGTTTAGGAGATAATATTATTACAGAAATAACACAACTAATAATTTGTGCAAAATTTCTTAAGACTAACGATGTACATATTTTGAATGTACTCTTGAAATCCTGAATATCACTTGTTAATCGACTTAATGTTTCACCAGTTGGATATTTATCAAAGAATGCAACAACTTGCAGAATCCTAGATTTGAATATATTTTGACGTTATTTCATTGCAACTCATTCTCATACATGAGAAAGTGTATGAACATAAACGAAAGTAAAAAACACCTGCAACATTTAATTTTGTTATGATTCAAAAGTATAAAGAAAAAACTATCCTCTATCACTGTTAAAGATATATAAAATGTACATACTTGTGCAAGTAATCTTCATTTGTAAAATTGCCGCACTGTTCAACTTCGCTGTCATCACTTGATGAAATCCTACGGACACGTTTTCAAGTATGTCCAATCTCAAAACTTGAATCAGAATCAAGATATTCAAAATCCATTGGGGCAACTAAATTTTAGTTCCAATTATAAAATTAGATGATTTTCTAAACTTAGATTTGCTAAATTTAAATACAGATTGCAGCACTTACTCATAGTGTCAGTTAAAAAGATTTTCACAAAAAAAGTAAAACTTGTTTAGAATACATTGATGTACGTATATAATAAACTTATAGGCGAAATGCTACCACAAGCGATCAAACATGGTCTGTCACATCTGAAGAATATTTAGCAACTGGTCATAAGAAACAGTTGTACGTTCGCGGATTATTCCAAGCTTGGTGATAGCTGATAGTTGCGGGTTTGCGGAATATTCCACGCAGAATAATTATCATATCTCCACGAGAATAATTACCTTGCAGTTAACGGAAAAATAGTGTGTTCTTTATATCAAATAATTCGCAGTATAGACATTATGAGTAAGATATTATTTGATGATATATCTATATATATAGATAGTACGGTCACGCAAATTATTTCTTAAATGTTGGTATTAACTTAACATAATTGTTACACATACGAAAGTGTATCACTTTAAAAAGCCAGAGGATAAAACATATCTATTAATCTACTTTTTAAACAAAGATTGATTATAAAATTAAAGGAACTTAATCTTGTACGTCTATTGAAAGCAGCGCCATTATTTCTTCTACATGTTTGTATTTGTAGAACACATTGATAGATGGCACCGGAGAGTGTAAGCTATAGTGCTTTGTGCTATATATAAATAATCACGTGAGTGAGATAGAATGCGTTGGAGAAATATATATATATTTATAAATCTATGAAATATTAACAAAATAAAATTTACACAATTTATAAAGGCTTTAGTAAAACAAAAGAAAAGTTCAGACTGAAATCATTGTGTGATGAACGTGCGTAGCGTACGATGGTCGGCAGCCATGAAGAAAGAAAACTTTGTTTTTTGTGTTTCCCTTGTGGTGGGTGGACAGTTCTTAAAGATGAAGATGATCCTCTTAACCTGTAATAAACGAGTTGTTTATAAAACTTTTTTAGTTAGTTGTAGAACATAGATAATTTTACAGGATAAAACTTTCAAAAAACCTGTACTCATGACAGTTGTTGGATATCAGTTCACCATGAATGGGTAAGAAAGAAAACGTGTCTGTGATGGAATTAATAAGAGAACAAGTTGGTAATTCTGCCACTAGAGACGTGGCAGCAGACGATGTTACAGCGGCAAAGTTTCGGATGGTGGCCACTTAACGTAGTTACACGAACTCGTCATGAAAAGAGATTTTTTTATCTCAAAAAATATTTTTGATATCTACTTTTTTTCTTTTTTTTTCTACATTTTGTAAAAATAATTAGCGTTTATTATTGGATGCATGAAACAACTACGTATCAATCGAACTTGAATCGAGAATGAAGAAGAATGGATTAGTGTGTTATTAGTTGGTCGAGGGTGATGTAAATTCTAGCAAGGGGTTTAAAAGACGGAAGATTCGTGGATATTTTTATTTTTATTTTATTTTCGAAATTTTCCGAAACTTCGCTTTGATTTCTCGTTTCGTTTCATGCTTTTTTTCTTTTGTCTTTCCATCTAGTTTATCTTTCTACTTCGTGTGTCATATTTCGGTCTGAATCTTTCTTGTTCGTTTTTCTTTTTTCTTTTCGGCGGGTGTAAATCTTACAATTCTTTTCAACGTTTTTCTTAATTAGATGTGTAATATTTATTGTATAGTTTTATTGACGTACGTTATATACATATACATACATACATATATACATATATATAGGTATAAGGAGGTGAGAGGAGAAGAGGTGCCTGAGTATCTGAGGAAGGGATGGGGGGAGAGTAGGTGGAGGAGGGTGGTGAGATTCAGGATGAATAATGAGATGAGAGGGGCAAGGTACTGGGAGGAGGAGGAGAAGAGGAGGTGTAGGATGATGTGTGGGGAGGGTGAGGAAACGTGGGAGCATGTGTTGGGAGAATGTAGGATAAATGAGGATGGGGAAAGTTGGTGGGGGAAAATGAGGGAGGTGTTGGAGCAAGAAGGGGAAGGTGAGTGGTGGATGAGGGAGCTGGAAAGGAAGAGAGGGGAGGAAAGGACGAGGGAGAACGGGGGAAGGGAAGAATGAGAGTGTGAATTGGAAAGGAGGTGAATGTATGTATGTGTGTGGAACCGGAAGCCCATGGTCAGGGAACTAGAGCTCTCTCTCTCTCTAGGATAATAAATTTAGTTTAGCAATAAAATTATTAGTTGTTAAATTAGGTTAAGTTGTTATTTGACTAATAGATTATATTAAGTTGACTAGTAAGTAAGATAGTTTTAAGTTAGTCATAAGGTAGATTTAGATAGATGTAAGTGGATGTAAATATGGTCATGGGTGTGGAGGCTAGGGGGGTGAGGAGGAGATTGTAAAAGGATTGTAAGAGGTTTGGGTACGCTCCTCGGAAAAGCGCCTTCAAACCCCAAGGGGAAGAATAAAAATATCTATCTAATAAAAATATATATCTATCTAATGTCGTCGATTGGTTCACAAACAAAAAATGAATAATTTAGTTGCCTGTTTACTCCGATCTAGTTACCCGCCCCGTTTTCGATCAGTGCTAGACTTTACCGGAATTTGGGCGTTTTCGCTCCTTATTACAACCTGAGCTCTTCTGGAATATCGCTATGTTGCCCGTGTTTATTTGATTTAAATCAGGGAATACACTTCGTTCTCCGGTTGGAATTATTGACCCAATGTCGTTAAATAATAATAGAATTTTAATTCTTTAACAAAAATTATTGAACACTTTATTTGAATGAAATAAAAGAAAAGAAAAAAATTACAAATAAACCACGAAAGAGTACAAAATAAAACACAAAAAGTACGAAATAAACGTAAGGAAAAGTACAAAATAAAACGTAAGAACTTAAATACTTGACCCTTAAATGGAACTCTATGAAAAGAGGAATAAATTATTAGATCATTCGTCTTTTCTTTTCCCTAATTTTTCCATTCCGCTTGATTCTTACTATGCAGAGATAAAAATTTGTTCGACAAGTTATAGATTTTATTCCGCACGGCAATCACGAAGAAAAGAGAAGAAAAGAAAAACAAACAGGAACTAATAATAAAATTTTTTATAAAACGAAAAGAAACGTTTTCTTGCTTTTTCTCTATTAAATGTATTATTTAAATTTCTTTCTATTTTAAATTCTTTACTACATCATTTTAATCGACATGGCTCTATATACAATTTGTAGAACATCAAGGCGCCATAACTGGGTGAAATAGTGATCGAAATTGCACATTGTAGTTGGATTCGTATCGATATTCTTCACAACTTTTGTTTCACCTAAAATATCGATTTCGATATAAAGAATTTATTATGACTTCTGTATGACAAGAAGGGCGTCCTCTACGAAACAGTTGCGATGAATATTTAATTTTACTAACAAAATCTAACAAACTTTATTGATAACTTTTTTGATTTTCTTTTTTTAAATATAATTATTGACAATTATTATAGTGAAAATACAAAAACTTATCCTGAATTCAAACGCATTTTTTTAGTCGATCGGTTCATGTATATGTGCATTAATTTTTTCTTTCATTTTGAAATAACGCACTATTCGTATAGATACAATGAGTTGCCTATGAATAGGAGCTTTGAGTAAAAAATGGAAACAAAAATTAATTATCTGAATCATAAGAATAGCTTTGATGATGAATTCTGTGAAGAAAAAAAAGAAGGAAATAAAATCAATCTCCTAATCGTATTTTTGAGCATAAAATTTTGTAAAAAAGTAAAAGGAAGTAAAGGAAAACATTAATAACGCCAATCGAATTGATTTTTTCGATGATGAGGTTTTATGAAAGGGAAAAGAAATTATTATTTCAATAGTGAGAATATTTTTCTGTTGCAATTTAATGGAAAGAAGAAGAAAGGAAAGAAAAAAAAATAAATTATCTGTATCGTGAAGAATATTCCGATGATGAAATTTTATGAAAGAAAAATAAAGATAAATAAATAAATAAGAAATAATAAAAAAAGTTACTTCTTTTATATGTCATTCTTCTAAATAACAATAAACCTATAGTCCACAAGACACAGAGAAGACAATAAAAAGATTGAACAATAAAATTGCTGTCACCGTTGGCTGATCTCTGAAATTGTTCTAATTATTAAAACAAGATAATTACAAATGATATTACAGTTGTTTCGATTAAACGTACAATTCTTATTCGTTATAATTTCATCCTTTTTATTATGTTTTCTTTTTGATCTTCTTTAAGATTATACATTTTTATTATCTTTTACTACTCTCCTTTTAAATTAGCTGCAGAGGCATCAGGAGCTGCAACGGTATCAGTAGGATCAGCAGCATCAGTATCGATAGAGGCAGCTGTACCAGCCGAAGGAACACCCGCTTCAGCAGCATCAGGTACAGCAGCAGGATCTGTAGTGGTATCTGCATCATTAGCGGTAGCGACAGCAGCACCAGCAGCAGGGGGCGCAGTAGAAGCGGCAGTTGTATCACCCCCAGCTGTAGCAGCAACTGCAGCAAAAATTGAAATATTAACTGCAGTGGTAATAGCCTCGATGGTAACAGATAGAACAAAACCTCCTGCAATATATCTCTCCCAACTGGACTACCCGCTGCTGCCGCTGATCCTATTCGGAAATAAGCTGATTAGTATAAACCACTCGAAATGTCCACTTCTATTGTCGTCCGCACATGTCGACGAACATGTAATGCATAATATCGAATACTTCTATCTATGAGGTAAAACTCTTAGAATTTCTTCATAGATTTAGAAATCGAATGATACCAGCGAAGCATCTTTTATTTCGAAATAGATATATTATATAAAATAGATATACCGCTATAATATTCCTTCCTGTCGTGAAATTGGCAGCTGCATGTAGAGTTCCCCAATCCCTTCTTACTTCATCCCTTCCTTCGTACCATTTCCAGCTCTATACCATTTCCACGATACCATTGTACCGTTGTATCATGTCTACGATACGTACGGTACGAAATCTTTGAACTATTTAGGATTAATTTAAAATTATTTGGACAAATCGATAATTTAGGGACGATTATTTCAAGAGAAAGAATATTAAATGAATATCGAATGGATATATTTACATGAAATTTCCATGATTTCGTAGATGGGCTGCGTACGCGAGTACGACACTAGTTCTCGTACATCGACAGTAGTTCTCGTGATCTTGGCTTTCGTGCCAGAAATATCGTTTCCTCTCCTATGTGGAGAATCATAAGCGTGCTTGGAGGTTTTCTCAAGCTTTGTTCGGTTCCTTTGAGAAGGAATGATCTACGTTAAATTGACTTTTTCTTTAATTTTCTCTATAAAATTTTGTGTGCTCGCGTGCGCGTACGCGCGTGTGTGAGTGTGGGTGTGTCCGTATTTTTTCTTCTTATCAAAGAGGATATGATATATATAAGAATTTATTAACAATATATATATATATATATATATATATATATATATATGTAGAAATTATATTAAGATAGAATTAATTAGATTTGAGTTATGAAGATGTAACGATAAATATAGGTTTATTTGTGAAATATGAACAAAGGAAACAAACACATCTTAACTCTGAACGCCTTAAGGCTTCTCTCTCGATAAAATGTTTTTGTTTTAAACAAAACAAAATCACAAAACGAAGAATAAACGCTCTTGCTCTAAACAGAATATTATTTTCAAACGAAAAGAAAGCGCTCACATTAAACTCTTGTTTAAGAAACTTCTTGAAACCTCTCGGATACTACATATATATATATATATATATATATATATATATATATATATGTATGTATATGTATATAATTCGATCAAATCAGTGATGAAAAGGCCTCGTCGAGTAACCCCAAGGATTGGTAGGAGTGACAGAAGAGGAATATATAAAAGAGCTCACTGAAGTATATGGCGAAGTTTGAAGGAGTAATGGCACGAGAGTATGATCAATCAATTACTAGTAGTGCAGCACCGGCTCCACACATACACAGGGGACCGATATTACCGTGAGGAAAGGTGGGAAAAAAGGGGGAGACGACCATTACCTTTCCACCTGCTACACCTTCATTCGCTTGCGCTAAGCAAAACCGGATCATTCTCGCCTGATGCACACTTACAAATTCTGCTTTTTTATAATATCAACGATCATTCCAAAAGACATTAGTTTCATTTCGCAATAATAAAATGTAATCGAATATAACGAGATATAACAAATTGTTTGGTTATTTTTAACGAAATTATCTGAATTCGATCCAAAATGAAAAGAGGATAGAAAGATAGATAAAGAGAGAGAGAGAGAGAGAGAGAGAGAGAGAGAGAGAGAGAGAGAAGGGGGCGGCGTGAAAGATATTAATTGATGCCAGTAAAATAATTTTGTACTATACGATAACTACGACGGATACTCGTGAAACAACTATGTCACTTATTCGTTGTATATTTAGAATATAAATTATTTATCGCCTTGGACACTGATTCATTCGTTACGTCCCGTCAAAGAGGATGTTTTTGTAAATGCTTACATAAAAATCGCCAACGTCGTTTCGCACGAAGCAGATCCAATGCACATGCGGCACTTCCCAGACGTGGGATTGAACCGAAGCTATCGAACGAGACTGTACCGAACGAAGATATTTTAATTATCGTTTTCTCAATCTCTCTCTCTCTCTCTCTCTCTCTCTCTCTCTCTCTCCCTCTCTCTTCTTCGTTTTTAAGAAAACAACTTAAGATACAACTTAAGATACAATCGTGCGGAGAAATTAATCGAAAGAAAAAAAAAAGGAAAAAATGAAAAGAATAGGAAGACAAATGGATACTAAAAAACAAAAAGCAAAACACCCCACAAAAATAATGATAATAATTACGAAATTTCCCATTTATCGACAAAGAAACAACAACTTAAAAGTTCTGAGAAAGAGCGAAAGCGGAAGTCAGTAAATTTCTTGGAGTATGTGTATACTAGGATCTCTTTAGTGTAACCGCGTGAAAATTTGGCCCTTTCTCGACTCTTTCCATCCCCCACCGCCACCCTCTATCTTCAACCTCCCCCAACAGCCCTCTCATCCATCCACCCATCTATTCCATTATCCCCTCCCCGCCCCTTTTGATGTCTCACAACCTAATTCGGCTATTTTTCATCGGGTGTAATAGCGCCGATAAATCAAATTAAACGCGAGATGTAAGTCTGCGGAACAACGTGCGCGCGCGAGCGTGTATGATCTCGTACCCCGTTCGTTTCACGCGAAGAATTAAATCATTGGCACGAGCATAACGCGTTGTAGAGATCAACAAAACTTAAAGAGCCTCTGCTTCCGCTTCTTTTACTATCAATTTATCGTTGATTGATCCGCGAAAGAACAGGTAACCCACTCAGCTAGGACGATGATGATCGGCCCTCCTCGGTCAATCCAAATGCAGCGAAAGAAAAGGAAAAGTGGAAAGGAAAAGGAGAGGCGATAAAAGGGAAAAGATGAGAAAAGAAGAAAAAAACATAAAAAAAAGAATTGCGAACTTTCGCCGCGAGGGTATTCGAGAGAAATCTCCTCTTTCTTCTTTATCTCTGGAGATAACGGTGTTTACGAGACACCGAGATTAATTTTTATAAAAGGAACGAGAGAAGAAGGGTTTAGGTCACTGATAACCGAGGAACGATCTCTCCTCTTCCTTTCTTACTACATTTACTCGGTATAAATGTATAAATGAATATATATATATATATATATATATATATATATATATATATATATTGTCTTGATAATGTATGCTTGAGAGTATCGATTGAAGGATCAAGCTAAAAAAGAAATTTACGTATACGATATGTGAGTAAAAAATACTTAAATATACATACATATATATTTTATTTTAATCGAATCTATCTTTATTTACGATCGCATAAATTTTATCCGAGGGCAATTCGGTTTGATCGTTGAAAAGTCATTCTTATTATTAAGCTTTATAGGATCGATGGTTTTGGAGGAGTTTAAGATCGAAATAGAGGGTTTTAGAGTATGTATGGATTTTATATGCCGTGAACACGCGATCGTCCCCCGGAGTCATTTTCCTGCAGTTAGAAGGCATGAATTACATATAGAACGGATGCTCTATCACATTGAAACACGGCTAACGACTTGGATGATGACGTTCGCGATTGCGTGACTACCGACAGTCAGTACACACTGTGCGAGTGTCACTACGACAGTAGCGGTCTATCTCGGCGTACCAGTGCATTCGCTAAGAGACCAATCTTTCTCCCTTTCCACCTTGTAAATCTCAATGATAGTTACCATTGTCATATAAATTATTTCATCGACGTCAATGTTTTTTTTTCGAGGAGGGAGGTTTAAAAAAGTACACTCAACATTTAACCTCCGATTATCAGTTCGCATTCAATTTCTCTCGATAATTTTTATTTCGTTTAAGTTTTATTCATTCATTCGTTCATTTATTTATTTATTTATTTTTTTCTTTAATGCATGTAGGTCCACGGTTTCATCTCTACTCGGCCATTGCTGTTAAATGTTTGAACCTTTATGCGACACCTACCCTTTATAAGCCTATGGTCCACCATCGTGGCTGACGATAAATTATGCATTTACCTTTGCCGAGATAAATTAAAGGATAAGACCGCGTTAGTCGTCACTTTTTCTTTCTTTTCTTTTCTTTTTCGGCCTTTTAACATTTGAATTTTTTACCACTCGTTCATCCACCTCAAATATTTTTTACTTTTTTTTAAATTTCTTTTCTCCCTAGAATATTTTGTTTTGTCCTGTCGTATTTTTTTCCTTTCAGGTTGTTCTCCTTTGATCGTTTAAATTTAATTTTGGAGGAATATAGAGAGATAAGTAAGGATCGAAGGATCTAACAAGAACGACGTTTCGTTTATTAACTGGCAACAATAAAACGGTTTACGCATACTCAAATTCGTGACTCGCGACTATGACACGCGTTTGCCGATTTGAGCTCATCGACGCATGCAGAGAAGACGAAAGTCTTATGGTTACTACTCTGTAACTATCTTCCGTCGTTCATCCTCTCTTCTATTTCTTATGTCTCACGAATCGACTTTCTCTCTCTCTCTCTCTCTCTCTCTCTCTCTCTCTCTCTCTCTCTCTCTCTCTCTCTCTCTCTCTCTCTCTCTCTCTCTCTCTCTCTCTCTCTGTTTGTCCTTGCTCACTGTCTTCTGGACATGTAAGTCTCAAACACAGGCTTTTCTAAGAACTTTCAGTAATCCTTCAATCCTATTTTTCCCATTTCTACCTAGTTTGTTATCTGCAAAGTACATTTTCGATTCACCGTTTCGTTTAGTTTAATTTAGTTTAGTTTAGATCAGTTCATATAACTGTGCGCACACGACGATTTGGATTATTTATCCACGATTTAGAATTATCTATCCGTGCAACTCGTTCGTAGAATCAAACGAACCGATTGGGAAAGAAGGAGGAGGAGGAGGAGGTGTTATTGAAGTATTAAAAAGCGGTCGTAAAATATTTTATATATTTATATCAAGTAAAATGGCGTAAGAAAGGAAAGGGAGAGATCGTTCCTTGGTCATCAGTGGCCCACCCTCTCCTCCCTCATTCTATTTCTAAAATTGAATCTCTGTGTCCCGTAAACGCCATTATCTCCAGAGTTAAAGAAGAAAGAGGAGATTTCTCTCGAATACGATCGCGGCGTAAGTTTGCAATTCCTTTTTTTTTGTTTTTATCTTCTTTTCTCTTCTCTTCCTTTTTATCGCCTCTCCCTTTTCTTTTCCCTTTTCTCTCGCTGCGTTTGGATCGAGTGAGGAGGGCGATCATCATCGTCCTATCTGGGTGGGTTACCCGTTTCTTCGCGGATCTCTTTTTGAAATTAGGCTACGCAGAACACGTCTTATAAATCAATGAGAACTCCCACAGGGTCATGGGTGATGACGACCGCGCGTTATGTCACAAATAAGCCGAGTTTAAGGCTTATTTAAGGGGTTACGCTACCTTGGCGCTCGGAAAAGTAGGTATAAAAATGAAGTTTAAATAACAAATGAAGTTAAATAAAAGTTTGAAGAACAATTTCCAATTGTAACGATTAAAAAATAATTAAAAAATGGCGGAGATATAACCCGATAAGTAGGACCATGTTTTGAAAATCGTTGCTCATGGTGTACATGATTTCTCTATGAGGTATCGTCGAAAACAAATAATAAATTTGGTCTTATTTAGAAGGGTTATAGCTACAATGAGACGTAGGGAAAATTTTTTTTTTAATTTTTTGTAAAAATGGTATCCGTTTGAAAAAAAATCGATTTTTCATCGAAATTTTCAGCTTAAAATATTCATAACTTTCGAAGAAAGCACCCAATCAAAAAAATCCTACGTCACATTGTAAAGAATCTAATAGAAAATAAGTGTTGTAAATTTGAACCAAATCGGTTAAGTAGATCATGAGATATCGTGTACACCAGTTTGAAAAGTATAGTTTCGAAAAAAAGGAAAAAAATTTAGTACGATGTCAGCGTCTTAAAATCAAATATAACATTCAATCTGCAATTTCTGGACCTTACATGAGGTCTTCTACAGTTGCTGTGATGTCTTCCGCTTCTTTTTGTGCAACTCTTTTTAATTTTCTGACATCTTTTGCCTACTGTTGTGCTCTTACGTTGGCAATGGATATTCGATGCGAATCCAAGTGTTCGGTAAATTGCAGCGCGCTTAGGCCAATTTGAAGATTTATTAATTGCATCATTTTTAATACACTAGTATATCCATAATTAAATATACTAGCTGCAATATAAGATGCAACTTCAACAATTTTTCAGCAGTTTTCACAGACAATTTACAAATAGTTTTTGTAGCAATGCGAATGCCATTTACAACTTTATCATAAAACGAGTGGAAAATTGGTTTAGGTAAGTTCATGATTCCACAGAATTTCTCTATTCCTGCTAAACCGATTTCAAGAAGTCAGAACACAAAAACTATTCTTTTATTCACATCATATGCTTTACATGAGTTTATTAAAACTGGTTTACATTTAGCACAATTTACCTTTAGTTTAAAACCAAGACCACGAATAGAAGTTTCGGTAAAGTTTATATCACCACCGCACTCTTTACACTTCACCACTTCACTTATAGCAGAAAAAAACAGATACAAAATTAATTAATCGGTACCCGAAAGATGCATTTACATCAAAATTAACGGTTTTGCTGCTTTCTATAGTATAATATAGAAATATACTATATAAAGAGGGTCCGATATTTAGGACAATGAATATATTCGAGTTATTTTTAGCTTCCGAAACCCAAACAAATAATGTAAAATCCTTTGTCAAGGCTTTGGGTTATCATAACGGTCCGAGCGCTTTCGGGTCGACTCTGTCGCGCTCACTGAAAATTGCTATAACTTCAGTAAGAGTTTGATTTTTGAATAATTTAAAGCTTAAAATATTCTTAAAAATATAAACAATTGATCTAGCCGAAAAATCGTAAAAGCGTAAGCCCCTTAAGCGGTGTATTCGAGCGGAGCCCATTGTCTATATCACTTGGGAAGGAAAAGAAAAAGAAAGAAAGAAAAGCAAAAAAAACGAATCAACGATACGACGTTAACAATAGAAGATAGAGGCGCAATCTCTGGACATTTCTATCGAATAAAGTAATACGTAATATTGATTAATAGGGAAGGTAAGATTGTAGAAATTAGATTAGTATACAGTATTACGAAACGGGGGGAGGGGGAGTAGCACGATGCTACACTGGAATGATAATTAATCGACTAGTGCGACGTCAAATGCAAGAAATACGATTGCCATAATATTCGGTCGTTGTCATTATTTATATTATTATTATTATTATTACATTGTTATTATTATTATTATTATTAATATAAACGCGTTAAGTCCGTCGTGTATATTTGTGATTTCACAAAATAATCATATTATTTTCTGCAAATCTAAATAAAATTTCATCGTTCATACGAATTAAGAAGAAAAAAAAAAGAATTAAATACAAAAATGTATTTCTTTTCTCTTTCTTTCTTTTCTGTCTTTTTTCAAACCTTCGTTATCGTGCTTTTTAAAAATGTATTAACTTATATAGATAGAGATAGATATTTTTATTCTTCCCCTTGGGGTTTGAAGGCGCTTTTCCGAGGAGCGTACCCAAACCTCTTACAATCCTTTTACAATCTCCTCCTCACCCCCCCTTGCCTCCACAACCATGACCATATTTATATCCACTTACATCTATCTAAATCTACCTTATGACTAACTTAAAACTATCTTACTTACTAGTCAACTTAATATAATCTATTAGTCAAATAACAACTTAACCTAATTTAACAACTAATAATTTTATCGCTAACTAAATTTACTATCCTAGAGAGAGAGAGAGCTCTAGTTCCCTGACCATGGGCTTCCGGTTCCACACACATGCATACATTCACCTCCTCTCCGATTCACACTCCCATTCTTCCCTTCCCCCGTTCTCCCTCGTCCTCTCCTCCCCTCTCTTCTTTTCCAGCTCCCTCATCCACCACTCACCTTCCCCTCCTTGCTCCAACACCTCCCTCATTTTCCCCCACCAGCTTTCCCCATCCTCATTTATCCTACATTCTCCCAACACATGCTCCCACGTTTCCTCACCTTCCCCACACATCCTACACCTCCTCTTCTCCTCCGCCTCCCAGTACCTTGCCCCTCTCATCTCATTATTCAACTTGAATCTCACCACCCTCCTCCACCTACTCTCCCCCCATCCCTTCCTAAGATACTCAGGCACTTCTTCTCCTCCCACCTCCTTATACCACCTATTATACCTCCCCCCTCTAATCCTTTCCTCTCCTTCCTCCCTCTGCAACTCCCTGTCCCTTTGTTCCCAACCATCATACACTCCCTGCCCCTCCCTTCTCCTTTCCTCCATTTCCTTTATATCATTGCCCCTCTCCTCCCAGAATTTCCTTCTCTCCTCCTCCCATCCCGATAACCCCTTTCCCTCCGTTATCCTCCTCTTCATTTCCTCCCAGCATTTTCTCGCCAGTACCCCACCCCTTCCCTCCTCCAATTTCCTCTCAAAATTCACCGCCCTTCTCCCAGTCCCTATCCTAAATTTGTCCTTTTTTAGCTCCTCCCTTATCAAATAACCTGAAGTACACCAGTTTACCCCCAGTGTCCACCTTATCCACCTCTCCTGCATCGCTTCCACTTCCTTCCGCTCCCTCCACCCCCATATCTCCGCTCCATACTCCATCACCGTCCCTACCAATCTCTCATACAGCCATATCCTTCTCTCCCAATCCCCTGCAAACCTTCTTTTCCCTATTCCCCAGACCTGCCTAACCAATGCCCCCGCCTTCCTGATTCTTTCCATCACATGCGCCTCCTGATTCCCATTCTTCTGCATTCTATACCCTAAGTATGAGAATTCCCTCACCTCCTCGATTCTCTTTCCCTTCCATCTCCACTTCACCTCCGCCATTCTCCCCCCCCCCCCTTTCTGAATCTCATCACCTTCGTCTTCTCCACATTCACCTCCAGCTTTTTCTTGTCTAGGATACCCTCCATCTTCCCCAGCATGTGCACCATCCCCTCCTCGCTTTCCGCCAACAACACCATGTCGTCCGCATACGCCAAACAGAACACCTTCTCCTCCCCCAGCTTTATTCCCCCCATCCCCCTTTCCTTAGCTTCTCCTCTACATCCGCTATAACCAGGTTGAAGAGACACGGACTCAACGGACATCCCTGCCTCACCCCCCTCGCCGTCTAAAAATCTCCCCTAACCTCCCCCCCACCCTCACCTTACTCCTCGTTTCCCTGTAAATCTCCTCTACCCTCCTCCTTAGTCCCTCCCTCACCCCCCTTTCCCTCATCGCTTCAAACAGCACCTTCCTATCCACCGAGTCAAATGCCGCCTTTAGGTCCAGAAATGTAGCCACTACCCGCCCGCCCTTCCTTTCCAGCTGCCTATTCACTAAATAATTTATCACGTAAATGTTGTCCATCACTCCCATTCCCTTTCTGAACCCTGTTTGACTCGGTGGTACCATCCCCTTCCTCTCTACCTCCTCTCTTAACCTTTCTGTCAACACCCCAACATATACCTTGTAAATCGTCGGCATTAGCGTAACCCCTCTATACTCTTCCACCCTATCTCCCGCCCCCTTTTTCACGATTGGCGTTATCACCCCTTCCTTCCACCCCTCTGGCCACCCCTCTTCTCTCCACACTCTACCACATACCTCCCATACCCACTCTGCCACCCTTCCCCCACCATATTTCCATACCTCGCTGGGCACCCCATCCTCCCCCGCAGCCTTCCCCTCTTTCAATATACCTATCGCCCTCGTCACTTCTTCCCTACTTATCTCTGGCTCCTCATCCTCTTCCCTCCCTTCCCCGCTCCCTATTAACACTCTCCCCTCCACCCCTCCTAGCAACCTCATGAAATACTCCCTCCATTCTTTCAGCTCTATTCCTTCCTTCACCCCTTTTCCCCTTTTCCTTTCCCTGTTTACTATTTTCCACACCTCCTTTTCTGTCCTCGCCTCTTGCGCCTCCCTCACCCATCTCTCGTTCTCCCTTTCCTTCTTTTCCCTGCATATCCGCTTGTACTCCGCTCTTGCTTCCCTGTAACCTTCCCCTCCCTCCCCTCCCTTTCTCCACTTCCTCAACCTTCTCCTTGCCTCTCTCCTCTTCTCCTCACATTCTTCATCCCACCAGCCTTTCCTTTCCTTTCCCTTACTCTCCTTTACCTCCCTTAACTCCGTCCCTATCTGCCTAACTTTCCTCCCCAATTCTTCCTCTACTCCCCTATCCCCACTACATTCCCACTCTATCCTTTCTCTAATCCTTTCCCCACCTCTCTCCGACCATTTCGCAATCTTCTCGCCCCCCCTTATCCCTTCTGCTTTTCCTGTCCTCTTTCCCTTTCCATCCAGCGACACTAACAGCGGGTGATGGTCGGATTCCACGCTCTCCCCCACCTCCATCCTTACCACCCTTTCCCTAACCCTCGCCTCCCCTATTATGTAATCTATCACTGACTGCCCTCTCCCACCGGTATACGTGAACTCCCCTTCCCTATCCCCTTCTATATCCCCATTCAGTATGCTCCATCCCACTTTTTCAATTCCCTCCACCAACTTTCTCCCCTCCCCATTAACCTTACCATCTTTTGACCTTCTTCCTCCCTCCCCTCCTCCTCCTCCCCTCCCCACCTTCCTCCACCTAGTACCCCTGTCCTTGCATTAAAGTCCCCCCCTATCAGCGTCCATTGTTCTTCCTTCTGCTCCTCCATCCACTCCTTCAAGACTTCCAACTTTCTCTCTGTATCTCCCTTCACATATACCCCCACTATTCTCCACTTCTCTTCGCCCCTCCTTACCTCTACTGCCAACACCCCTTCTTCTCTTTCCTCTGCCACCGACATCACTTTCACATCACTCTCCTCTTTTACCCCTATCAGAATCCCTCCCATTGGTCTCCCCTTTCTATTCTTTCTCTTCGCCAGCTGTTTCTCCCACCTATAACCCTTCGGCAACCTTCCTCTCACTCTGTCCCATCCCCTCTCGTCCACCCACGTTTCTACCAACACTATCACTTCCCACTTCCTTGTTTCCTCCCAGAACTTGATCCCCTTGTTTCTTATCCCCGCCACGTTCCAGAATCCTGCTTTCCATCTTCCTTCCCGTTCCCCTACCTTCCTACTTACCCGCGCCT